>JACDJE010000157.1:1770379-1864051 GCA_016647715.1 Pavo muticus | reverse complement strand
AGAAAAGAAAGGAAAAGAAAAGAAAAGAAAAGAAAAGAAAAGAAAAGAAAAGAAAAGAAAAGAAAAGAAAAGAAAAGAAAAGAAAAGAAAAGAAAAGAAAAGAAAAGAAAAGAAAAAAGTAATTATCAACAGAGCAAGAACTAAAATATATTTGAGGATTTCTTCTGGAATGGGAATTCTCAGCGTATGCTAATGAGAACATTGTAATGCCAAAGAACTAGTGTGAGCAATAGCTACTATAATATCACCATCTTATTATCAGTAAAACAGGCTGATGATATTAAGCAATTTGTTCATCTCTCAAATCATGACTTAGTGTAGCATTCTGATTTCAGAACAGGATTTCAAAAGCATTTCAGACCTCATTTCCCTTAAGAGCAAGGAGGATTTTCATTTATATATTATATTCTTTTACCTAAAAATCTGTATTAATCATCTTTCATTGTGCTTTTATTCAGAGTTGAAGAACACACTTTACCCCTTTCAAGGAGCATTCACACAAAAGGTTCAAGTTCAAGTCTATTAACTTCTATGAATGCAAATGGTTGGAAAGTAGTTTTATTTGTATCTACATTGTGATACATAGATTGAGATTATTTTAAAACCCACTAGTTGCAGATTTTTTATTAAATAAAAGATACATTCAGATGATAAGCTTTCCTGTTGTCTCTCCCTTACTTAACCAGAGCAGGAAGCCAGTCAAAATTGATGATGGTTTGCAAAGTAATTTTATCTCTGACTGCAAAGATAGTGATATCCTTAGTCGCCACTTGTTGGGAGTTAAGAGGCAATAATAACATATTCACTGTATCTCCTTTGTTTGCTCAGCCAAGATACTGAGCTGTGAAGTACCCCACAATCTAAAACTGCTGCCAGTGTACTATGTGCCAGGCTTTTCCACATGATGCAGAAGTAAATCACAACCAAAATAATATAATAATAATAAGAAAAATAATAATAATAAACAAATAACAGAATTACACAATGATTTATTCCATAATACCTGGAATGTTTAGAAAATAAAAAAGAAGTTATTGCATGTGAGTGCATCAGAAAACCAAAATACAAGTTTTTATTTTTTTACTTAAAATCCAGAATTGCATGTGTAAGCATTTGTTTATTTTTCCTTTCAAAGGGGTAAAAGGCCCTTTGGGGCAGCAAAATGTTATGTGACTTGCTTAGGGACAGTATTAGCAGCCAAATGAATCTGAGGATGCATAGGGTAGACGCTATTGGATAGATCTGCTCCCAAGTGTTTTCTGGGATTACAATGAACCTACATGATTTGGATGCAGGGTATATATTGTAGGGTATATGATTTGGGTATAGGTACTGAAAAAAGGCATGAGGAAGAACAGCTGAACCAGCTGGCATTTCCCCATATTAAACCAAATATTTTGGTCAAGCACAGTGCTACTTTCTGTTCCTAGTAGTGGTACTTCCCACTTGATGATGTGGGGAACAAGGAAGAGTGTACATGGAAGAGGCAACAGAGGCACAACTGTGAAGAGTAACCGTGCTATGTCATGTTTCTACACTCAGACTCCCAGAACAGTGCCCTCAAATAATAAATCTCATCCTTGTTTTTTCCACACAGCTTCTGTAGTACCCAGCTACTGAGAGAGCTGATGAAAAGCAACACTTCAGTACTACTCCATTCATTATGTAATTAATCTCACAGAGAAAAAGTAAATGAGTCAGTGAGGTCAGATCAAAGTATGCTCTTCCACTGCAGTATCAGCTCAGGTGTCTCCATATTATCCTCTCAACAAGAGTTAAAGTATTTGCAAGGCAGAAGAGTCAGTCACATGTGAAGTGTTGTTGTTGCTTTTTTTTATTTTGCATCACATTCAAACCATTGGAAATAAGATGGATATCTAGAAGAGCTAGAAATAAAAAAAAAATGTCTGGTACCTTTCTTTTTAAAGGAGTTAATAATAAATGCCTGTGGAATATTTTGTTTGTAAGATTTTACTGTTTTTCTTCCCACTTGTATGTAGGAAGTTTTATTACGATATTTTCTAGTTTGTGGCAAAGGGTGAAGAGATCAAAGGAGGACAGTATATAGTAGCCTTGTGTCCTGAAGTGAAATTATGATTCAGTTATTAGCTCTGCTACTCAGAAGCACACATGAACTAATGCAGCATCTATCCACTTCGCCTTATCTATTGTGACAAGCCTCCAGGGGGCTGATCCACATGAAATTCATTTCACATCTCATTCATTGAGTGCCTGGGATTTGAAATACCTTTCTGCTCTTCTAGGTTTCAATAAGCTACACAGCGCAGACTTGTTGCCAGAAAAAAGTAAGAAAGCAAACTTCTCCATGGGGACTGTGCTTTCAAATATCTTGTGATGCCACTGGAGATGCACTGACATTCATTTCAGGAGTTGTGCACTTATGTACCTAGGAAAAGAATTGCTTAGAAAATAATCACAGATTTCAGACCAATGGAAATATTTTCTTGTACTCTGAATAAAAATGAAGTTTGTATCATATAAAGTAGAAGATTCATTCTGAGATTGATGACACTAAAATCAATTCTTTTCCCCTTCCCCCAACTAAAAATGCCCTTCCTTAAAGGAAGTTAACCATTTAATATTTGACCATTCAATCTTTACTAGTGTACGAGTTCTACTGATGAAAGCAGTGCAAGGAAAGACCCCAATATTTGTCCATAACATTTCATATTTGGTAAGCAAAAGCACTGCAGGAGAACAGTATTGCTAGACATGCTAGGGATTTCCTTCAGTAAAAGCATCATCAGGAAAAACAATTTATCTCTTCCTTTCCCTCTTCCTTAAACAACTAATCCAAACCATAACTGCTAGAACACACAAATCAACACCTCCAGCAGCTTGCAGACCTGAAGGAAACGGGAAATTACTGGGGTTTTTCCTATGTATGTGAACAAATCAATGACTATCAGAAACAGAAGTATGTGGTGCTGGGTCAGACAGAACAAGGCTTTAGCTCTAGGGAACTCACCTACGAAACGATACACACCTAACCAGCAAACACCATCCGAGTTACACTGCTTAAGAAAAGGTAGTTAATAAAGCTGAATCCTGAGGTCATTAAAAGATTTTAGTGACAGCTATGATGTAGCCAGCATGGAGAAGGATGTAAACTTGGTTCTATTTTACCAGCTTTTCCCTGTACATCCTCCACGTATTTCACCCTGGGTCAAAAGGAGGCTTCATGTCCTCTCTGGTTGGTGGCTTATATCATATGAGAAAGGAGAACACAAGCAGGAGTATGTCCTGCCCACCCTGACCTATGGACAATTCACATTTGAAGTCCTCCAACCATGTTAAAGCAGAGCAGCAACATTACCCCATTGCCAGTGCCAATGCAACCAGCCTTGTTCCCCAAACTTCTGTCCATGTCTTAAAGATCTCAGTCATACAGATCACATTTTTCTTTTTGTTCATGTTTGGTGAAGTTGTCCTGCCTAATATGCTGTGTTTAACTACAGCTGTATTACAGCTAGTGAAGCCTGCTGGTCTGTGACATTTTGTCCTAAGCCTCTCCTTTTCATGCATTTCTTCTGTTTACTCTACTACCAATGCCATCCCATACAATCCCATACCTATAGTGCTCCCCAACTCTTTGCCTCTATGTAGCACCTCAAGCAGCGAGCTGGGAATTCACAGGGTGCCTGGCTGCTCTCTGCTTCTCCCCAGCCCTTCTCCACTCCCATGTAGAGTCCAGGCTGCCAATACATGAGTAGTGACAGCAAAAGGCAGCTTCTTTGTGGAGCCACCTGCACCAAGTCTGTTCCATCACCCGTATTCAGCTTGAACCCTCATCTGGTTCCATCTCCTCACCTACTACTGCTTTCTCTCCCAAGCTACTCCATTTAGGAAATGCACAGAAATTAACTTTAGACCTCTCATAAGTTCAGCTGATACTATCCTGAGAACTCAATGTTTTTCCAAGGAGGGATGAAAACCAAACCGAAACTAGGCCAAAAATAATCCTTAAGGCACCATAAAATATAATAAGTAAAATGATATCAGGGAAGTCATTTCCTTCAGTGCTCAGACTAAACCTGAAGATAACAGTATCACAGCTGGAGAAATGTGATTTGTCTGAGGAGTTATTCCAGAATCCTGAAAATAAAATATATTCTGAATACTGTTTGAAATTCATATGAAACAAAATTTAGATGGTCATGAAATTGCTTTTTTTTTCTTATTTTCAACATTGATGAGCATTTAATTAATTTTTATACTCAACTTTTTCACATGTAATATGCTGTTATATTATTTTAACATTCACAATATTACATCTAATAATGTGCTCTATTTTTTAAGCAAGAGTTATCAAAAGTATCCTATTGAAATGAAGCAGAAAATGACAGTCTACATCTTCAGTCTAAATCAACATGCACTCATGAGCTCCTGGCAGATTTTTCTCATTTGGTCATGTACAATTTCTTCCACAGCTCCTAAACTACAAAACACTGGGGAATTTGCAAATAAAGAAACTTAATAAAGCCATGGGACTCTTTCAGATAATAGCCTTTCAGCAAGCATCATTTTTCTGCTTAAAGCAGCTTTATGTTCCTGAGTTTCTGTACTGTTTGTTCACCCACACGTTCTGTTTTCTAGTCAGTTGTTGGTGTTGAAAACACTCACTGTTGCTTTAAACACTTGTTCTGAAGGATTATAACCTGTGTCTTGTAGTTACTTTGTTAAAGCGTTCTAGGGCTCCTAGCTTGCATACACAGATTATCATGCTACTCATTATATGCAGCGTTTATTCATTGATGCTAATCTCATGATCTAGTTTAAATATTAGTTTCCCTTCTAACAAAACACAAGTTTTGTTCCCGGTGAAATCACATTTTCTTCATGAAATAGCATTGAAACAGCATGAGGGTACAGTTTAAACTGTCAAAAACATACAGTTAGTAAATATAATTTGTGTAAGATATTTGTTGACATAATATGCAGCATCTAAGCCATTAATAGCAATGAAAAGAACAGTTAAGTAAATTATTATTTTAAAATGTTTTCTATTGTTACTGTTCAATCCACACACAACATAGCTGTGATTAATAAACAAGAACTGTGTAATTCTAAGGTTTTTTTTTTCTGAAAAGCCATGACATTTATTCCAATCTCAGACATTCTCTCAAAATGCACCTTGAACTGAACTATATCCAGTGACTGTTTTTTTCTGTGGACAATGCAACTCATAAAAACATAAGTAAACATTACTTTAAATACCTCACTAAGAAAGTGTGCTCTGCCATCGTATAACAAATTGAGAACCAACACAGTTTTTCATGCAAGGCGGACAAGCATGACCATTTCTCTACAAAATATGTATTTACCTTCTGAGAATACAATCTAGCCCAAATTACTGGGGTCATGCTGTGACTGAAACATGCAGTATTAGAGAGCATGGTTTTTGTGTTAGCAAGTAGAATTTATGCTGTCCTCATATTTCCAGTCCAATGAATTTTTTGTTTCTTCTATGACAAACTAACAGATAAAACACATCAGTTGTTGGCCTTATTATCTTCAAATATTTCTGTATTTAAACATTTTAAGTGTTTGTGGGCTTTTTTTCATCCTTTAAGTTGTAAATCCTGGGGGAAAAGTAATGAAGTTAATATATGTAATATGTTAAATGTAATACTCATGTAATATGAAGAAATATACATTGAAATATGTGGGGGGAAAAGGGAAAAAGAGTTTTCACACATCTACAAGTTCAACACCCCGATCATCATGCAAGCCTCTGAGTGATAACTTCTTGAAAGCCTAATATTTTCCCCCATATGGAGTCTTTTCCTCCATCTTGCTCAAAGTATGTTACCTGTCAAATGCACGAAAGAATGTCTATCTTCATTTTTCAGGCATGGCATACTACTTTGTTTAAACACACCGTAAAACGAATACTATTTAAGGAGGGGGTCAATTCACCTTCTAAATCAGGTGTTTCATGTGAAAAAGAGAGCTGCGGATTCATCAAGTGCACTAAAGCAAATTAAGCTAAGTTATAAGGCAGTTAACCTTACCATAAAAAGGGCTGTCATAGAAAAAATATGAGAGCTGCTTCAAAAGCTATGCCTCTTATTTTTTTACGTAGACCTACTGTGCCAGAGGCAAATGCTGGTGGTATGGCAGTAGAGGTTGAACCTCTCCGCCAGCGTTCTGTTACATTTTGCTGCTTTGTAACTGATGGTAGCAGAGGGGCAGCACTTTTGTTGTACAAGGCATGCAAGGAAAAGTTTCTGAAACAGGGACCATCCCTTTATAAGCAAGGTTGCACTTGAAACCCTGTTCAAGGTTTTAATGCTGTAACGTGTGCTCTCATCCCTATTACAAACAACAAAGTACAGAAAGGCAGACGACCATGAACCAAAATGCTTGCTCCCTTCTGTATGAAAGCTACAGCAGAGATGTGGTTGTTTTTTTGTCTTGAGCTTAATAATACCCAGAGGACACTTTTGCATTCAACACTATGAAATATCAGCATTACATAAGCTTTTCTGCCTTAACATTGCAGGCTTCCTTGAAAGTCCACTCAGGCCCTGATTTTTCAGTGTGGTCCACTGCTTTCAATCAGTGCCTTGAAAAAACAGGCCCCAAAATTATTGTTATTCTGTTCTGATTCTCAATCTCTCTCTCTCTCTCTCTCTCTCTTATTTTTTTTTTTTTTAATATATGCAAGGCTTAGTTTAGTCAGTAAAGTTTAATTAGCTAAGCCCGCATATTAATCACTCAGATTAAATTGCTTGTATCTGTCTAGCACTGTGATATTTATTTATCGAGCAATTATTATCAAATGTCTGAGATAAAAGCTTTTAGACTAAAAGTACTGTTATCGTTCAAATGCATATTTATATTTTCCAGACCCCAAACCTCCAACTATGTTTAAAGCCACACTAAGACTCAAAACAAAGGAAATAAATAAAACATTAAGGTTGAATATGCAATCGTGAGATTGTGAGCTCCTTGGAGCAAAGGCTTTGCTCCTTGAAGTATCCTGTGAAGTGTCTAGCACAGTTGGCATTACTCAAAGTAATTATTATCCTCTTAATGTAAAACTTTCACATCACATTTTCTGTGTTTTTTTGTTATTTTTCTTCTTAGATTTTTTGAAACATTTCTGTCAGGCCCAGAGGGCTGTAAGGGAGCCTAGGAGAAATTCCAAGGCTCATGTTGTTAATTTACATGTTAAATGTTAATTAACATTTGGAGAGACCTCACTGCAAAACCACTGGAATATATCGCTGCCTTAAGGTGGATGGAAAACACTGAACAGATTTTTCTTTGTATGGGTTCTGACACAGACATTACTGCATTAACTCATATAATAATACTTCAGGGAATTTTCTCATGATGATTCGCTTTTTCTAAAGTCCTGTCCAGTATTCCCTGAGGATTCCCTTTATTTTTTTCGGACTGATAAAAGTGCAAGAAGTTTTATCTCTATGAGATAGTCATTTAGCTATTGTGAGTATCTTGGCCCAAATTATGATCCCTTCAGAATGCCTGCTACATGTTGAGTTCTATTGAAAGCTAAGCAGAAACAAATTTCAGTTTGAGGGGCAGTTTTTAATAACAGAAGACAGCTCATAAAATTGCTGTGAGGCTGTAGAGTATGGGAATTTGGGGAGCGACTTTTTCCTTGGTTTATAACTGTTCACATTCATAATTTCAGAACTTCATGAGCTGAGATGGCCTTCAGCTTCAAGAGTTTTCTCTGGCTTTTTGATATTTCTAAATCATATATCATTTAATGTAATCTTTTCTATGCATTTACGGCTCCAGGTTGCTTACATAATCCATATATTCAAATGATTACATATGTTAATACACCTAAATTAAGTCACTGATGTTAGCTTATAGAGAATTAATTTGCTGATGAGCAGTATCACCAGTCAAGACTGAAGGCTTTGCATTAGTTTTCAACCAGGATCTCAGGCTCCTCTGTGGAGCTGGGTAGAGACCACCCTTTGACTTGAATTAGTTTAATAGGAACAAGCATGAGCCTTACAAGAGCTAGAAACCAGATAGCTGTGAATTACATTGCCTCTAAAGAAAAAAGAAGATCTCAGTTCACTGCTTTCTCAGAAAAGGATGGCAAGAAAAACAAACAAGCAAACAAAAAAAAAAACCATGAAAATATTTGGCCATATTTGCACAATGGCTATATGTTTTTCATAAACAATTCTAAGTTTTCAGGCTGAGGACATTTGCACACATTGGTGACACCCTGTTCAAGGAACCTCTGAACTTGATAGAAAAATAAGTCAGGCCATAGATAATCTTGAATAATTGTCCATACTGTTGACCCTATTTGTCAACAGAAGGAAAGACAAATGCAAGCAATATTGTGATCCTTACAAACCCAATTCCAGCTTAATATCAAATGCTTTTTTTAAAGCCTCAGCAACAGGATATGTACAAAACTGTATGGAATTTTAAGACTGAGCTTTGAACAGACCATGGCTGCATTTTAGACTTCTGGAAACAAATTTCATTGAATCACCTTGGCCTTGACCATTATAATTATAGTTTAAATTGTATTAAGTGAATATTTGCTAGCAAACACACTGAGAAGATGTAAAAGTGGTCCGAAGAAGCACGTCTAATACATTCACTAAAGTAGCACAGCACATGATGGGACTCACTACAGCAGTTTCTCAACTTCTTCTTAACATCCACAACTTTAGTATTGGAGCTTCCAGCCTAACGAGGAAAAACGTAGAGGACCACCAAAATAGGAAATCCTGTTGAAAACAAAACAGAAAAATAGTACGTATCTTTCTCCCTCAAGGAGCTTGACTTCCAGCCTCTTAAAGAATTTAGGGTTTTCTTTTGAAAAAGGAAAGAAAGCCTGTGTCATATGCAAATGTACCTTTGTATCCAAAGTATCAGAGATTGCCCAAGAGTGCAGAAAGATGGAATATGTTTCATCATTTGGTCAAGCAGATTCTGGAACCGCCAAGCATTATGCATGATTTGGAGGGCTATCATGCTAACTGCCAAAAGGAGATGTCAGTTTGACCTACAGTCACTTTTATACTTTGGAAAATCTTAGCATGATGACAAACACTCCAATTGAGAACTGCTGCACATAGTGTCTGCCTTAATCTGTTGATAATCTTGAATTACTTTTCAGATCTTCTCCAGTTTAGTGGCTCCTGTCAAGCTGTAAATAAAGGAGATGTGGAGATTTCTTTCACCAGTTATGGAGATGTCACTTGTTCACTGACTAGCTGGCAGGTTTTCATGGCAAGTCTGCCCACTCGCTGGAAATTGTGCCTGTTGCATTTTGTAAGAGATTATTATTTTTTATACCACTGCCTCAAAGCTTGCTGAGAAACAAGTCCAGGCAAGTCCTGGGCAAAGACTGAAAAAACTCTTGGTCTGGAAGACATAGATGAACAAGTCCAGGCGAGCCCTGGCCAGAGGTTGAGAAGTCCTTTGTCTGGAGAACACTGATGGACAGGTCCTGGGCCTGGGTTGCAAAATCCTTTGTCTGAGGAGCACAGATGGACAAGGCCAGGGGCAACGAGAGAGCAATAAGCTGCAGATTAATGGCTGGGAAGCACTCTTTTGTGTGGGTTTATCTCGAAGGAGATGGCCCTCTCAGGAGGTGCTGCACATGACTCTTACCCAAGCGCCCAGGAATGTCACGTAGGCAGAAGAAGAAGGATAAAAAAGGGACAAACAACCATGGCTTTTAAGGTTTTCTGACAACAGAATTCCTCATGAAGAGCAAGGAGGTTTTCTGACAACAGAATTCCTCATGAAGAGCAAGGAGATTTTCTGACAACAGATGCCTCATGAAGACCAAGGAGGGTTCCTCTCCCCTACAAGGACAGACTAAGAGAGTTGGGGCTCTTCAGCCTGGAGAAGAGAAGGCTCCAGGGAGATCTTGTAGCAGCCTTCCAGTACCTGAAGGGGCCTACAGAAAAGCTGGGGAGGGTCTTTTTATAAGGGTATATAGTGACAGGATGAGGGAAAATGGCTTTAAACTGGAAGAGGGTAGATTTGGACTAGATATTAGGAAGAAATTCTTTACTGTGAGGGTGGTGTGACGCTGGAACAAGTTGCCCAGAGAAGTTGTGGATGCCCCCTCTCTGGAAGCACTCCAGGCCAGGCTGGATGGGGCTTTCAGCAACCTAGTCTAGGGGAGTGACCCTGCCTATAGCAGGCAGGTTGGGATTGGATGATCTTAAACGTCCCTTCCAACCCAAACCATTCTATGAGTCTTATGTTTCTGTTAATGACTCGTAATCCACTTAAAGAATGAAAAAGAAGATACCTATGTGCCAGGGGTCTCTATCTAAAAATGATTAATATTTGACAGCATAAAAATATGTGTTTGTAGGGTTGTTTGGTTCATTTTTACAGAGAGAACTGAAATCACAGAAGGCAGACAGAGATCACTAAAACTCTTCTGCACACAGATTAACTTGTAATTCACTTATTCCTGCGTGTGGGAATACAGCTTCTCAGACCAACTTCCTTCAGCAATAATGCAGTTTATGCTTCTGTTCTTGTGTTTTAATAAAAGTCATGGGATTAAAAATTCTCCCTAGTGACTGCTATCCCAAAGCTGAGATGTAAGAAAATGGATTGCATACTGTACCTCAAAAACACAGTGACTGCATTTTTAGAAAAAACAGGAGATCAGTTGTAATGCGACATGGCTTCTCATGGGATATACTAATCCTGCTCAGAAGAATTAGCTTACTTGACTCAATTGCTCCTTTGAGACTTGCAAATAATGCACATCTAAGTGATACATATTTGCATGGTATCAGAACAGTGTCATTTATGCTTTTAGGTGTTCCATAATGTAAACTCTAATTATGGAGAAAATTCTAGTCCCATTAACACAGCATTATACAAAATAGCACTATACAAAAGCAGTAAATGCTTTAGAAGGGAAGTAGTGAATTTAGTTTTGTTTGGTGTTTATGTATCCTCTAGTCCTGGACCATAACAGTAGGTCCTAGAAGTTGTATTTGTATAAATAAAATGAGATTTGGAGAATACAGCACTTGTTCATCAAGTTTTCTTCTCCTTGCCCTAATAACCAAATTATCCATGTAAATTATGCAGAACTCCATCCTCTTCCTTTTGTAACGGTGTCTGTATCTCAGTGCTTCTGCTGCTCTTGCTCCTTTGTGTAGTGGCTGGCAGGTGAGCAGCCCCATAATTTCCAATACAAGAGATACCATTCAGTGTGAGCAAGAGTGTCAGAACAAGCCCTAAATAACGGAAGAATACCATCACCGCTTATGGGCTCTCTGCTGCTCTGATCCAAGCACTGCTATGGAAGGCCATGTGAAAAACGGATGGACGGACATGCACATGAGCGTATTTCATGAGAGGCCAGGAAGAACAAGACAGGGGAGATAATCTCATTCTTCAGGAAAGATAAGACAGGCTGTTTGAAACAATGTACCCTTATCTGCTTTAAGTAACCAGTAGTAACACTCAATTTAACAAGCATTGCTTACTGTAGGAAGTTTAATTACTCTTCAGAATACATTCAATACAAAATTTCTCAAGCTGATTGCTTCAGCTGAATGTCAATGTATTATGTCCTAGCCACTTCAGTAGAAACTGTTGTATAGCAGCCAAATTTTCTTCTGCTCCATAAGTGACATGTGCTGAAAAATTATTTAATGAGCTGCTGCATTTTGCATCTGCATAAATATCTTTCATGTAAACATGCATTACAGATGATCAATGTGGCCTCCTTGGTGCTGAAAACAGTCAGCAGTTTTGACTGCATGAGCTGTTCGAGGGTGTTGTGAGTACATGGGGGTTTAGAGGTGATTCTGCAGCAGTTTATACTGATCTAAGCCTGGCTTTCCCCCTCTCTCCAGCTGCCCCCTCACACCCCCTCTTCCCTTCTGCTACCAGAGAGGCTCTGACCTTTCTCCCACCCCTCCATGCAGCGCTGACCCTGGCACCAGTGGTATACTGACCTGTGCCCACAGAATCTGGTGCTTGCACTTCTGCGCATTGACCAAGTAAGCAAGTAGCCAAATAACTAATCCTACCAGTGGTATCCTTGTGTATATTGCATCCAGTTACACACAGCTTCAAGGCCCTGAGGATGTAGGATTATCAGTGCTGCCACAAACTGAGCCACATAGATGCTGTTTCAGTGACTTGTGGGGATAAAAGGAAAAGATGGGTAGAATTTGTGGAAAGCAGGGGAAGATTTTCAAGACATTAACTATTTAGCAAATATGTTTACACTTAAATGGATACATTACCAGCCTTGGTAAAAAAAAAGAAAAAGCCTTAATTGGGTTTCGATCTATAGTCTGACCACATTAAAAGTCCTGAATTTGGAAGAGATGTTTGCAGCATGAACAGGAGCCTTCTGCAATGAAAACTTTTTGTTTTCAAAGGACTGGTGGCTTTAGGTATTAATCAGCAGTGAAAGCAAGCAAGAAGTAATGTGGTACTGAGTTGAGCCAATTTTGCTAATTCACTGAAACATGAAAGTCTGAGTGACTGGAGGAGCATAAGGTATTTGGAAAACCTTTGCTTACTCTGAAGGAGAAGAAAAAACAAAAATAGTATTTTGACTCATGCTGCTGTGCTGCTAATGCTTTACTGCTTTTCTTCCTAGCAAATTTAGCCCCATTTGTGTCTTAAGTTTATGGTGAGGGCATCTCACTAATGACTGAGAATGATGAGAAGCATTCCAAATTGTGCACACTCAAAACTCTCCTTCCCTCATTTTTCTCCCTACAAGAAGTATATTTCAGTCTCTAAACTGCTAAAAAACAGCTTCATCTGAGAATAACTAGAGCAACAGGCAAGACATATATCAGAAGAAGTAAGAAGATATTGGATTTGGAGCTCGACTTCACCCTAATCTCCCCTAGAAAGAAGCAAACAGCTCAACAAACTGTCTTTGCCCACTGCTCTGCTTCCAAGAAAAAGGTGATGCCCACTCAGATGGGACCTGTCAGGTGAAGAAAACTTCATGTTAGAAGACAACATCAGCAGGCAGATTGCTCCCCAGGTCAGTTACCTGCCCAACAAAGTTTCCAGTAATTGCAAAATACTTTTCTAAAAGGGTTTCTTGTATTTTGCATGTCACAACTCTGACATGTTAAGTAGGGGGCAAATATCAGAACAAACATGATGTGCCCTAAAGACAAATTGCTGTCCAATTCTCCTCCAGCTACAAAGTGCTGGCAACAATCTGGAATTCTCAGCAGATGATACAGAGACAACACATGCTTCTGTATCCTAAACTCTGATGAGTCTGTCATTCTTACAGCAATTACAATGTTAGGTCAAGTTAAAAGAAGGAATCCAGGACTGTGAGACATGAACAGATGACAAACTGAAGAAATTTGGGTTTGGATAGCCTGCCAAGTGCTCTTACTCAGAAATCAAAACAAAATTAATTTCTATGTCATCATTACTTCTGACAAGTCTCGCTGCAGCTCAACTTGCTGGCTGAAAACCCACTGCTGCCACCCAGTGTTACTATACCAGCATTGACCTGCGTTTAGCCAGAAGCAATACCAGCCTTAGCAACACCAGCAATTTTGAGAAAGGAGTTTATGGCTTCTAGCAGGACAGAACAGAGGAAAAGGCAATGTATGTACATATTTAGGGTTAACATGTATGATTCAGGCATAGCGCTGTGATGGTCTCAAAATAGTTGTAGGAAAATGCAGGAAGGGACTGTGGTGGTTCAGCTGTTGATAAGGTCAGTAGATGGGCTATTTCATTTAATTGGGGATCACACTCAAGTATACTAAATGAATGTGTAGAAAGTGAATAACAATCAAATGCCTTTTTAAGTTTGGGTAACCCACTTTCTTTCGATTTTCATTTCATGAATTTTCTTTAGGAATGCTACTTTTCTACGGAAAAAGTAACACATTTGTTACAGCCTAGGGAATGAGGTGCAGGTTGGCAGGCAGATTGAGAAGAAAAACATATATTCATTGTGATTTTCCAGGTGATCAGTAATATTTGGGAGCCTAACTTACCTTGCACTCTACTCTTATTGTTTTACCCAAGATAATTAAAACCCACATTCTGAGTGCAAGCAGCTGCTTGTTCATGTCTCTGTTTTGGCCAGAAGACTTTTCTCAAGACAATTCACAATGCAGTATCCATTAAAATTCTGTTTTGTTGGGACCATGTTGTGGTTGAGTCTTCTGATTGTCAGACCATCCTCATTATTATCAGTTTTACTCTGAGTTATCCTTCTGTGACAGGTTTGGTTTCATTTTGTTCAGAGGAAATCAAGCTAAACACTGTTTTCTGTCATGTCTTCTGGAGAAAAAGCAATGCAGGAATGCAAAAAGTGAGGAAAAATTCAACTCTATAGGGCCTGTCTTGTTTTTCTTGCATGAAATTTTCATTTGATTGCTAACTAGTTATTCCTCATGCTAGAACACAGCACAGGTTGCAATAGAAACCTTCATTACCATTTGAAATGGCAGGGGCTAAAGCTTGTGAAAGAAAAAATGAGAAAAACCAGTAGCATAATTTGGACTGCATTAGATGCTCCCTGTTCCTGGAATTTGCAAACTCTGTCACCAAATTTGACAAAACCACCGTGAAAACAGGAGGCACAGCTCAGGGTAAGATTTCCCCAGCTTAATCAGACTGATGCCCTCTTGATCTTCCACCAGATCTGGTGACTCATCTTCCTTACTCTAACCCCAGTGACTGGCCCATCCTCAGATGAATCAATTCACTGTCAGCAAAAAACCACTCATTGCTTTGCTAGGTTACCTTTAACAAGATGCACTGGCCCGTAGCAAGGAGTGTGCTTTTTTCTCAGCAGCTGTTTTGACCTTGCCTGCTAAGAAATTAATCAAGGAAGGTATCTCCTTATGAAAGCTTACATAAGCATACCTACCCTTTCAGCTCCCTGTATCAAAACAGGACATTGCCAACTGCGCATTCTTCTCTCCAGTCAAGATGGGAAAAGGACAACTGTCACTGTGGGAGCTCTCTTGTTGTAGGCTTTATGAGACGGAAGTAAGGCAGTCATATGAAAACAGAAAATGCCAGCCATTTGGAAGAGCAGAGCAACTGATAATAGAGCAGCCTATGAAATGGCTGAAGATTGCAATAACTGAATTTTATATTTGTTAAGCTGATAACTACTGACAGAAATCGTTGTCTCCTTGAGACACAGAATTTGCCATCTGTCTTTTTTTTTTTTTTTTTAACCTAAGCAGTCACTAAAAAGATGCCACTCTGGGTAGACATCTGGTAATCATCTGATCCAGACTCCCTTCATAGGACGGCAAATGTGAAGTCAAATTTTCCAGGGAAGTGTTAAGCATGACTGAGTAAAATAAGAAAAAAGCTGTAGGATAAAAAGATTTCAAAGCAAAGATCACAGATATTTTAAAGCTATTATCTAGGTCACTGAAATGTTATTTAATCAGCTTCTAGACATGAACGTCAAGTAGGACCCCAGATAACACAAGAGATCCACTACTAGCGACCACTAGCCTAACAGACAAAGAGTTTCAATACTGGATTGAGAAGGAAGGTGGCCTTTCTCTCTTCCTCATCTAGGTGGTAGCCATCCCCAAAACCAACCCGTTCATGCAAATAATTGGAATTTGAACAATGATTTGTAGTTGGTTAATCAGAGCTTCCATACACCCTGGAAGCTCCTATGAAAGAAGTGGCTAGGGCTCAATATTCCAGTTAAGCTTTCAATGAAAAATATTTCAAGCCTTCCTTCCACATTGTTGAGATGTTATTGTTTGAATCGAAGCTCTAGTATTTCTACAAAGAAAACTTCAAATCAACATGAGTTTAGCATTTTACTAAGAAGCTCTAACTTTTGTTTCGCATAGGAGGAAACTGAGACCCAGGCCTATATGTCTTTCCTGAGACCACAGTGACTATTTCTATCAGAGTGTGAATTTTGGTATCTGAGCCCTTGAAAGACTGAAGGAAATGCCTTAGAGAACTCCCTTACTTAAACTAGTTCTGCAAGAGAAGATTCTGGAGTTAACAAACTTAAGTTCTGGTCCCCAGTTTCATGTCCCACCCACCATTCAATTTACCGGCCTTTTATTTATACTGTTTGCATAGAAGCCCAAATTCACTCTTCCAAAACAATGTGAAAAGTTATTTAAAGTTAGTCCTATCAGAGAAGGAAAAATCAACAGCTTATTTAATCTCCCACAATTTAATTTAGATTTTATGGCTGAACTTCTATTCCATTACAGTGGATCTCTTTGAAGATATAGCAAATTAAGTAGCAATGAAAGAGCATATAAAGTGTTAAGAGAATTTAAGTGCAAACAGTAATCACCTCTTAAATATCCATTAATTATTGCTTTATTGATAATAAATTGTTATTGATGATGTAAGAATTACCTGAATATAAAAACCTACAAGGGGTGCCCAAGTAAGAAGTACAACATGAATTCATACTAGCAATACAAATATTCATTGCAATAAAAGAATGATCAGGAAACTATCTGAAATCAGTTTTTATCTTCATGAACTACAGAATATGTAAAAATACAACAACATTCCGTGCTAAGCATGGGAATGTCAAATGTGCTCTGAAATAATTCAAGGATCTTTCTGTGCCTCACTCAAAATGAGGGTATCTACCTTTTTGGTATTTGAAACCCAAATCAAGTTGAGGAGTCTTGCAGACACGAACTAGTGGACCACCACATTTACCCTACAGGATAAATAACAAGAGTGACAGGGCCCCAAACTGATTGGTCTTTGAACATTAAAAAATGTTAAGCATCATCTACATATACAAAATTTTAAGAATTCTGACTATGTGCAACTGCCCATGTAACATTTTGATTCACCAGTAGAGGCCACCACACACTTCATAAAATTATCAAACCAGTCTGGCCAATCAGTTTATTCATTCTCAAGCTAGGTGAAAACTATGAGCTGGATCCCAATGGCTGCTCTAATACTCCAACAGAAGTGTCTGCTTCTTCAGAAGCTAGTTTTTCCCCAACCCTTTTTCCTTACCTTGTCCTACAACTCAGAATTTAAACTCATACTAGATCAAATTCAGTCTCAAAAGCCTATCTCAGCTACCCATTCCCCTGGGTTTCCAGAACAGTTCCACAATTACTTTCTGTAGGTTTCTTCAGTTTATAAAACCACTGAGGATGCAATACATCAAGGCTTTCTTCATGGTGTGATCAAGTATTCACAGAGAAAGATTACAGTTCCTTCTTTTCAGACAATGATGTACAATAAAAACCTAATGTCAAACCATGGATCAACATTTGTTTCACACATCTCAAATCCAAGCTGGAGTTTTTTAGACCCAGTGTTAAAAAATTCAGTTTTTCATGTATGTTGATCACAGAACCTCCAAAGGGACAGTCACAGTTTCTCCTGATATCCAAGTAAAACAGCTTTCTGAATGTACTCATGGAAATTATATCTACGCTATGTTCATCTATGCATACCAAAATTTATGATTATTTCTGCTCTTATTTCCATTTCAGAGATATGGTTGCATCTGTACGAAGACTCCTATTTCAAGGTTTATACTAGTTCAAAATAAAGAAGCATTAAGGGGAAGAAAAAGGAATTTTCGGGACAAATAGAACCAAGATATTTTGAATTTCACTCTCATTTGAAATCCGCATATTGAACTGCAGTCAAATAACCAGTTAACAAAAGCAGGAAAAAAGATTTCTTTTTCTGTCTCTTAATTCCATCCTTACTGAGCCGTTGTCAAAATTCTGCTACTGGTGCCAGCATGCCAGCATAGTTGGGATTTCTTGCTGACAAATACAGTACTGCTAGAATACTCAGCTGTCTCTGCTCACTGTAAAATGTAAAAATGCAGATGTGTCCAAAAGTCCAGAAGACAGCAAGACAGTAAGACAGGGCCCCTCATTCATTAAAAGATGCTGGCAGGAAACCAGTGGCTTTGGGAGGCTTTCTGTAATCCATTAAAATGCTCTTTCAGGAGGAAGATACAAGTATTCTGTTATTTGAAATATACAATATACATGGAGATACGCAAGCAGTATTATGAAGAGCAAAGTATGTCTATGATACTGATATGCCAGACAAGATGTCAAGAACTGAGTGGGAAAAGTATTAATGATGACTGATAAAGATGGTAGACAGCTCATTAATGCTATTCCTATGAAGAATTATTCTGAAGATCAAGCTAAGACCATTTTATAATGTACATCCTCATAGTGAAATGGGGATAACGCATCAGGTATTAGAATTTCTGAGCCACGGTACAAAACATGAAGAATATCTTTTCCATAGACAAAGAAGAGCATGATGTAGTTCCATTCAAAATGTCATTTAATTTATGCTTTGAGGAAAAAAAATGCAAAACAAAGAGTAAATAAGTATTTTAACAGCTTATTTTGATTTCACTTGAACATTTTTAACTCCCTTGGTTTCCATGTAGAATGAATCATACATACCTACAGCAAAGGTCTGAATGGGCCTGAAGTCTAAAAGCAGATATAGTGTGTACACACATGTGTTTTGCTTTCACCTGTTCTATTCAGTAAATATTATGTGCTGTCAGAAAAGAGAAAGTAGTGGAGTGACTTCTGCTGTTGAAAACAAATATTTAAGCGAACTTCAACAATTCCTGAGGGTCAGCTCTGAAAAACAGTGACTGTTGGGCTTAAAGCATCTCTACCTCAAGTATGATTACACTTCTCTCTTACTGTGAGTGCAGATGTAAACGGGCAAAGATTATTTTATTTCAGAACAAAAATAATTTATCTAAGTGCAAGGAAATTTTAATACAGAAAATGGCTAGATCTACTCTGTTAATTCCAATTCTCTGCTGTAAGAGAAGACTTCATCTTATAACACTTTTCTTAAAGCTAGGAAGTCTTCTCTCTAGGAGAGAATTTTCTCTCTCCCTGGTTTGTGTTGACACTTTTTTTTTAATCTTTATTCTTAATGGAACAGGGATGTCAGATCTCATTTCTCTTATCAGAAGCCAGCTACTAATTTCTGGTCTGAATTTTGCTTCCAGGAAACCGTGACAGAATTATCTGCTAACTTTTCTTTCTTCTCGCGATTTTCTTCTGTGGATGCACTTTCTCAGTTTCATCTATATCTGACATCATGCTTTTGTAAAATAGGGACTTGAAAATATAGGAACTAGCCCCTAGATCACAGTGGTAGATCTTTTCTGAACATGTTTTAGTTTTCACACTTCACGTACGAAAGCAATGCAGTGTACAACTTTTCAGATGAACTCAGCCAGAGTCAGGCACAACAGAATCATGTTTTATATTCTCTCTGTCAGAAATAATGCCCCTATTCATATACCTGATATATGTTTTTTTTCACAGCCACATCTCACCGCAGCGGATCCTGATACGCAGCCTTTAACTTTGATCTTAGGTGTTGTTACAATTAGTGACATATTTCTTCGTTACCTTTGATCTCATTTCACTTATTTTAGATCTCAAGGTCTATTTTCTCCTGTTCATAAGGTTCTGTTCCCCCACCATGTGCTGTTTTTACTTGTGCCTCCCTATATTCTGTCATCCACATATACTCTTTAGCAATACATTTATGTTTTCCTGTTTTAGCCTACTAAAACTCGGCTTTGAGGTAGACCACAGATCACTTCTATATGATCATTTCCACTTCAGAGTGCCTACCAGCATAAGTGAAGAAGTTAAGTTAAAAATATTTCACAAATTTAGTTGTTGTCACGATGGCTGTTAATGCACACAGACAGTGCGTCATCATGTCAATATCTGAATGGCCGTGAGTAACTAATTATATTGAAAGAAAAACTGAGAAACTTTTAATTCCTGGCAATGGCATCAGCTTATGAAATAACTTGAATCCTTTCTCCTTCTCAACACCTCATTAAGCCTTACATTTTCATCAGGCTTGACAAAAAAAAATCCAAGATAAAACAAGATATTTGACCCTTTATATCTACAACAAACAACATAGCAGAAGCCCACCTAAACAGTAAAAGCCTCAAAAACTAAACTCTTATGTATGAGGCACAGAAGTTCATGGAAGAATGGAAATGCAGATAGGCATGTAGTGTATCTCAACAGAAGAAAAACAGGTGTTTACAGGTCTTTACAAGGTCTCCCATTCCCCCAGACCCATATGTTTTGAGTTTAAAGGTCATTTTAATGGCCTTTATCCACAAAACGTAGTAAGATAAGAGACCATAGAAGAAAAGAAATATAATGCACATCACTTAACTGTGAAAAATATATCTATTACAAGTTCCAATCTGTCCTTCCATTAGATCCAGCTATGATTGATACCCATAAAACACAGGAGAGAGGGACTATATGGAGGTTCAGTAAGCCAGATGCAATACCAAATAATTTAAATCCTACCAAATGAAATTTTCTATTTCTCCATTCTAAGAAACTCACCTAAGTGGTACCTCAGTACTGAGTAAATACTTGGGTTCGTCAGATATGCATAAACAATCCCTGTTGCAGTTCTGTGCCCCCAAATCTTCCAAGAAGATCTTTTATTGCTACCCTATGAAGAAAGGCTAAGTGAACTGGGTCTGTTTTGCCTTGAGAAAAGAAGACTGAGAGGGGACCTGATCCAGGTCTATAAATATCTAAGGTGTGGGGGGCAAAGTGGTGAGGCCGGACTCTTTTCAGGGACCTGATCCAGGTCTATAAATATCTAAGGTGTGGGGGGCAAAGTGGTGAGGCCGGACTCTTTTCAGCAGTGTATGGAGACAGGACAAGGGGAAACGGCCAGAAACTGGAGCATAGGAAGTTCCGCACCAATGATGTGCGCAAAAACTTCTTTACGGTGATGGTGACGGAGCACTGGAACAGGCTGCCCAGGGAGGTTGTGGAGTTTCCTTCTCTGGAGATATTCAAGACCCGCCTGGACACCCACCTGTGTGACCTGGTGTAGGGAACCTGCTTTGGCAGGGGTGTTGGACTCGATGATCTCTGGAGGTCCCTTCCAACCCCTATGATTCTGTAATTCTGTGATTCTGTGAAGACCAAGGGCTGGGCACTGCACTTTGGCCACAACAACCCCAGGCAACACTACAGGCTTGGGGCAGAATGGCTGGAAGACTGTGAGAGGAAAAGGACCTAGGGCTGTTCGTCAACAGTCAGCTGAACATGAGCCAGCAGTGTGCTCAGGTGGCAAAGAAAGCCAACAGCATCCTGGCTTCTATCAGAAATAGTGCAGCCAGCAGGAGCAGTGAGGTGATCATCCTTCTGTACTCAGCACTAGTGAAGCTGCAACTTGAGTGCTGTGTTCAGTTTTGGACCCCTAACTACAAGAAAGACATTGAGGCTCTGGAGCATGTCCAGAGAGGGGCAACAAAGCTGTGAAGAATCTGGAGTACAAATCCTATGGGAAACTGGAATTGTTCAATCTTAAGAAGAAGCTCAGAGGGAGATCTTATTGGCTTCTACAATACCCTGAAAGGAGGTTGTGGTGAGGTGGGGCTCTTCTCTCAGGTAACAAGCAGTAGGATGAGAGGGAATGGCCTCAAGTTGTGCCAGGGGAGGTTCAGGTTGGATATTAGGAAAAATTTATTCTCTGAAAGAATGGTGAGGCACTGGCACAGGCTGCCCAGGGAGGTAATGGAGTCACTGTCCCTGGAGGTGTTTAAGGAACATGGGGAGGGTGTACTGAGGGACATGGCTTAGGGGGCAACATTGGTGGTAGGCTGATGGTTGGACTAGATAATCTTAGAGGTCTTTTCCAACCTTAATGATTCTATGATTCTGCAATAAAAGTAGGCCCATAAGCTAGCTTGGGATTGATCTGGGCTCATACGTCAAAGGGCAAATAGAATGGAAGTAGCAATTTTATTACTATGTCTGTCAAAAGAATGTATTAATTGATCCAAATTCTGTACTATCTTTAATGGACTGAGCTGCCAGAGAAAATTTATGCCTCACAAATTTCAGTGAATTATAGGTTAGGATGCTCACATGCTTGTCAGATGAAAAACTGTATCTTTACAGTGAGACTGATGGCTAAGGTTAACTTCTTCAAGTGCTAGAAAGAGATTATGCTATATGAATATCTCTAAAATAAAGTTGTTTAAAACAAAAGTTTCTTTCCTATTACATCTTACTTTAAGTACTGTTTCTTCAAATGTAATATTTCCTTGTATAGAATCTCAAACTCTTCACACTTACCCTAAACTTACAAGCTCAATGAACTTCTCACATTACTTCACACTATCTTACATACTGTTAAATAGGTGAAGATTTTCACTTAAAGCCATTGCCATACGTGTGGGCAATCTGTTAGAGGGGCTGACATACAGAGATGAATGTCATATCTTGCCCCTTGTGTTCACAGTATCAACTTTAATCTTTAAAGATAAATTCAGTTTTGTCCATACATTCAAGATCATGACTTTAATAGTTATCTTAAAGAACACACTTGGGTGCTTTAATGACCATTCCATAGGTATTTTCTATGAATCAGAGCTCATTCTACAACAGTAATTTTAATTATTTATTTACTGGGAGAGCTGAAAATAGGCTATTTTTCTAAAAAAGTGGCTAGATTTTTAAAATAAAACAACAAAGTTATGTGTTGTCGCAACAAGCCTCCACCATGAATCAAGTTTGAGTTTTCATGGCAGAACATACACTGGTGTGTGAGCTCATCACTGGAATACATCATGCCTGATGAATATGATCTCTTTACTCGTATTTTTCAGTAAAGCATTATGAAATATCACCTCAGCTTTAAAAAGTATCTTCTGTGATAATAAGCGATGTGAAATGGTTAATCTGTTTGAGAGTGGGAAGACTTTGCAGAAAGAGAGGCTGGATGGATGGAATAAGTCCAATCATATGACATTCAACAAGACTAAATGACAGGTCCTGCACTTAGATCGTAACCACCCCATGCAGCAGTATAGGCTTGAGGAAAAGTAGCTGGAAAGCTGGCCAGCAGAAAAAGACTTGGTGCTGGTCAACAGCTGGGTGAACATGAGCCAGCAATGTGCCAGGTGGCCAAGAAGGCCAATGGAATCATGGCTTGGATCAGAAACAGTGAGGCTAGCAGGATGAGGTAACTGATTATTTTGTTGCATGTGAAACTGCTGAGCCTGCACCTTGAATACTGTGTTCAATCTGAGTTTAGTATCACTACAAGAACAATACTGAATTGCTCAAATATGTTCAGAGAAGAGCAACAAAAATGATGAAGGGACTAGAAAACAAGTGTTATGAGGAGACGCTGAGGGAATTGGAGTTCTTTAGTCGTGAGAGGATGAGGGGAGATCACACTGCTTTCTACAGCTACCTGAAAGTCTGCAGTGTGGAGGCTGTCAGTCTCTTTTCTTAGATTACAAGTGATAGTACACAAAGAAAAAAGCCTCAGGTTGCACTAGGGGAGGTTTAGATTGGATATCAGGAAGAATTTCTTCATGGAAAGAGTGGTCAAGCATTGGAATGGGGTATCCAGGGCAGTGGTGGAGTCTCTGTTCCTTGAAGTATTTAAGAGACAAATAGTCATGGCACTAAGGGTTTTAGTGGTACCAAAGGTTTAGTGATGAGACTTGCTAAGTCTGATTATTCGTTATGCTTGATGATCCTGAAGGTCTTTTCCAACCAAATGATCTGTGAAAAAGAGTGAATTCAGGATGACTGCTTGTCACTGACACCAAAATCCACAGGCAAACAGGCAGACACTGATATAACAAGGACATATTCTGTTCAAGGATTTAAAACTGAAGAAAACCTCTTTCAGTCTAAGTAGAAACTACATTGGGTGCCAATAAAAGCAAGGGAGAACTGGATTGATAGCTCTCTTAGCTGCCTGGTTTGGAAGATGTGCAGCTGCATCATAGACCAGTTAAGCTTTCACAGAGGTTGTTTTGTTATATCCAAGGAGAAAGGATTGCAACAATCCATATCACAACGAACCAAAACTTGGATTACAGAAGCTTGGTTCACATCCAAAGTTGAGTTTCTTTGCAGGCATTCCTTCCAGTGCTATAATAAAAATCCAAGAATGGAGCAAAACCTGAGACTGAATCCAATATTGTAACCTAAACAAGGGATAACAGCAGTCTACCAGCTGTGCCTATGCACGCTGTTTTTTTCCTTTCATCAAAGTGGTGTCTCATTTTAAGAAGTTACAGCTCTTATTTCTTTGCATCAAACTAGGCTCTTTTCATCTTAAATCCCATTTATCACTGCATTAGAGGATTGCTCATATTTGACATTTAAGACACTATAAAAAGGATGTTATCTTCTGTGACACAGTATTACATGTATGCTTACTGAGAAGAAGAAACATGGCATTTAGAGAAGTTTTCCAGGTGAGAGCTACAGGGGAGGAGATGGAGGAAGTTCCAAGTAAAAAGCTTCAAATTTTCAGATAGGAGTGAAATAAGACATTTAGGAAGGACAAGTTCTCCCCACTCTCTCAATCTCTTAGGTAAGTCAAATGCCTCAGATTCCAGATAAGCTAAAATAGTGATGGCACTGAGGCCTCATCTACTTGTGTCTGTGATCAGGTCACCCATCAGTGGCAAAGGGCTCTGTCTCAACCAGTTTGAGACTTTACCAGCAATCAGTGAAGCCGAATGTAGAAAAAACCTGGACTGTCACCAACTCCTGGTTGTGAAGCAAGACTTGTCTGTGGCTATGGAAGGCACTGGTGTAAAAAGGGTGGCTTCTTAATCAGAAGCTGGGGCAATCATTTAGAAACCATGCAAAACAATGAAGTAAACAAGCAAAACATGGATGGCTTCAAGGCTGTTGACTGATCTGCAAAACTCTTATCTTCTGTTTTAATATCATTTTTCTGTGAAGCTGAGAAGACCTGAGGTTAATCTGAAAAGCAGGAAAGCCTAATAGGATAGCTACAAGAAATGTGCCAGTGAAACAAGCCGTAATAGATATCCAAGTTTTCAAAAGTGACAATGAGAATTCATGAGCCCAACAAGAGAACAACATTCTGCAGACACTGAATTACTGTACTTTTATTCCACAGCATTTCCAATTAGCATCTCTGTCCTGGGTTTGAAACTAAATTGCAGAGCTTAAAACAATGACTGCATCTCAGCACATATCAGCCTCTGTTTATTGGAAAGACTTCGTGAATTAGATCTGCAAGAATTTTTATTGAAACCAAGCCCTAGGTATCTTTGTAGATTTAACTCTTGGAAAAGCAGTTGGGCCCATACCAGACAGTCATTTTCAACTTTCATGCTTAGTAAAGTGCTGAAACTGAATTAGCACTAATGCTTTTCCGAGGTTTGTTAACCTTGCTTGCTCAACAGCTGCTCTCCGTTCATTATAAGACTGAAAAGGAGCTGTAACAGCCTCGGCAGTGCCAGGATTTGGGGAGCAGTGCTTTAAAAGCTTCTGAACAGTTTTCTTATCAGTGAAGGATGATTGGCAAATGTCAGCAGTCTGAGGCCTTTTACATCATGCAATGATGAATGCCACAGACGTACAGTAAATAGGGCTGCTGTGAAATTTAATGGCTGCTTTTGATGCTTCGTTTCTTATTAGAAAAGGTCACCCATTGTCCTAGCTCACATGATTAATGTGGACTCCTGTATCTTTATGGGCTATTTCTACAATATGTGTTTTGCAAGTGACTGTTCGTCAATTCAGTCTATTCCAAGGTTTACTACTCAACGTGAATTTAGATTTGTTGTTGAATACAAGCATTTTGCCAGCAGGATTGTTTAAGCTGTCCTACTGGGAAGAGGCTTATGTCTGGGGCCTAAACAATACCTGTAGCCCACTTTAGTACAATTTGCTCCAGCGGGATTGCTGAAAATCATGTTTGCAGAGCCATTTTAAATAAATAAATTACTAAATCCATGCATTTCTCTACCTGCTTTCTGTGAATTTGAAACAGGATTTGTGTTGTTGGTTTGTTGCATTGTTTTTTTTTTTAATCACCATTATTTCCCTAAGGTTTGGGCAGCTTAATGCCACCCATACAAAGAAAAAATATTAACAAGTTCGAGTTTCCTGCTTCCAAAGTTTTTCATCTTACACCTATGAGCCCAGCACTTAACAATAAGCCTCATTACTTTTTAGGGATATTGAGCACTGAAAGGCAGAACCTTTTTCTAGCAGAAAGGGACAAATGACTTTCAATAAGACCTCAGGGAGACTCAGAGGCAAGGTCACATTTGATTTAGCAATTCCAGGACTCATATCTCAGTTAAATGCAGTTCATTCTTGATCATACATATTTAGTCTCAATGTCCCTTATTCAAAAGTACAATAGTGGACAGCTAAATGGTTATTCAAAAAAAATAGAAGCAACACATCAGTCAAAAAGGGAAAAGTATAATGAAATCAAATGCCACGATTTCTTTAAACTGGCTGAATTTCCTGAACAATTCATATTCCTTAACTTATTCCTCGCTTATTTTATATTTCAAATAAGGCCTATCCTCCCCACAGTCCCTAGGTATGCAACAGTTATCAGCATTTTCCCCTTTCTTTCATGGGCTTTTGAGAGGGAAGACACTAAACAAAGAAACCCAAATGACTGAACTAAGTATCTACATAAGAAGTTAAACTGTATATACAAAGGTATATACAAAGGCATGTAATACAGCTACATGCGTGAGATAAAATTTACCAATTTAATGACAAGCTAATGCTACTGACAGGTTATGCTTTCAAGCACCTGAATTATTAACATATACCAAACTCATGAGCACTTCTAAAAAGCAGGTATTTGTATAAGAACGTTCAGATTATTAGGAAATAGAAATAGGCATGAGACATGTTTCATGCATATTAAATCTGAGTCTGAAGCTAAGAATATGCAGTTTGATTTTGCTTCAGAGTTTCAAGCCCCAAGTTTTGTTTAGCTGCATTTATTGCTGTAACTACCCAAATACCCCAGTCAGTACAAGCATAAAGCAAAAGAAATGTTTGTCAGCAATTGCAGTCTTTTACCTAATATTCTGCAAGGTTTTACGACTGTGTCTTCCATTAAAATGAGACCAGCTTATGTTGGTATACTGAACTGCTGAATATGGATAACAATTATTTACCACAATTTAAAGGCATTAGGAACTTGTCAGAATCAAATCAATTCTTGGTTAAGTAAGGTACATTAATAATTGCCAGTTGATGAAACTAATATGGATTTTATCTTAAATGGAGAGAGAAAGAAAATATTCATCATCCTTGTCATTTTTATGGAGTTATTCAGAGAATAAATTATTGATGATAGGCACAGGACTGGTGAATAGACTGTAGAAGTTTAGGTACTTGTCAATTTAAGAAGTATGAATACAATCAAATGCAGAACTACGACAAAAAGAAGTGCAATGGCTGACAGTTCTTCACCAGTGAAGAAGAGATACAAATGATTTGCACAGAATCAGACAAAAAGAGAAAGGATTTGTTTCAGGATTCTTCACTATTTGGGATCGTGAGAATCTCCAAGGTTAATCTGAAAATATTACCAAATAAATATAACCTCCTGCATCTTTCATAATTTCCAAGGTAACCTGCAACACTTCCAGTTTGCATACTTTTGCCTTGGCTTCTGCACTTGGGAAAACACTGCACTTCGTACGAGACTACAGGGCACATCAGAGGATGCTGTGCAGCCTGCATTGCCACAGGGAAGAAGACCTCATTCACAGTTGGGGCACCAGTGCTGCAGGCTCTGTTTCTGCACTGAGCTTGCAGGGAATGAGAGATGGCAGAACTTGGGTGGCCATGTGCTCTGAAGCTGTGTTTTGACACTTTGATGGGTAGCTCTGCAGGTGAGTGAGCAAGCAGCCTCTGCTGGGGCGAAAGGGATGCAACTACATTGCTGTAGGCCAGTAGGAGTGTTCTTATTTTTCTTTAATAATAATACATGAGGGAAATATTACATGAGTATTAGAAATAATTTACCTTCAGATGTTTCCTTTCTATCAAAGCCTACTGAAAGCTAGGCACTCTGCATTTTGGGCTATATGTTGATAGCCATTGTCTTTATTTGAAAGAAAGTCTCCCAAGCTAATTTTGTTTTTCATCTATGCTTAATAATAGTCACACACTGGTGTATTTAGGCAAGAGAATAATGATAAAATAAATTATTATTTCTGATTAATGTTATAATTTGTTATAATTTGTTAGTGAATCTATGTTTGTGTGACTCGGATTTATAATGCTATGCAGCAAACATAACTTTTGATCTTTGGATATGCTAGAAGAATTCCCACTATTGACATCTTATATGGAACATTTTCATGTGGCTTTGAAGAATGGCAACAAACTGCTCTTTGAATGGCTATATATATATATGCATATTTATATATATAAACACACATATATGTATTGATTTAAGACTTAGAGTTGCTTTCAGCAATCCAGAGACACGGGATTCTGTAGGCTTCCTTTTAAAGCTCCACTATGGCTTCTTTTAGCACTGCAAGTACTGTGTTCTCAATACTAAATTAAAATTGTGACTTAATTTTAAATTATGTGCTTGCCCTGTAAGAAATACTGAGCGTTGAGAAGAAATTTAGGCTTATTTTTGTTTGGAAAAATGAATCTGAAATTACAGCTCCACTTTTGACCACTGACCTCCTGATTGAGTTGAATAATATTTTACTGTAAAGAATTGACGCCACATATAGTGCGTTACATTCCAGTACATTTCAGATCACAGAATGAAGATTTTTTAAACCCAGCTACACAGATATACAACTGCATTCATTTGAACATATAAGAAGATGTTTTCATAGGAGTTTACCATATAATGAGGAAGATTTTAAAATTTCATTTGCACAAATACCATCAAATTAGATAGTAGATGCTTGTCAGTTACAAGTAAATAAATCCTAATCCTTGAGGGGAAAACGGGCACTGGATTATCCAGCGCTATAGCTCACTTGTCATCCCTTGGATAAACTGATGATTAAGGAAAAGCACTTTGTAATGCATGGTTTAACCCTGCTGATTTTGTTATAACGATCTGAATGAGATACATACAATGAAGTGATTAAGACTCATGAGTCTCTAGACTGTAAAAGGGGAACAAAGACTCTAAAAGGAGCTCTGGTGAGACATCCCAACTTGACCCCAATGATACCTCATAGGCTTGTTATGGAAGAAAGTGCTATGTTCGAGAGTCTAAGGAAAACTTCTCTGCCATAGTGGGGCTGTTACATTATTTAACTTACAGTGCTTGGTCTATGACTTGTCTACAGCGACAACAAAATAAATAGGGAAACCAGGTGCTCCAGGATCAAGATTTACAAAGTAAACTCCCACTCAATTTCAATTTCCTGCATGAAATTCTTCCTCTTCCTAAAAATCCATAAGAAAACCCTGTTATTTACTCCATTGGGTGCTCTTGTTAACCAGATCCTGCTGCAAGAGTGTTCCATCCTCCATTCAACTCTCTCAGAGTTGGAAGAAAACATAACTAAACAGTTTGGAGTATACACTGGGCTCAGGACTGCTTGTTCCAATCTCTGGTCACACCAAAAATCATGTCCTTATGCACAGGAAGCCAGCAGCAGCACATGTACTGTGGAGCAGGGTGGCAGCTCAGCTGCAGTCCTGTGGATTGCAATATTCTACTTACGGTTTCAAGTTATACTTATGTCAGTTATGAGATCTGCATCTAAGTTTCTTTCTGTCAATTTGTCTCCAGCTTCTGCATAACTGGGGGGTTTTAACAGGCCCTTTAAAAGGCTACTGTGGGGAGAAAACGCAGAAGTTGCCCAGGGGATGGGAGATATGGATGAAGGCAAGGGCATAGCTGGCAGGGGGCTTGGGTTGTAGTACATCTTGAGGCTGTAGTAGCATCATTTTCAGGTGGGACAGACTTTTTCTTTGTAAGCTCCACAGAAGCAAAGCCACTCAAAGATGTGAAAGCAAAACTCCTTCCTGCATCATACTCACCCACTGGTCTCATAGAACACCCATTTCTACATTTCTGGGTGCAAATTATTATCTGTCACAGGGTGTGCATTCTCCTGTGACAGATTTTTTCATAGAAAGAGAATTTGCACACTGATACATCTTTTGGGATATATATATTGTAGGGCATAACCCAGGCCAAAAGCATAACTTACTCCCTTGCTTTATATACACTTTTAGTAATTTCAAAACCTGTCAACCTTCCCTACTTTTTATGGCTGTTTTTCATGCAACTTTTAATTAACAGTAACTTTTCACATTAAAATTTAATTAATTTTTCCCCCATAGTGAATCATTGGTCAACAATTCACAGCAAGTCTTATTAAAATCCAATGTAATTACTCTCTACGCATCCTGAGAACATTACAAACATTTGGTTCTTATGGTCACAATGATTAAAGAATTGAATTTACTGAACATTATTGTTAGAGCTTACACATCTACCAAGTCAAATGTATCTGTGCTTTGTGCTAGACTTGTAGAAACTGCACTTCATCCAGCCAAGCTACTAAGCTAAATCCTTTTTATCAGATTGGAATTGGAAAGGACTGTGGAGTTTGTAGGAAAATTTGTAAGTGCCATTCTTCTTTTTGTTCTTATTGCTTGGATTGCTGATTGCACTTTCCCCTGGCTGCCTCACTGGATTTTCCACCAGGGATTTACAACAGCTCACCATATAAAGAGGGAAATAACAAAATAATTAATGACCCATTGGCGCCTGCCAATTCTGAAGAGGGTTTTTACCTGGGGCTTTCAGTATTTCATAATTATTTGACACTACTGACTGCTTTTGCCAAGTCCACATATTTCCATAGCCTGCTGCAGAGTGCACAAATACATTCCAGGGTTCCAATTATGCACCAGCTCAGCCCTACACGTAGCTCTTCCACTCAATTTACGATGGTCACAGGTGTTCCTTAGGATTCAGCTTGCACTGCACCAGTCATCACATACCTGCCATCACTTCTTGACTGTCAAAGGCTCTTTTTGCCTCCTCTGTCCCTTCTCTCTCTCTCTACTTGCACATAAATCACTCCTACATTAGCAGTACAAAAACAACCTGCAAGTTTTTTGTTGTGATGCTTCTCAGACACAAGTTTGCAATAAGCTTAGGGAAATAAACAGGTAGAACAGTAATTAATTAAGACAAAGATCTTTAGTCAACATATCTAGGAGCTGGACTAAATTTATAAAGTGAAAGCCCCATATAGCAAGATAGGATTAAACACACAAGAGATCTCTCTGGCATTTGCTTTCCAGATATCTTTTGAGACAGAAGGAACTCCACACTGCCAGTGACTTCCAGAGTCTGAAGGCAGATTTCATTTCTCTTGCTTTCCCTATCAATCACAGATGCTGCAGACGCTTTGTGCCCACCCACCACCCAGCAGGTGTTCCCAGTGAAACTGTTCTTCATTCCAGATGGGCTTGATTTGAATTAACTGTGACCTCCTTGGCACCAGTGAAAGTACCCCCTTTGGGTGTTAGTGCAGGTGATCAGAACAGCTGAAATTTGGTTTATAGAAATGAGGATATACAATCTCATCTCCTTTCTCAAGTCAGTAATGAATCTCATATGTATTCACAGTCCCCTATACTGACAACAATGTATTATATTTCAAAGAGTAGTCTGATAGGGAAAAAACAAATACATCAAGACTGTCACAGTACAAAAAAAAGGGAATCAATATGTTTCCCTTACAGGACTAGTCACCTGTTTCTGGAATTTAGATGCAAGGATCTATTGTTTGCTCAAATTCCAAAACTGACCAAGAAGTAACAGTAGCTTTGACATTCTTGTCCCCTTAAAGGAGGAATCACACTAGAATTACCGACAACTGCAGACACAGCTTCCCATGAGCTAGGTCTTTCTTTTAAGGAAAAATATCTTTCCAATTTTTGTCTAAATGCCATTTCAACAGTCTAGTCTCCTAGGGCAGAATTATAGTGCATGTATGAAAAGATTACTAAAAGATGAAGGAAAAAAAAAAAAGGGAACTGCTAAGTCATGCTATTATGAAGCTTTCTTGCAGTCAAGGTCTCTCAGAAACCAGCTGCTATGGGAAACCTTTACAGTAGAGTTCAGTGCTTCTTGCTGTTGTTTTCCTCCTCACCACTGCTTCAGCTACCACTTATGAGCCCATTCCTGACCCAGAAACATAACAAGAAACTGTACTTGGACAGAGCACAAAGAGGAGGAAATGCAACAGGGGAGGACAAGAACAGTTCATAACATACTGTGCAATTTTGCACAGTGATGTGATTTGGATCAAGGGAGTAAAGTTTGTTGGGAGGACAAGGAGTTGAAAAGGGGATTGAATTAAGTATCACATGATGTTGTGATTTAACTCGGCAGGTGACTCAGCACCACACAGTTGTTTGCTCACTCCTCCCTTCCTGGTGAGATGTGGGAGACAGTCAGGGAAAAAGAGCAGAACTCATGGGTTGAGATAAAACTATTACTAGGGTAGAGAAAAGGAAAAGGATAATAGTTATGTCTGTATATATGAATGCATATAAAAAATGATGAACAAACAATTGCTCATCACCAATGCTCAGCTAGCCCCCCAGGCAGCGGAAGAGAGAGATGAACTCCCACCCCCTTCAAAACTCCTTCTGCATGATGTTATATTATATGGAATATCCCTTTGGCCAGTTTAAGTTAGCTGTCCTAATTCTGTTCCCTCTCAGCTCCTTGGACCCTTCACTGAGAATGGACTTGGTTCTGTACAACGCTGCTTAGCAGCAACTATAAACATCAGTGTGTTATCAACATTATTTTTCTCCTAGCACCAAAACCATAGCATCATACCAGGCACTCTAAAGACAGTTTAATCCCAGGTGAAACCAAGACACATGACAAATCAGTTGCTACTAGAACCTTAAACTAACTGATTATTATTTTTTTTTCCCAGTATTGCTTATTTCAACAAAAAAATCAGCTCACAGATTGGCAGGAATTTTTAGTCATAAAAGAAAGAAAACCTTTTCTAAATCACAGGTGGGATCTAGCACACATATCTGCTAATAAACAGAAGAACTAGCACTACATCTGAGGACAGACAGAAAAGCGAGATGACAAAAGCCATGTAGAACTAGACAATAACAAAACGGACAGTTTGTGTGGCTAAGGTAAGAGTTTCAAACTGCTTTGCTGTTTGTGTGAGCTCACAGTCCTTCAGCAACTCGCACTTCTAGTTTTGGAAGTTACAAGGCAAAAATCACAACCTTCAATTTCAAGTGAGAATGCACAAAGCCACTGTTAGGCAAAAGTAAATTTTCTGATGGGGAAGGTCTAATCTTGTATGTCTTCTGTGTTGGGATTAGCCTTTTCTTCCAGGTAACAGCAATAAGACAAGAGGGAATGGCCTCAAGTTGTGCCAAGAGAGATTCAAGTTAGATATTAGGGAAAATTTCTTCTCAGAAAGAGTGGTGAGGCATTGGAACAGGCTGCCAGTGAGGTGGCGAAGTCACTGTCCCTGGAGGTGTTTAAGGAAAGGATAGATGTAGTACTTAGAGACAATATTGTTGGACTAGATGACCTTAGAGGACTTTTCCAACCTTAATGATTCCATGATTCCATATTTGCTAAGCCAGGTGAATCTAATACACAGCACGTTCCAGCTGATCAGGTCCTCCTTCATGTGCTTTTTGGCACACACACACATGCTTCCTTAGAAATGCTCCCACAGTTAATTTTAATGCCTGTCACATAAAGCATTAACAGCAGAATTCCACAATGCTGACAGCACAGTCAGTCATAAGCCACATGGTTATATTGCTAAATACAAAATGTAAATATGAAAATGGGATTGGAGCCTACCTGGCTCAGCATTGCTTAATATGGAGCTTAGCTTCTCTTCCTCAGAAAGAGGAAGTAACCCCTTCTCTTCCCATCTTTGTTAGGTAGGTAAATGCACCCTGTAGCACCATTGAGGCAAGTGCTTGTGTTATATCCTCCTGAGGCCACAGTGAATCTTTAGAAAGAGGAATGAATGACAGCTGTGGAAACAGCAGAGCAAACGTAAGCTTGCTACTGCAGTATTGTCATGGTGAGGATTAGTATTTATGAAAAGTCTATAAAGGTTTGTCATGTTAGTAACTAGGCAGCTGTGGAAACATATAAGAATCCTACACAGATTTTTCATTTCCTGCCAGCTCACAAAAACAAAGCAGGGAAGTGGGGCACAACCTAAGTGATGTGGTAAATCTCAGCAAGCATGTTCAACTTTATGGCATATTGCATGAGGGGGAAGCTCCAGAGGTTTGCAGTCATCAGTTCTCCAAGGCGATTGGGTTGAATATCACTCAATGCTCCGCTGAGGGAGCTCTTGCTTTAGCATTTGCAAGCTGGAGAGATGGAGTGATTGCGGCACACAAACTCTCAGATGCTACTGTCATGCCATCATCTTTATTCACAGCCTTGAGGTAGCAGCAACCCAAGAGAAAAAGCACAAGGAGAATTGGGATAGATAAAAGAAGAGGTCACTGCTGAACTCCAAACTTCCTTAGCTCCCTAATTTCCCACAAAATTCTGCAATTGCACCTTTCCCCAGGTAATGTGCGCACAGCTACCTACCTACCCACAAAACCAAAAGCTTTTTACTAATGTACCTCAATAAATACCTAACAGTAATTCTTAGTTGATTGTTTGATTTCCATTGGACAGAACGTTCTCAGGAGCTTATTTGAATGGGTTTCTCAAAGAACTGCAGACAATCATGAATGCTGGCACCTGTGGTTCTCCCTTAAGAAGTATACAGTAGCTTGTATTCAAATGATGAAACAAGCCAAACAAAAAGAAGAGGCTCCTGTTTGTGCCTTTCTCCAGTAGTACAAAATAAACTGATGACAGATGGTAAACACATCACTTAGGCAGTGTGGAAAACTGCTCTCAAGCCAAGGCTGTAAATGAAATACAAGACTGTGGAACAGAAAATAGAATAAGAGGCTGATGATTGTTCTGGGCTGCTGCTGATTTTTTTTATTATTTTTGTGAGGAAATTAGAACAATGTTCCCCAATATTGAATCCATTAAGAGGCTTCATTTTTCCCTTTCCTTTTGTTGACTATGCACTTGAACTTATTTGTATAGCGTTATTTTTAACTTCCCAATTTTAAGACACTCTTGATTCCAGGACAGGTACCAGAAAGTCTAACTATGTAGCCTGAGATGATTCTAGGATGTCCTGAAGCACCACTGGGCTACTGTGCATTTGTTACTTTCTTTTAATGAAGTCACTGCAATATGACATTCTCCCATTCAGAGCAGCAAAAGTCTCATTACATCCTGTGATAATTTAAGCCTGGCTATTTATTTTTAAGAGTTAATATATCGCCTCATTCTGCATTGCTCTGCTTCTTTTCTTTGGTCTTGATCAGTGCCTTTAGTAGTAATTTACTTCAGATGTTTCACTCCACAGATCTATTCCTACCAGATCTATTTCCTCCCAGCAAAGCAGCAGTCCCCAGCACCAACTGTGAGATTTGTCCCAGTAGTTTTATTGAGCCTGCCCTGATACTCTGGGCCAGATTATATTCTGCAATGCATTGCCTATTCATTTTTCACATCTTTTCATGGACTGTGCCTACCTTGTTTATGCAGGGAACCCTATTATTAGTGGGATTGCTTTACATATTGTTTCCATGTATATTACAGACTATAACATAGTTGCAACAAATGTGCCAGAGAATGTTCGGTGATTCTTCCCTCTTTCTCCGCTGAAGAAATTTTTGTGTGGACAAGAAAAAGTATCTAAGGATGTTTTTATGCAGGCAAGGAAAACAGTGACCAAAAGGTTGGATCAGAAAAAAAATAAACATCAGATAAACTGCAGCAGAGGACTTCGGATAAATTGCAGAATAATCACAGCCAGTAACTCATTATTCATTTTATTGTTGCCAATCTAGAGGATTTTCATTGTACAATAGTGAGATAAGAGATTCCTGTTGGGAATTACAGGAAAGAAGACAGGAAAGATAACATGCAGCTAACCAGACTGTAAATAGTCTCAAAGTCAGGCTGCATTAGCAATAACCTGACAGTGGAACCACATTAGATTATACTAAGACGGTGAGAGCAGCACAAAAATGCCCTGAATCAATCCTATGTACCCGTCTACCCAACTAGAGGCTAATCAGTGACAGATGTAGGGCAAGGACACATCCGTCTCCCTTGGCATCTCCCAAGCAGCAAGCAGCCCTACCCAACCACAGACTTCAAATAAAGTGTTTCCAGACTGGGAAGCTGCTGGGTGAAGATCTGCATCCCAGTCCTCCTCAGGCATGTTACAGAGCCTTCCAGCAGTAAGGACTGAAGAAAGATAGCAAGGCAGCTCTGTGGATGTTCCCTGGTATCAGAAGGAAGAGTGGATTTCTGATGGGTCTGTGTCACAGAGGACTATCGCTGCTGTCTGGCAGGCCAGCAGACTTACAGATTTTGCTCTGTGACCCACTGTAATGTTAAGCCTAATCACATGGCATGTGCATGCAAGACCAGACCCAGTATGCTCTGGATTCAACCAAGGCTTTCTGACCTTCAGGGGGTGCATGAACTTTAATACAGCTCTGCCATGAAAAAATAAACAGATCCACACTACTATATGGTTTCTAAACAAGCAAAGGAAGAAAATAAATCTGTGTGTCCTTTGTGACTCTGAAGCCATGGTGAGGCAACGCTTTGCATTTGGGAGGCTGAGCACATGCGCTCCACAAGAAGATACCCAGCAGTGCCTATCCTTACACAAACCCTGGGGCTTTTAAGGCAGCTGCAGCCCTTGTCCAGTCATGCCCATCTCCCCAAAAGTGCTCACAAACCACCTCATGCACAGGAGGGACTTCTCATATGGGTTTCTTGCAAAGGTGTGGATACACTGCATGAAAAATTCCTAGTGCAGTGTCTTGGGTTATCAGAGTGGATTAAAACTTGCTGATTAAATCTGCTAAAAACTACTAGGTTTTTACTTCCTCTTCTGATGAATCTGCAAGCATTAATTCATAACAAATAGCTGATGAAGGCTACCTGACATTGGAAATTCTTTCAACCACAATAGCAATAGTATGTGTGAACTTTAAATGCTGACTTCGTTTTGGGGGTCCACATAAGATAACCAGCAGGGTGAGATGTAGGCTCAGAATTGTTAAGCTCTTTGCAGATCATGCAGATGAGTTACAAACAAGACCTGAGTATAAAACTGGCTGAAAACAAACAAACAAACAAAAACCCTGTATTCGGGTGAATTAATAATAGTACCAATACGCTCTGTGAGGATTCATCTTGTATACACCAACTTTCAATATTGTTCACAGAATCATAGAATGCCTGAAGTTAGAAGGGACCTTAGTGATCATTCAGCTGTGGGTACGGCTTCCACCCAGCAGCTCAGCTGCCCAGGGCCCCATCCAACGTGGTCTTGAGTGCCTCCATGGATGGGGCACACACAGCCTCTCTGGGCAGCTGTGCCAGCGCCTCACCACCAATAAACCATTTCTTTTAGAAAAGTTAACAGAAATAATGTTATTAATAGCCTAGATTATGGAAAAGATGGTCCTTCTTAAATCTACAGGTTACACCAACACAGAAAGAGTGAATAGGAAGTAATTCTGACAAAGTAGGAAAACTAAGTGAAAAAAAAAAAAATAGATCTATTTAATTAAGGGACAGTAGAAGTCCTAAATTAGGCAGAAACAATCACCTGTGTGAATACAGTTGGTGAACATCTGGGAAGGTGGGTTTTCTGCAGGAAAAAAACCTCTGTTATGTGTCACATGAGTAAAAAACATGAGGCTGTTGCCACATAGTGGTGATGATGATGATAAAATAGCATAAAATAAAGCAAATTCTGCAAGAAGATGACATTTTTATTTTCTGTTCAGTGATTATAAAAATTCCAGTGAAATATTATATTCATTTTTGCGTACAGGTTTTTAAAAAGGGCAAAAAAGGAAAAAATATGCAAATACTAGTAGTTGCAATTTAACATAGACATTCGGGAAAAACTTTCTAGTAGTAAGTATAGCAAAGCACAGGAACAGACTGCCTCCTGTAATAGGTTGGCATCTGTTAGCTAATGATGTAAGCACAGTTGATCCTACTGTGGGTAAAGAGATCGATGGGATGATCTCTTGATTCTCTAATTTTGACAAAACACTGTATTAAATATACATTTAAGCAGCAGCAAAAAAAAATATTACTGGATAATAATGTTCATATTTCATTGTATAGCTTGAACTGCAGGTAAAAATGAAAAAGGGACAAGTTTACCTTGTTTAGCCTCCTGCAACTATTTTGTTTTATGATCATTTAAAGAAAAAAAAAATCAAGCACAGGATGTTAGTATTAAAATGACTCCAGCGTGTACTTAAGTTTGCATCTTCCAGGGAATAAGTAAGGTCCCCACTTTCACTACTAATGTTTGCATGGTGACAATTTATCTGTTCACGTGAGTGTAATCTCACATTGATGGAAAGCCAGTGGAACATGAAGAATAATGAAGGACAAAGCACTGAAGACAGATATCTCACTTCAGTTTGTTGTTTGGTTGTTGTTTTTTTTTTTGTTGGTTTTTTTTTTTTTGAGATACACATGCATATCTTGATCTATGTGCAAATGCAGGAATTAGTTCTATGCATATGCCCATGAATGGCATGAATGTGTTCACGTTGAACCAAAAATGTGTTTTTATTTTATCGGTGTTAGTTTTGTGGGTTTTTTTTTGTTTGTTTGTTTAAGGGTTTTAAAAAATTCCGGCTTTACATCTTTGAAGTGTTTTACATAGCTGATCCCAGTTTGAATGTGGTGGTCTCAGTACCAGCCTCTCAACCACATAGGCGGAGAAAATTTTTATAGGGATGGCTGCAAGTGGTTCTTTGTATGGAGTTACAATCTAAGCAAAACACTCACTGAGCACACACAGATGTGGTCTTATTTTAAAGCCTTCTTCCTTCATCTCCAGCCAAAGAAATCTTCAGCAATTGCTATATGCAAGCCAAGCTTTCTTCTTCTGCTTGTTGTTAATATTAAAGTACTAGAAAAACAGGGAGAATATTTGGATAACGGATTATATTTTTCAACCTGAGGTAATTCAAAAGATTGGAGGGATTTTGCTCAATGTTACATCCAGCAAACAGAATATCACCTTTCAGCACAGCCAAGAATGGAAATGTTCAGCTGAAAATGTAAACATGTTAGTAACTTATGAATGCAAAGAGAGGAAATGATACTGTTTTGCTATAAAAGTTCAAAATAACCACTGAAATGACTCCAAGCAAACCTCAAATCTTCCAGTCACATACCATTCTCAACACTTTTTATTCACCTTGCTATTAGAAATAAAGAAGAAACAGATTTTTCTATTAAATACCTTCTCTTTTAGAAAGATTCCAAAATGCTTTATAGGCTCATACACAGCAATCAAATACAGCCACAGAGTGAAGCCAGTTTCACAAGTGCACAGATTGCATATGCCAATTTTTCTGAAAGCTTAACTAAAATTCAAAGTTACAAACCCAGTAATAGCATGGGTTATCATGAGGGGGCCTGGAAGAACATTCTGTTACTGTGACATGGATCTATGGAGCTGTGGGCTCCAGGGCAGTAGCAGGTCACGTTCTCAACTCATGTCAGTGATCCCTTGATTAAGAAAATAGTTAAAATAAGAGATCATACAAGATCCCCTGGCACTTCTGGTGCCTAAGACTTCACACAAAGCAAATTTGCAGTGGGACACAGATCTTGTAAACCACTCTGTGTATCTACCTGCTATGAACAGATCATAGAATTGTTTGAGTTGGAAGGGACATTCAAAGGCCATCTAGTTCAACTTCTCTACAGTGAACAGGGACAACCACAGCTAGATCAGGTTGCTCAGAGCCCTGTCCAGCTTGACCTTGAATGTCTCCAAGGATGAGGCTTCCACCACCTCTCTGCGCAATCTGTTCCAGTGCTTCACTACCATTCTTGTAAAGAACTTTTTCCTTATATCCAGTCTAAAAAATTCTGATAGAATCACTAAAAATAGTGACATCTGTCTCTGTGGCAGGTTACTACACAGTAAGCTGATGGACAGCTCCTGCTCCGACAGTACTCACTGCCGCATCTGCTCAGGTAGGTTCCTCCCATGTACGTGCACAAAGCCAGGGAGGTGCCTGCTGGAAGGGACCTCCAGGGGTCATTTAACACTACCGCCTGCTCAAAGCATGGTCCTGGCCACCTCTAGGTCAATACAATGATCTAAGATAATACAAAATCATTACACATCTGCTATAATTTTCCTTCTTCTATCTCTCTAGTTCTTTGTCTCAGCTGGGGGTCTAATTTTGCCAGGAACTTCACTACTACTCAGACCTGCAAAAATGCATGCATGGTCTTCTGTACTATACACTGCAGCCAGCATCCATGTTCATCACAGAGTCACCTGTGTGTTGAAATAGAAGGGCAAGAATGCACCTCATTATGGGGTATGTATGCATAGCTTCTCAGGTATGCAGAAGAGACTGAGAATTTTCACACTTGGACCTATAGGGCTGTCAAACTGACCTCTTAATAGACTGGCAGGGTCTGTATATCATTCACTCATTTTATCAGCTTATTTGTTAGAGCTTGGATCTCTTTCTGATTTGTTTGCTAGTCCCCGTTTTCAAAGGTCAGTTCAGCAAGCATGAATCATATTCAAGATTCATGGAATTACAGTCCCCTGTAACACTGCCAGGAAAACAAGCTGAAATACAGCATAACAGCCCTAGCACTAACATTTACTCTTTACCAGTTATTTTGGGGTTTATCTCTAATACTGCCTGAAACTCCTTCTATTGCTACTGCAAGCAGCGAAGAGACTCAAATTCCAATGTGCAAGCTCTCTCCAATCTTGAGCAGTAGCTGTTGTTCATCCATTAACTGGAGGTCTTGCTCATACTGTCCCTTCATGCTTACTGAGTTTTGATTGCTTTGGCTGGGTGTAACAGAGAGATTGTGGCTGTTATCAGTAAACACTGTCGATCAGCTTATTTGTTGACTTCGGTGCAGAAATTCACTGGCTTGGCTTTGTACTACATCACAGACCTGGTAGTGTATCACTCTGTAAAACAAATGTGTTCCTCCATATTTTTCGTTTTTGCTGCCAAATCTCATAAATCATGAAACACTGTCCTGGTATATGATAATAGAAAGCAGCGCATAGGCAACACATTTAGTAGACAGTATTTTGTTTCATCATTTTCGGTTTACTACTGGCTGTTTCCAAGCAATGGACATACCAGTGTTTACCTTCAAATTAAGAGATATAACTGCTTGGAATTTCACCACTAGATATGAAAGCCTTGTAGTAAATATACTGCCTTTGGATATGAAATTTAATAAGCTTAGCGTGATTGCTCTGTACCATTAGGGATTAACTTGAATACTGCCATATTTCTAGATATAGAAACATTTGTCCGCTAATTGCCTGTTTAACATTGTGTATTAAAAACATTTACTGCAGCCTGGCACTAAGTTAAGTAAATGCTGTTTTCCCCTCCTTGATGCAGTTACCAGCAGCATGTTTCACTGACTCACTAAGAAGTCTGACTGCAGCCCCACAGCCCGCTGAGAAGCACACAGACCTGCACAAGCAATAAGCATCGAGGAAGCAGGGGCACAGGAGCTGTCACGGTGCCAAGGACACCCAATCTCTCCCCTTTGCCACGAGACTCAGATCTCATCTTGGCCATGATATTCCCTGCTTAGGGTGACTTTTCATGTTTAAAAACTCTTATTTTTCCTTCTAGTGTTGTTACCAAAGACAGTGCACAACCTTAGTTTCTTGACTGTTCCCCTCTTTTCCAGGCACAGAATCATAGAATGGCTTGAGTTGGAAGAGACCTTCAAGATTATCCAGTTCCAACCCTCTCCTGACTGTATGCCTGACCGTGTCCAAGCTTTCCTCAAGAAAATTAAGTACCAATTTAACTGTTCCTTGGGGAGGGATTTTTGTTCCTAATGGGCTTCTCAGACTGGCCTCTGCAGAATTAGAAGCCAGTGTGGTAATGTGATTGGGCAGCTTGCTTTATTTTCTATAAAAAGAGATTTTTCCCTCCAGCTACTCTCTTGAGACTCAAAACTATATATAGTACTTACACAGAGGACTCAAGGTGAAATTGGTGTATTTTACTAACACATCAGAGGTAGTGGAAATGGAAAAGCCAGATCCTGAAGGAGCATTATCTTTGGGTGGCTCTCAGTGAGTCAGGCTGAGTGCTGCAGAATGCTGCTTTTCTCTTTCTTCCTTGGCACAAGCCAGGAACGCCTATTCTTCAGTCAAACTGCACCTGGTGGCATCTAGATCTGTGCGTGAAACACCCTCACCTGATTCAGAGAAGCACCTGAGCTCTTTCACATGTATGCTTCTGTCTGTTGCTTCCCCCAAGTTCCCTTCGATATTTGCAGGATTCCAACACTTCAAGGTTTGCTGACAATCCGCTGTGCCATTATCAAGCAGTTCCTTCTGCAGTAAGTACAGAATTATGCCAGATCTCTTCCCAGCTATGTTTAATGATAGTTAAGCCTACATTTCAATACTCAGAGCGCATAATAACAAGTATGACAGGACCAACGGCAGAAATTGGTTTAATCACGTGGAACATTTTACATGGAGAAACGGTCCAATGCTGCTTTGACAAAGCTAAGATAGCATTAAATCAGAGATGTTATCTTCGTGTAGAGCTAATGAAATCTATTAAAATCCTGCTTTACATAAAATAACATTTTCCTATGGCATGATATCTGACGTTGGATGAGTTCCACTGTATTCTTTCATCAGAAAAACCTATCCCTGGATTGATCGAGAATATTCCCAATTTGAGCCACATTACTTAGCAGACATTGATTTTATTAGTCACATGATGTTACTCCTATTACCCAGATGAGTGCATATTCAACTTGAGCAACAGAGCTTTCCTGGACAAAATATAATATTTGGTTTCCTAGGACACTTTTAAATAAACTGCTAAAATTGCATTTCTACAGTTGTGGAAAGTGAAATTCTTGTAACCTAAATGTTCACAAAAAGCAAGAAAAAAAATAAAGGCAGGAACAAATGTTGCTTTTAGTTAAAAAAAAAAAAAATTGATCATAGAACGGCTTGGGTTGTAAGAGACCTCAAAGATCATCCAGCTCCAACACCCTGCCATGGGCAGGGTTGACATTTGCAAGATAAAGCACTAGATCAGGCTGCCCTATCTTGTGATGGGTGAGCAGAAATTGCTTTTACTGTCTCAAAGTCCAGGATTTCAAATATCTCTTCTTTCTAGATTAGAAGGGACAGAAATTCCAAACTGGGATGAAAAAGAGGCCTGAGCACATGGCAGTGAGCATCTCCAGTTATGGGAGGTTAGACTGAGTCTCAGGTACCCATTTGCTAGCTCCACAGTACAGAAGTATTACAGGAAGAACTGAATGAACACAGTCACGTTACAGTCAGCAGCATAGGGTTATGCTATTAATTTGAATTAGTAACTCAAATCCTAAAATTTTAAGTTGCTGGTTCTCATCCCACCATAGGGTTGCTGTTAACCAGGGCTATATTGTTTGTATGTTTTTTTTTCCCCCCTAAAATATCTACTTACTCCCATGAAAATAAAATTAATCTAGAAGAAGGAAAAAGTCCTGACAAAAGACAATTTTGCAGAAGAATTCCCTGAGTGGCCGCTCAGGAATAAGCCATGCTTGGGCTACCCTGTTGGAGCCTCCACCCTTTCAAATCCCACAATCTAAATAGGGTCATGCCTGAGAGATGTGTAGATTACACACATTTGGCCAAGTCTTGCTTCAGAAAGTAGATTAACTAACAGATTTGTCAAGCAGAATTACAAGTCTATAAATTTATATTAGACCCGTGTGTTGGCATGGTGCTAGAAGTGCTGAAGTGACACACTTTCTACAAGATGCAAACCCAAAGGTTCTTAAGAGGTAAATGAAGAAGAGGTTGTAAGACTAACTGTAATTCTGTCCCCACTAGGTATTAGATTTCATTTAGGTATTTCCCAGTTGTTTAAACTTTCCCCAAGGATTTTGCTGAGATCTGTGATCCCCACGTCTGCTCTGCACGGCTGTGATGTGTGCTTCAAGAGCTGCTGCGTTCTGGTCCAGGGAGAGCTCAGAGATGGAGGAGCTGCTACCAAGAGCAAAGTGGATATTACATATATGTGGGCATTGGTAAATGGAAGGGTGCTATTCTAAGGGGAAGAGATTATGCATTCTGTGCAGACCATCTTATACCTGATATCAAGTTTTCAGGGGGGTTTTACCATTCAGTCCTGAATGAATGTCAGTGTGGCAGAGAAATCTCATAAAAGGACCAACAGTATTTTTAAATTGCATTGCACACAGATGGTTTACAGTATCAGGATGACTCTTCACTTTAGAGACTGCATAAATTCAGCCTCTCTCTGACTCAATATTCCCATTCATCCAAAGGCAAAAGGTCAGTACTGGTATGAATTAATAGGGAAATACTCCACACAGCAACCACCCTACATGTTCTCATTTAGCTCTGAGTATACGTAAGCCATGCTATTTAATAGATAACAGCTCTTCAGATTCAAGGTTTGACTCAAAAAACATGTGCTATTAATAAAATGTGTTATTTCTTAAACCAGGAGATTTCTGGCCATAGCAATCAACTAGAAGCAATCACTTCAAGAAGTCCACATTCCTGAATAAATACACGTATACTGAAATTAATGTAAATGGATAATAAAATATTTTCACAACGTGCAGCAAAAGAAGGCAATGACAGTGCCTTCTACTGCAATACGAGCATTATGGAGCAAGAGAAAATAACAAAGAAGGAAAATACGCTCACCCCTTTCAACAACCAGTAACAGCTCAAGAGAAGCACAATCTTTATCCAATGAGATGCTGCTCTCTTGGCTGCTAACTCTTAAATGAGGGTGAGGAGGGGTAGATTTAGCCTCCACCCCTTCCAGTTGTGCAGGTGCATGGCTTGCACCTGAGCTCCCTAGGTTAGCCATGCCTTCTCACCTGGTGCTTGCCAAAATACAAATCATGCAGGTCTTAACCTCAAGCCTTTGTTGCACAACCGTGACAGTCACTCTAGCTACTCTGGTGTAAAAGCTGCACACATTCTGTAGTACAGATTCTGAAATATCCTTCACACTGCTCCCACATGATGAAGTGAATAAATTGCTTTTGTATCTTATCCGCTTCCACATCTGTGCCATAACAACAGAGTTTAATTTATTGCCAAGGGTAATGCGATCAGGGTTTGCAGCATGTATGTACTTCTCTAGATCAAATTTCATTTATAAACTGACATTAGTATTATTTCACAAGCAACTCCACATGAATGTATTAACTTGATGTTGTGTCTAAAGCTACCACTGATATTTGAGGTGAGCATCACTGTGTTATTGGGAACGCAGTGGCCTACCGAACCACTATGACCTGGCTACATTGAATTGCAGCATCCTTGAATTACGTATTTTGCTGGAATTACTCAACGTGAGTGATACTAAATTGACAAAACATACACCACTTCTGCCAAGGGTAAAACCCTAACACTGTCAGTTATGATCTGATATCTTTGCCATTACATTTTAGTCTGATCTGCTACATCACCAAAAACCACCTACTCATTGTACTGGACTCAGCTGTAGTTACAGATGCACACCATAGATATAGTCATAAATTGGGTCATGTTGGACCTTCATATTCAGAGATCTCTGCCCACTCTTCTTGGGAATGTTAAAGGAATATGTTTTTACAATTTGTAAAACAAAATATTCAGGGCCAACTGCCTTAAAGTAAGGAGGAAGAGAGATCTGAACTTTCCAGCACTATCATAGGTTCTTATTGACTTGGAGAGCATGAAGAACTCAGCTCTCCCTCAAAGAAAAAGAAAAAAAGAGAAGGGAAGATTTTCTTTCACATTTCCTTACTCACACAGTCATGTTTGCAAATGAATTCTTGAAGAATTACAGCATTTAGTTAGACTGAGCTATAACCAAAAAGAAAAAAAATTATTTCAGAGCATCTCTTCTAAACAGTTTCCTCACCCATGTGCCCTTCCAGCCAGGTGACAGGGTCAGAAATGTTCTGGTGCTGCCTGTGAGGGCTTTCTCCCACTGCCATAGCCCCAGGACCAGAGGAGGACAGAGGAAGTCACCTCTAGGGATGTGGTCAGAAATAGACGTTTGCGTTTAGGGTTTTGTTCTTACCAGCATGAAGATGCCTTTGAGGAATAAAGCCTAAATTACACAAAAGCATAAAAGCAGATCTCTCTTTTTTTGTCTGCAGGTACTTTCATTTAAAAAGTTCATGCCCGCTGCTTGCAGAGGCCTCTGTGCAAATGAGAGCCTGCCTTCCCACAGCTGTGGCAGAAGAAAGAAGTCTCAAAGCAGAAGTTAGCATGTTAATTTTAAACCTCTTTGCAAAGGCCATACAGATAGCAAAACTCACATGCAGGGTATTTGTTCCTTGTGCGTGTCCACACACAGACTGCACAGGCAGCCTGATGAGCCCATGTGCTGCCCTGGGCAGCCACAACTGCATCCTGGTGAGAAAGCCTCGCAGCAGCTATAACCTGACACCACAGGCAGACAATCCAAAAGCCAGGAATTACACGGCCTTATTGTGAGGACTGACTCACATGCAGCTTACTCAGAGCGCAGTATGGATCTTGCACTTAGATTTGAAAATGTTCCAGCCAAGATGCTGCTATTATAAACAAGTAAACACAGACAGGCAGCTTTCTTCTGTAAAATTATCTCCCCTGACTCATTTCAGAGCTCTTTTGCCACATCAAGCCCACATGTCTTGCTGTCTATTCCTCAGGAGACGGGAGAGAGTCTCTTCTCTCAAGAATAGTCTTAGAATGAGTGCATACAAAGTAATTCAGAGGAAAGAAGAAAAAAATTTTTCCAGCTCACCTAAAATCAGACTTTTTAGTTAAATATTAATCCTCTGCAATTATCGTTATTTCAGCTGACGCAGCTACTGGCTATAAACATAACTGTTACCAAGGGATGCTCATCTCCAGGATGGTCAATTTAACTCAGCAAAAGACCGGAGTCTCACAAAAGCATGATTAGAATCACAGCAGCATTTAATAGAACATAAGATAGGAACTGCAAAAGAATTCCCAGTGCTAACAAGCAATGCTCCGTTCGTTGAAAGAAGGAAATCCACTGTGGATTACACAATTTGAAGAATAGGACAGCAGGCAGAAGTTCTCCAATTACTGCTGAGCAAGTTTCAAGGTGTCTCTTCAAGGCAAAACCCAAGAGATAAAAGACATCAGTTTATTATATCAGAGACACAAAGGTCAGGAACTTTCTCTGCTAAGGCTTCTCCCAGTGTCAGGCTGGTCGATGGCTGTGAGCATCCTAGAGCACATAGAAGGAGCCAAACAAAGCCAGCCACATTCCTTCAAGGTAAACTCTGTTTGGTTCACACCAGAGGGTGAGGCACACCTCCTAAGAAATATACACAATTAGGCATGTCACCAGGATCCCATTCAAGGTCATTTGACACCTGAGTCTGGCTCCTCAGGCATACCTTTATCCTCTTCTTTAGCTGTGTAACAGTTTAGTCAGCTCAGTGAGATGACCAATATATCTCAGATTTTCCCTGCACTAGTTTCTTGTCAGTTATGTTTAATGACCTGACTAATGTTGGAGGGCAGTATACAGTGATGCTCTTCTGTTTTACAGTTAGAGCAGACAGTCAGAGATGATACAATGCCTTCAGGAGTCTGATGTGATTGAAATCTGCCCATATTCTCCTGTGTAATGTGAAAAATAAAACAACAAAAATGAGAGCTCTGATCAGGGTATATCATAAGCACAGTAGAGTTAGTCACATCCCTGGTTTGTGAAGGCAGGGAGGACTGGCTAATACACTAGTGGGCATGCTGCTATCTAGCTAGCAAAAATAAACCCTGCAAATGCTGCCATTAAAGAAAAGAAAGAAACATGGATAAACAGTCTAAGTACTATCAAGAGAAGAGAAATACCGAGGCAGTGTCAGTCTGATTGCCACCAGGCATGGCTTGACGTTTGTGGAGAGTGACATTGTGAAATGCTCCTGAGTAATCTCCCTTTGGCATGGGGGAGAGTTTTCACATTTACCCTAGAACCAGTTACTGAGCTATTTGCACTCACTTCCACAAGAGTTTCTGTCAAGAGGACAGCTGGGAGCTTTGGCAGGAAAATGCTTCTTAAGGTGCCATTCGCTAAGAAGTACATGATACAAGTAATCCAACTTCTCTGAGTTGCTTTAGCTGTAATGCAAGCACTACTCGGCTTGAGAACACAAAGATGCTCTGGATGGAAAACAGAATTTTGATGAGACCAAAGGAGTATCCAAACCAGTGTATGGCAGGAGAAAAATGTGTGCTTTTTGTCCTGCTTGGCAAGGATGAGTTACTGCTTGAAGAAGCTTTCTCCATTCTACAGTTCCAAATTGCAGTAAAAAAGGGAGATACAAATACTTTAGTGAGGGTGAGGAAGAAACATGAACTATGTTTGTCTTTTTTTTTTTTTAATTAACTCTTTGAAAGAAAAATCTTGGAAAAGAGATTAAAGGAGTATTTACAGAAACATCACTGTTTTGGAGAGAAACAATCTACTGCTTGGTTTCTATAAATCCCAGTATCTCATTTTTTTCTAATGCTTGCAATCTAGAAAAACTTTATTGGTAATAGTAAAAAATAAACAAAAAGTCAAGGTACTTCCTATATGGTGTTTGGCAAAATGATCTGATCAACCCTTTCATGCTATTGAAAATGTTTTCCTGGGCTTTTAGCTACAAAGCCATCAAGGTAGATCTTCCTGCAGAAATGTATCTTTTTAAGCATTGTAATGTACAGCCCAGTACACGTGCTTAAATGTTAAACACTTGCTTATATATTTCTGCTAAACTGGGTCATGCTGGAATGTCATCCAGCATGTTATCTGACTACACCGAGTTTCATCTTCCGAGCAGCAAAACTTCCCATGCATTTGGAGGCAGAATCAGGCTTTCAGATCAAATTGCCTGTCTTCTGCAAAAATTATTCTGCAGAAGTGGGAGGAGCACAGCCAGGCATGTTAGACAAAGCCTTGCATTTTAATGCTCCTTCTCTTTCAGAGTACTTTTACTTGGAGGAACCAAATGATCAACAAAACATGCTTTCTATTAATTAAGACAGTGATTCTGGCCCTGCTGCCTTCCTTGCTTCATTTACACGATATATTGAAAGTTGCTCATCTAATGCTGATCACATACTGCCTTGTTGACAATCCAGGTAATCTGATTTGCTGCTGAAGTGATATACACGAATTGTAAAATCTGCAGATTTCGAGTGTCTGGCTCATAATTTCAGCACTACCTGCAAGCTATTCACTAGCCTGAGTGCCTCATCAGTATGAGGCATTAGTTAACTTCCCATCAGTTATCATCCTATCAGAAGAGCATCAGATGACTGCTTTTTTGAGGCACTCATCCCAGATGCTGGCCATACAATTCACATGTCTATTGAATATACTGTCTGGCTTTTAAAAGGAAAAAGCATTAGGTTATATCTGCAGCTCTGTAACAGTGGGAATTAAATGTGTGAACCCTACCACCATGCAGAGGAGCTATGTAACTAAGTCCTTGTTAAGTGTATGGAAAATTTGAACTAATCAGGCCTTCACAGAGAGGTACAATTTGCAGGGGGCCACTCAGTACAAAACATATTATGACTTTTCAGGTTCATTCTCTCTTCAATGAATTTTAGACTTTTTGCCTTAGTTTGACCCCATCCTGCTATTTAAAGGATGTTAAAGGCTTTGTTCATTGCAATTCTCAGCCCATAGCTCCCATCCCATCTTTCATCTCTGAGAAGACAAGAAAAAAGGGAAAAAAAAAACCTTCTCTGTCTTCTGTAAAGTCATGCGGCCGATGCTAACGCTTTTCACAGAAGTGTCTCACCTGGGATGTTTTACTTGCTCCCCTTCTACTGATGTTGTTAAACGTCTTTGGAGATACTTTTGTTTCATCCTTCTGTTCTAGTTGAGCAAGGGTGATGACATACCAGCTGAAATGTCTGGAGGCTTGTTAGCAAAAACCCTGTCACTGGAAGGGATCAAAGCGTTCTTGTGCGGAGTCCTTAGGGCACAGATCCTGGCAATACAGCTGGACTCAGTGCAGCCTCCACATGGCCTAATGTGACAAGCAGCTGGATCCTCAAGCTACCAGACAGAGTCGCATTCTCGAGATGAATTGTATTTCACAAAACCAAGGGGTAAAATGAGCATTGTTGCCAGAAAACCTTGCTTAATTTTTTTTCCAGTATTTGTTAAATATCATAAATGGCAAAAAAAAAAATACGTTTACTAAGAAGAAGAAGCTGCTTCTTTTCACTGAATAAAAGACAGAATGAGGACTGGAGCAAACTCATTGCTGCACATCGAGTTTTTGAGCAAGATGGGAGCAAGGAACAATTCACTGCAATGAGGCCAGCCCTCCTTGCTGATAAGTAATGGTTTTAAGCTGAAAATAAGCCTGAGACTGACTGACTTTCAGATGTATATGCAATCATTGCAGCCTAGCTGGAGGATGACCCACAGATGCAAGCTGCCTGTACATCAGTAATCAAATAATTGACTGGCTGACAGTTCAGCCCAGTATCTGGCTGCATGCCCCTGCCTAGACAGAAAATGGCATTTCCTGCATCTTGATAAAGCAGATGTCACTTGGTCCCTCCAGCAAAACACAAGGCACTGGGGGCATCTTCAGGAAAGGTTCCTTCCCACGCATGCAGTATAGGCCAGTTTAAAATATTCCCTGCCCTCCCCCCCTCCCCCCCCTTCTCTTCCTATATAGCTTTATTAGGCAGTAGCTTTTAGCAGGCTAGAAATTCAGGGGAAAAGCTTGTACAACAGATGATGTCCTCATATCTGACTAAGTCTGCAGCTGTGCTGCTTCTCCTCAGTTGTGCTCTTGCTACTATCCAGGCTGCGTCCTTCCCTGAGAATGCTCTCCCTCCGGCTCAGACACACAGATCCTTCCCAAGCCTGACACAGGGGCTGGTGGGATTGGGGTGACCTGCAAGGTAACAGCATTCTGGGCACCTGTAGTCCCAAGCAAATTGTTTTCCTATCTGTCTCAGTTTCCATTAACTTATCCTAGAAGGGATCATGCTTCAACAAGATCATGTGACGGGTCCTGCACTCTGGTCACAACAACCCCATGCATCACTACAGGTCTGGGGCAGAGTGGCTGGAAAGCTATGCAGAGGAAAAGGATCTGGGGGTGTTGGTCAACAGTCAGCTGAACACAAGCCAGCAGTGTGCTCAGGGGGCCAAGAAGGCCAGTGACATCCCGGAAACATGGAGATGAGGCACTGAGTGACATGGTTAGTGGGCATGGTAGGGATGGGATGATGATTGGACTCAATGATCTTAGAGGTCTTTTCCAACCTTAATGATTCTATGCTTTATGTGGCTTACAAGTATAGAAATAGTTGTTGATACTACACTAAATAAAACGATTGATGCTTTCCAAGTTTGATCTCATGTTTGTGAATAACTTGAGCATTTATCCGGCATTTTTCTATGTAGATATGTATTTAACTTACATAATAAAGGTGTTTTTTGTGTTGCTTACTTCATTATCACCACTCCAGAAAGCAGTGTGGACAGTTTGCTGGGATCTGTCAGAAACATCGAGGAAGAAACACGCAATACATAAAAGCCTCAGACTCTTCTGTTCCTATGATTAGTTTTCAGCTGGTTTAATTCCTTGGACCAGCCTACATCAAAATCACACAGAAGCCACATGAGCGAAAGAGCAAATGTGAGGAAGAAATGTGGGAATATCTGCACCCCAGCCTGTACATCCTCAGCAAAGTTGGGAGCAGGCTCCCAGCAGACCTCCATCTGTAGACTTTCCCAAGAGGAAGGAGGTAGCTCAGCTCTGGCTCTCTGGGGGAAATCACAGCACCTCTGCCTTGCCAGAGCTTACTGTCACCAGTCCGCTTTGCCAGGATGCGTTTGGGACTGCAGAGGAGATGCTCCCTTGATTAAATATAAAGAATTTGCATTACCAGATTATTCCCCTAATCCATCCAGCTCTGCATTCTGTCTCTGACAGCAGCCAGCACTGCTTCTTCAGAGACCAGAGTAAAATCCTCATTATAGACAATTTTACAGCTAATAAAATCCTAAAAGCCTGTATGCAGAAAAATCCCTGAGGTTTTCACATTAGGAGTTTGCCAGAGTTAGAACTGAGAACTGACCATAGGATTTGGTCTAGCAGAAAATGTCAAACTCCTGTTATCTGCAGAGCTGATGCTACTAATAAACAGCGAAAACACAGAAGCGTAACCAGAGTTATCTGTCAATAACAAAGGCATATCCTTAAATAATATCACCCTTAGAATTACGTTCAGAGGAAAGAAGAGTGCATCATCAGCTGCTGTCTCTTCCTCCCACCTGAAGTGCAGATTTCTGCAATCATCTCTGCAGGATGAGCACTGCGTGCAGGAGTCGGGATGCAAAACCCCTGTGTAATCTGTCAGGCTGGTTACAGCATTTGGTATGCTGCAAGGATACCACACTGAACTTAAGGAGGCAAAAATCGATTCATAAACAACTTTCAGATTTGATAACTGTCCAAATGTTCACCGCTTCGGTGAAGATAATTGTACTTGCATTCATTTCTAAAATCTATGTCCAGGGTGAAAATGGGTATCATTCAATATCTCATCTCTCAACAGCAGCTGTAAATATACTGGCTGATCTATAAGGATGGCTTGGATTTATTTTTTTTGTATTGTTTCTTCAATTAGTTCTTCATTGCCTCTTGCTTCTGTTACTCTCCACATCTCTTTGGAAGTAGTTTCAATTTACCCAGTCCCTGTAGTACAAGCATGTCGTATGCTTATACTACAGCCTGTTACCACCCAACACAGTGAATGCAAAAGGCTCAAGCTTGTTATAGGAATTAACACACTCAGGCAACACCAAACACTGACGAACTGCTTTGGAAGGCAGAGGCAAGGCAAGGCCTAGCAAGCTTTTCATTCCTTATCAACAGGACTGACAGAGATTTCTAGGCATGCCTTTGGGCTGGACAGTTGTTTAGGTATAGTCTGTAAACAAGGGACAGCTGACTTCTGCAGGGTCAGGAGCAACACCAAGCACTCCAAATATTTAACAACAGCGCCATTCCTCAAGAAGTGAGGTTGATCCATGTCAGCTGTGCCCCAGCCCGGTGCTGCACATACTGGCTCTGCCCCAGCTGTGTTCTTGCCCCCTCCTTTGCTCCAGGACTGATCCCCATACAGCTACACAAAGAACTCATCTGGGGAGGTGGAGGGAGGAGGCTGGAAATAACTATAAAAGTAAAATAAATGTTACATCATTTAAAAAACATCATTTATTTCAGATCATATGCCATGGCCCTACAAGCAGATCTGGCAAGAAAAGGTGGGATCATAGATTTGGGTACAAAAGAAATGGTGGAATCAGAGAAGCCCTGTTTTAGACTAGTTTCTGTGGCATAGCATTATGTTCTCACTCGTTTCAAGGGACTTACACTACTTTTGGTAGGCATGGAGATTTTAAGATATACACCCAAGTCCCTCCAAGTCACAACGCTTGGGTCCCTTGTGCCTCCATTGGAAAAACAAAATGTACACCTTTGAGGGAGGAATCTGAACTGACTTGAGCCTCTGGTAACTCTGAGAAGAAAGAAGGGCTCTGGGCATCTGGTGTCCCCATACTGGAGTGGGCCAGAAAGGCATCTGCATGGACTGTGCCCATGCATCCCAGCTCCTGCAATTCTACTTGAGTAGGCACACCTACAACCCTGTGCATACTTAATTACTCCATATTTTTATTTAAAAATGCTCTCCACTACTTTTACTGACCCATCCACTAGAGTAATTTGCCATCCACGGTCTGCAGAAACCTGGTAGTCTGTATTACTTAATGATAGTCCACAAAGCAATTGTGGCACTATGGCTTCTGTCAGTATAAACGTGTATTCCCACCAGGTAATTGCTAGGGCAGCAGATCTACCCATTCCCACATCACTACTTCTTTCGCATGGGCTGCAGGAAAGGCTGTGGTGAAGTGGCAGGACCAAGCAGAAGGACATGGCACTGCTTCACCTGGCTATGGTACTGCACACACACTGCTTGCAAGCATACATGAAACAGTAGCCTAAAAAAAGCAGGCATACTGCTGAAGGCTCAAATTTGCTGTCTGAGGATCTCCTGCTCCTCTGAAAACATTGTTTAAGCGTTCACAGAATAGAGGAGGCTGTAACACCACAGCACTACACTATCCTGTGTGTATCAGAGCAGCTTCAAAGAGGAGGAGAACAACTGCCATCTGACACAATGCAATCAGACCTCTGGCTTCTCTGCCATGCTCTGGGATTTAAGGTCTTTTTCTTTTTTCTAACCTTCAGTACTCCTGCAAACCTAATCTCTCTCTTATCCTACACAAGCATGTAAAGGTTAAGCCTGAGTGACACGAAGTTCATAGAGAGGCAAGCATCTATTATTACTTCTAAGCACCAGAATTCAACTTGTTTCTCTACTATCCTCATGTTAACGTTTCACCTTTGCTTAACACAAAAGGGTTCTGCAAAGCAGGACAAAAACACGTGGAGGGGGCTGAAGCAGTTGTATTCCCTGCTAGTCTTGTGTACTGCATGTAAAGTACAGGCAAAATGCTACATCTTTTCTTGTGCATTAACCTGATTTGGTATAAGTCACTAAGCGGGAAACAAAGTGATTGTACGGGAAATACAGAGATGCATCCCTTACCTGTTCCTCTCTAACCTGCAGGCTGAGGAACAGCAGTTGCATGGTGTTTTATTACTGCCCAGAGATGGCCTAAATCCTGGATTAAACAGTCACGGACTGGACTGCAGACTGCAAGACGTTCCTGTTCAGCCCAGTGCTGCAGATACCCATCCTGCTGTCATTTCTGTTTAATGATAAAAGCCTTTTCTGCTTTGCATTGTGCTACATGCAGAGATATATATATAAATAACAAAAACAACGGTAAAAAAAAAACAAAAAAACCATTATGGGTGCAAAGTCAGCTGCTCAAAGATTAGGAAATGATAGACTTAAGATTTTCTGTCCTCCTTCCACTTACAATATTGGCATCAGTTATAAGGCCACGTGCTGTTTTTTTCCGATGAAACCTAGTGCCTCACTCGGTGCAATAGATGGTGCCAATGCACAGCTGTGCAATATGTTGTTTCATTCCCTGTACCTACCATGTCGTTCCAGGCTTTGCTTAACTGTACACTAACCGAATCCCTTCCGTCTGCATAAAATAATTTATCTCTTGGTGGGCTCTGCTGTGATGCTCTTCAATATGTCACTTGAATGCTTCAAAAGCAGAAGTTAATCTGTCTCTAAATTAGAGAGGAGATTGTATTCCCACCATTTTCAAGATGGGAAGCAGATGAAGTGATGCTGCACCTAGAAAACACAACAACCCACCTAAAGATGCCCTTGCACCCCATTTCCTCCCATTACCTCCTGGGCTTCCCTGCATGCCCCTCTCATGCAGAGGTGGGCACCCACCCTAGAAGGGCTGGAGGAAGGCAGACAGCTTGGCTGCATCCCTCTGCAACCAGATCATCAGCAGCAAACACCACCTCCTCCAGGTTTTGTTGGACTCAGTGTTCTTCCATCTGCCTGTCTCTTTTATTTCACCCTCAGGTCTCAGAGCAGCCTCTCCTGGCCTCGCTAGATCCTTCTGTGAACTCTTTCCTTTCTACTGTTCCTCTTTCCTCTCTAATGAGCTTTGTCGGTCCCTGCAAGCTCATCTCAGGCTTTGCACCTCCCTGTTCTCAGGTCTCATCCTGTGTCTCTGAGCAGCAGGGGGGATGCTGCCCTCTCCCTCCCTCCTGGAGCGCTCCCCGGGTGATTCTTTCCAGTCTTTAGTGAGCCTGCTTGTCATTTAGTGTTACATTCTTCCTCCTGCTTTTAACTTCCCATGTTCCTAATACTAACGTTTGGGCACATTTTCATATACCTCCCAGATAAAGCAGCTACTTTTCTCCATTCTAAATCTGTTTTATTTTTCAAATTGAAGAATATATATATATATATATATGTATATATATATATACACGCTCTCACTGTAGTACTGAAGTGAGAATTGCATCACTCAGAACCAAAGTATGCAACCAGCAACCTTCCTCAAAAAGCCAAAGTGCCCATCAAAGCCATCACCTTTCCTCTGCCCATGGTCTCTTATGATCTCACCGACCAGCTCATCTCCATTCAGACCCCAGCTGCTCCGAAGGCAGCTGCACTGCAGCCCCATGACGCATTTTTGGGCATGGAGTCAGCGTGCAGCCAGCAGCTGTGCATGAAACCTGGCATGGGGACAGCAGGGCTCCATCTCTCCTCTTCCTTCTGCGAGCTCAGCTCACTTGATAGCTGACTGACTGAGAGGAGCACGGTTTGTTTTTTTTTTTGCTGTTAAGGGCAGGAGCAGAGAGAAAAAGAGAGAAGAATCAACTGATGTGGGAAGGAAGAGAGAAGGATTTAGGGGAAATAGCAGCAGAAGAAAGTAAAACATAAAGCCCACCCCAAATTTCTAGACGGTATCATAGCCTACCCCTAAACCCTGCCTATTGCTTCTTGCAGCAGCTGATAATTTCATCAGAACAATCATGAAAAGAAAAAGGAGGAAGGATGGGAAGCTAGAAAAGCAACAGCTTGAATCCTGAGAAAAAGTCTGTGCTCATAACCTGGTTCTTCTCTCACAGGCTGCCTGCTGCTAGTGCTCTAAGATAGCAATAACCTTCCCCACATCTATTTGCGCGGAAGCTGTCTAATCCAGTCAGCTCAGCACAAGGAACAGGCTGTGGCACCCTCCCCCCCCCCCAGTGTGAGCATTTTGCCTTCCTCCTTCACGTGGCAACATCAAGATCTCAAAGTATTCACTTAGTCCCCGCTTCTCTACTCAGGTCTCAGAAGTCATATTTCACTGTATCAAATACTAAACACTGGATGACATTTAATTTTCAGCACAGGTTATGTACCATTGCAGAACAGCCATCTATAGATATAACACCTTGATAGGTGCTAGATACCTGAGCAGCACATAACCACACATTTAGAGGAATACCATTAGCTAGCAATCCAGATATTTGAAATGAATTAAAAACAGCTTCAATTTTCACATTTGCTCCCAAATCTCCTTGCCAATTTGCAGCCTCAGTTTTCTTAGACGCTTTTTTATTAGTCTTCCTTCTCATAGATATCGCCCTTCTCAGAGTACAAAAGCTGCAAGTTAACAAATTAAAACCATCTATTTGGGGAGGAACAGTGTGAGTGATCATTCTCACACATGGCACTGGCTGCCCTCCATTTGGATGGGCCAAAGCCCCATGATATTGTTTGGAGCTCACCTCACTGTGAACATCTGAAGCCTTCAGATTCCAAACAAATGCTCAGCTTCACTCCAGCTTTCAAAGTGTAAGCCCACTCCAGGGGTGCAGCCTATCTACAGCATCAAGTATCTCAGTGCACATACCCACCTCTCCACACCCCCAAAGAGTAATCCTAATTTTTCTGGCCTCAGACTCCTAAATATAGTTGATTCTTTTCCTCATCTCCCAGGTAACTAGCAATAGGATGAGAGGTAATGGCTTTAAGTTGCACTAGGAAAGGTTCAGGTTGGATATTAGGAAAAAAGTTCTCCTCAGAAAGACCGGTGAGGCAGTGGCATAGGCTGCCCAGGGAGATGGTGGAGTTGCCATCCCTGGAGGTGTTCAAGAACCGTGTAGATGTAGCATCTGGGACATGGGTTAGTGAGCATGGTGGGGATGGGTTGATGGTTGGAGTAAGTGATCTTAGTGGTCTTTTTCACACTTAATGATTCTATGATTCATGCAGAGGCATCCAAGGAACTTGTGATGGTCAGCCCTTGCATGCTTTTTCGGCTCCTGAGCTTCTGCACTAATGACTTCAGCCTTTACAATGAGCACCAGAACAACTGTGTTTGGGTCAGATCAAAAGTTCAGCAATTCCCGTAACCCCCTCTTTAACAGGAGGGGATAGCAGATGTTCATTATAAGCTGCTATCAGTTTACATTAATATGCCAGGCTGCACAAATCACAGCTGAATCCTCTGATTCATTGTCTGTCTTGGAGGGAGCTGCCCTCGTTAGAACCCTCACTCCTGCACTTGGGAGTAGTTGCGGTGGAGAGAAGTTAATCTTTAGCTGCGCTCTTCCACATGTTTTAAGTGTGACCTCTCCCTTTTCAGTCATAAACTGAGCCAAGCCTGCAAATGGATATAGATATATACCTAGCCTCATTCCCCTGCTCCCAGCCCCAGAAATGAAAGTATTCCCTCTTAAGCTTTTTGTATAATGTAGATTTAGCTAGAAAAACAAAATGTGATTGAATGCATAAAATAAACAATAGAATTTTAAAAACAGATTTTTTTTCATATTTGTCATATTGTTCATATCTCCATATTGAGCATGTAGGTACTCTTTGGAATTATAAGAAGTGGAAAAATCTTAGGTTATGATGGTATTTATAACTCTTCCCCCATAGAGGACAGTTTTACACGTTTGAAAGGGTGTGAAACCTCTAAGAAATTCACATGGATTGTCACAGTGGAATAGGCCATGGATGCACAGCTTCCCATACAAACAGGCATTATCATTTGGAAATGCAACTGGACAGATTGGATCGGTATTGTCTACTGGTATGGAATGGGAATAGCTTGGTTACTAGCAAATGGTAGGACAGGTTAATATTTTGACTTTAAACTCATGAATGTTATGGGCAAGTAGCGTATATTTAGCACTGGGCCTGACACCATCTCCGCTTTACTCTTACTTTGTCCAGACTGATGGAGAAGTACAGGAGAAAAACACCAGCCAAAATGTGAATGCGATATTAGATAGAAAGATTTCAGTTAAAGCTATTTTTTTCCAAAAGTACCCACACTTGTAATTTGCTTTCATCATTAAAATACCACGTGCTTGGACAAACAGAAAAACTCTCAGTATATCTCTGAAAATGATTATTTCCCCCCACTCTGATATCCCTACATCCCGTTTTTCCATGCATGGAACCTAGTTTTTTAGCCAAACTCCCTAGTAAATAAAAAATTTTTACTGTTTTTACATATGTGTAAATAACAACGCAAAGTAAGGTAGATATGGGCTGAGGGACTTCTATGTACTCCAGTTTTTAAAATCCATTATCCTCAATTGTTTCAGCATTTTAATTCTGTATACTCCTTCTGTCTTCCTTTTGCAACTCTGCAAACATAGAAAAATACTTAAAGGCAAAATTCATAACAACAATGCACTGGAACTACTGCCAGCTTTTAAAAACATTGTTTAATTGAAAAGTTGTAAAGTAAAAGCAAGTAAATGAATTGTTGAAATTTTCTGCATGAAACATTTATAGCGAAAAGCTCTCTTCCATAAAGATAGATGGAATGGCATCTCTTATATGCAAAAATAAAACATTTTATTTGTTTGCAAAGCTGACATCTTGTAAGCATGCCTCTGGAGAGCAAACTGGGAGACAGAGCTGCAGAAAGATGCAAACTTGACTTGCTGAATCATTCCTGCATCCATGAGTGACCTATGGGAAGGGATGGGGAGCCAAAGGTAGCACTGAGATGTAATGAATTAACCTGCCTCCTCCCATCTGAAGAAGTGTGAACAAAAATCAAAGTGATCTTTTTCCTAATGACAATATGGTATGCAAGGTCACATGGCCTAATATTTTAAGAGGATTATTGCTAAATCTCCACAAACTTTGAAATGGCCCAACCAAGCCTGTGAGCTTTTCAATTTAAATGGGTGCACAGCATGACTTCTACGATCAGCTGGAATTTGGCAGGAAGAGATATAGCAAAGTGGACTAAAACAATTCAATCCTGCAGTGATAGATTTTACAGGGTATCTGTTAATTTGGAGCTGTGCAGGAGGTAGAAACAAAGTGGGTCTCCAAAACGGCTCAATACTCATGTACAAAGTTTATACAGAAAGGAAAAAAATCCTTGATATTTATTATTAACCAAACCAAGAGCACGATTTCTGTAGTTTTGTTTCATTTCCAGGAGAACTGCAAGCACCCCAGCCTAACTGGGGCATCACAAACCACTTAAACAGCACCTCCATCACTCTCCAAAAACATAGTTCCCTGAAAACATGCAAAGCATACAGGAGAAAGCCCTGTTCTGGATAGTGAAGAACAGTCTTTCACCAAAACATCTCTATCTGAACCTCAGCCATTATCACATGCAAGATACATGCAGAGTAGATCTATTTACCAGATGGGGAAAATTGCTAATTGTCCTGTAGAATCCAGCCACCAGCTGGCAGGCAGCTACCATCACATGAACAAGAAGCAATCCCAGTAACCACACATAAAAATAGCAAAACAACATGCATTCAACCTGAACCATCAATTGTCGTTAGGGGCATAGCTGACAAAAAAAAAAAAAAAAAAAAAAAGCATCTGCTCTGAAAGCAAAGCCTGTAAATTCATCTGCCTGTGTTTTAGGAGCACTGCAAAGCATTTCTATGCTAAAAGCTGTGGTAGTAAAGTAGCTGAGGAGCTCCATTCCCCATAATGTGGCTGGCTACCCTTTGAAGCTCAGACTTGACTCCCCACGTATGGGGAGATGTGAACATTTGCTTTCCAGAGCTGTATATCTCAAACACTTGAGCCATCACAGTACTGGGTAATTACCCAGGAGCTGGATTGCTGCTGCATAGCTGGAAAGTTTGGAAACATTTAACAGTTTTGGTGGGAGCACAGAATCCTCCTAGATCTTAAGAAGATTTTCATTTTCTGAAACAATGAGAACGATTTAAATCATTTATGGAAAAGACTTGCAAAGAAGAAGCTGATAAACCCGATAGCTCTGTACCTGGCATCCTTATGAGCAAAGATGCAGCTTTTCTTTTCCTTTGCCACAGCTGATGTTTTTTTACAGCTCTTGCATGTCCACTTTCTTCCAGTCCTCTTGTTGCTTCTACTAAAAGAATTGTTGAATTAGCCAAGGGGCCATTGGGTGCAATAGAAAACTCTGTGGTAGAGACAGTGAATTTTTCAGTAGAAAATGTAAAGAGATTTAACCAACCACAAGACTGACTTGGAAGGTACTGTTTCATGCATGCAAACTTAGACTCTCTCAGAACCTCTTACGAAAACAAAAAAAATATTCTGCTTCAAAAGTTTGTTGGATTTTTTTCTTTTTAACATTATTCGGTGCCAGAGTACAGACGCTTTCCCTGCAAAACACGTACAAGGCAACAGGACTGGGAACTGCACAGTAGGCTCAGAGTTCTCCAGCTGCAGTTCATTAGATCAGATCTCTCCCGTACACCTGTTTGTCCCTGAGAGGTCAAAACAGAACTGGTTTGGTTTTTTATGTTTTTTTTTTCCTAAAAAAAGCACTCAGGGAAACTGCATTTTTAGAAAGCACAGTCAAGTAAGCAAGATTCTACATAATAACCCAGTTTTAAGCACCTATCTGAAGATCTTAATTAGCACATTCTGCTGTTAATTTCACATATCCCCTCATTGCCTTCAGTATCTTTCTGGAACAATTTACAGGCAACTGCATCTATGTTTAAACCCATATCCATCTAGGCAGGATATGATTATGATTATTTATGATTAGTTCTCCAAGCATTCCCACTAGATCAGCGTATGAATGCTGAAAAGTTAACTCCCTGCATCCTTGCTCAAAACAAGCCCCAGCACCCTACGAAAATAATGAATGGTTCCTCCCAGGAGGCCATTTCTAGATGGTGTTTGTTTTTTTCCTTTTCTAATACACTATTCTGCCCTGTACTCTTACACCGAACACCACTGGCTCAATGGCAGCACAGTCCCAGGCACCATTTACCTACAGCCTCAAAAATTAGGTGAGGAGATCATGGAATCATAGAATGCTTATGTTGGAGGGGACCTTAAAGATCATCTAGTTCCCACCTCCTGCCATGGGCAGGGCTGCCAACCAGGCTGCTCAGGGCCCGATTCAACCCAGTCTTGAGTGCCTCCAGGAATGGGGCACCCACAGTTTCTCTGGGCAGCCTGTGCCAGTGTCTCAATGCCCTCTGAGTAAAGAATTTCTTCCTAACATATAACCTAACTTTCCCCTCTTTTAGTTTAAAGCCATTCCCCCTTGTCCTATAATTATCAGACTGTGTAAAAAGTCAGTCCCCTTCCAGCTTATATGCTCCCTTCAGATATTGAAAGATCACAATGAGGTCTCTCCTGAGTCTTCTCCAAGCTGAACAAGCCCAATTCCCTCAACCTTTCATCACAGGAGAGGTGCACCAGCCCCCTGATCATCTTTGTGTCACTCCTCTGGACCCATTCCAAAAATCCGCATCCCTCCTGTACTGATTTCAACATCCAAGCTGCTTCTCTCTTCCAGAGCAATATATCCTTCTGTGCACAAATGATACTATAAACTCATGTTTAGCATTTCCTGGACAATCATTCCCAAAGGCCATTCTTAAGGCATGCTGTGATGCAGTGCAGCATGTCTGGCAGTCTACTTTCAAACTAGTTATTTTCATATACGAGTCACATGAAAATAGAAAGACTTTCGTACCTTGAATACCACACACTTACAGAGCGGTCAGCATGGGTTCAGGAAAAGCAGGTCCTGTTTGACCAAGCTGATCTCCTTCAATGATCAAGTGACCCACCTGGTGGATGAGGGAAAGGCTGTTGACATAGTCTACCTAGACTTCAGCAAAGCCTCTGACACTGTCTCCTACAGTGTGCTCCTAGACAGGCTGGCAGCCCATGGCTTGGACAGGTATACTCTTTGCTGGCTAAAGAACTGACTGGAGGCCCAGGCCCAGAGAGTGGTGGTGAATGGAGTTAAATCCTTTCTGATCCTGAGATTCCATGACATTGTTTACCGGCTTATTTTTACTTTTCCATAAATAAAGACAGAAGTTCCACGTTTTCAAAAAATTTGCTGCCTCCCACATTTCTCTGGATAGTTACCTCAAAGATGGATACAATAAGGGGGATAAATACAGACATTTGTGAAAGGTTCTGAGATATGTAACTTAGAATTATATCTATTACATCTATTTTTGTTTCACAGCACAACAAAATAACATCTGGAGAAAGGCAATATATTTTCAACATCAAAGAGGCACAATACTTCATACTAAAATTACAATATATTGAATTTGTATTCATCCATAACAATTTGAAGCACTAGCTTCTGCTGTGGATGTCCAGACAGTATTTTTATAGAGCAGAAAACATTTTCTCTTATAAATTTACATGATATCAACATAATCTTATCTAAAAAAATGCAAGAGGAAGAAAATGAGAGCTGTGAAATTAGCTTCTCTGAGGTCAGAACTGCATTGTGGGTAGCAATTAGAAAATGCCTGCACAAACCATGAACCAAGTGAGCAGATTTAGCACATCTCAGTAATTAATGAATCTGCATGTAAAAGATGATAACAACTCTTTCCTCAAAACTACTTCCTTGTTGGCAGCGCAGCAAATGTAATTGAAGTTCTTGAGGCCACAGAGATGGTTCTCACTGAAATGTGGAGAGAGGTGAATGCAGGTGCCTTGTTCTCTAATGGAAGGACTGAGGTAATGCCCTCTGCTTTCCTTCAGCTTGACCTTCCTGGCCAAGGGCGTCCTATCTGCAGCTCTGGCATGTTCTGTGTGCTATGTTCCTAGCAAGATACGTGTGTATGTNATATATATATGTGTGTGTGTGTGTGTGTATGTGTATATATATATATATATATGTATATGTACATGATGAAATTCCTTTCATCCTCATCACCGCAGTGGTATTTATGGATAAGTCCATTATCTACTTGAAAAAAAAAAAAAAAAGTTGGGAGAGAACTAGCAAAGGGAATAAAAATAGAAAGCTGAAAAATAAGACAAAGTGCAGACTGGTTTTGTGATATCCAGAATCTCATGCTGGTGTATTTCCAGCCAATATCAAAGTTCCTCAGGCCATCTCACATGCTAGAGATAGTCTGTTGGGAACAAACAGTCCTCCCTCCTCACTGAGAAGCTGCCACAAGGCCTAGAAAACAATCACACACAAGAGAATTAAATAAAATGATGAGAAGAGGATAGGGATCAGAACATCAATAGAAACACTGAACCAAGAGAAATCAGAGGGGTCTGGAGCATCATCACCCTTTGAAATGAAGACAAAGGAAGAGGGCTAACAACACCCAAGGGAACAGCCTCTGCTTAGATGCTCAGCAAAAGCTGGGGCTTGAGGTGGGTCCCTGCCACAAAGCAACTGCTTTTCGAGTTGCTTTCCTCTGATCAGGCAATTGGCCATCCTTCCCGATAGGAGGAAGAAGCTGAGGAGTGGCAAAAGGGCTAATACAGAGAAAATGAAAGCAGAAATAATGAAAGAGCTGGAAGACTGTAGCTTAATGTATTGTAAAAAAAATAAAAAAAATTTAAAAATCACACGCTCCTGTTTTCTGTCTCCCATCAAAGAGACAATTACCCAGGGAATAAGAGAATCTCATCATATTAATGCCCAGGTCTTGTTACAAGGAGGAGTTACAAGGTCAAGAGTGTGCCTGAAGAGGGATGAGTGGAAAACCGATCTGAATAGAAATATCTAAGCATATTCAAGAATTAAGATTCATTAAAGGAAATTCCTCCTTTGCTTTCTTATTCTGTTATCACCAATGTCACTGTAGTTCTGCTGTGGGAGGATGTGTTCCTAAGGGTCTTTTTCCACAGGGGGTTCTGTCTTTCCCGCTGTGGCTTTTTCTCATTAATCACCCCCAGCCTCTCCTCCCTGTCCTCTAAATGTCTTCCTCGGATGGACTGCCTTTGCCCCTCCTGCAGAGCGGCTCCCTCAGCCCAGCTGCCTTCGCACCTCTCCCCACCTCCTGCAGCCTGCACAACCATGCCCTGCCGCTCCGATCACTCAAACCCTTCACACCCACAGCAGTCGGCTGTGGAATCCTGGAATTAAACACGATAGTCTGCAAGAGAGAGATTAGAAGAGGACTGAATGCTCACACCAAATCGAGCTGATCACAGCAATGTATCTTTCAAACAAGGGAAGGTGGTGGCAGGAGTGTGTATGCTAAACATATTGTCATGGGGATCGGAGGCCCCGCTCATTAAAAGCCTTACTGCTCAAGAACAGTTGAGCAGCTTTCTTTGGCTCTGACAGAGCACGCTGCTTGTCTGCCAGCTGTCATGCTGTCCCTATCCGAGGGAGCTTTTTCACTTGGAGTTCATAAAATGCACTTCTGAGCAGTGCTCTTTGCCTTTATAACGAGACAGATTATACTGTGCTGAAGACATTTTCAGACGTTCTCAAGGAAAAATAAATCTCCAGAGAGAAACTTCGCCTTCAAACTGAAGCTGTGTATCTTTTCCTCAAAACTATGTAGCACACTGCTGCAGCAAAGTATGCTGTGGTAGGTCTTTACCGGTTGATTTTGTCTCCATAATGATGAGGGGTGCATGTGCTTTGTTTAAGGGAAGAAAACGCATTAGCAGTTTTTCCTGCCTGTAATTCCCAAACACTTCATTCTGGACATGTATCACTAGTATAGGACAAAATGTGGGTGGGAGTTCTTGGTATACCAGAATTTCATCACCAAAATATGTCATACCTTTACAAACCACGGAACATACTATACGTTATATCTGTGTGTGGTTTTACCAAAGCCAATGGAGGGATGAAACTGTTACTGTTTGCTATTCAGTAGCAATGGTGGGACAACATATTTTTGACATCTCTGTACTTGGACGATATGTAAGAAAGAAAAAACACATACATTTCAACATAAATATGGACATGTGTCCAACATTTCCAACCTTTTGGCTTGCCTGGGCTGCATTGAGTGAACAGGAAATGTCTCAGGCCGCATACACAAAGGTTGCTCTGACAGTTACGACTCCTATTTATTTCCATGAAAACTACAACTAGTATAAAGAGCACAATAAAACTATTTGAGATAGCAAAATCTCAGTTACAAAACACTATTTTTCAACATAGTCAGAACCATTTAGCTATGTGCTTTTACCAGATGAACATGAGTTGCGTGCCAGGCTCATAACAATCTGCATCAGTGGAGGTGACCCACTCTTGTTGTCGCCACTGCTGAAGCACATCACCCTCACTGTGCTCACATCCACTGTTTGGTCTCCATAAATGTTCAGAAAGCGTCGATGAATGTCAAGGGTGCCATTTTTTTCTGCTTGGGTAGTTCAGTGACAAACTTCTGTTTGTTTCATCTGCACTTGCTTGTCAGATGCCATTTTCTCGGACTGCCCCTCTGCTGCCATCTGTCACACAGCAACCACATAGAATGGAATACTGGTGGGAGAGTTCAACCCCTACTGCCGTACCATCAACATCTGCTTCTGACATTGTGGGCCAATATAATAAAATAGGAAGCATTACTTTCGGAGCAGCCCTCATAAAATATACAATACTGTTCACGTAAAAATATAAAATATTGTTCATGTATAGAAGTAACAAAACTTGTTTTAATCAAAAACACGGAATGAATGGGGTATGTGACCCTGTTTTTGTGAAACTAATGCATCAGTATCTTTTTATGTCAGTGGCTGCAATTCTTAGTGAGTTCTCAAAGTGTTCATCGGAGATTTTTGATTAAATTTTACTCTTCCTGTGCTTCATCCTTGAAAATAGCTGTTCACAATCGTGCGTACTGCCTCAAATTGATGACATGAATAAGGCGTGACTATGAAATGAGGAATGTTCTTCTCTGTTAGGAGAGGGCTTATAAAAGTAAAGACACACGGTCAGATTTTTTAACAGAATGTCTGATTGCAACTCTATACAATCCATTTGAAAACTCCCAGGTAATGTATTTATGTTGACTGAAAACAGAGTTGCAAATATACAAAAAAATAATGATTTTTTTTGCAATCTTGAAACCTGTTCTCAAATTCCTTTCTCAGAACAAAAAGCAGGGTTGCAAATTTTTTGCTGTTCACAGGACTGCGTTTAGACAATGAATCAAAATGCATACAACGATTAGCTATATCTTGAGCTGGCACTGCACTGGTTCCAGCTCAGACAGTGTTAATAGCACAGCGACGTTCAGCTGCTGCTGAGTGGTGGGTGGTCCCCCGGGCCAGGCAGGTGATGTGGGGCAGCAGCTGGGCCACAGAGCCAGCTGTGCCAGGCCACATGCAGCCTGCAGCCCATGGGTTGGACAATCCCAAATAATGACAAATTAAACCAGCCTAAAAACTTACACAAACCACAAATGTCTCTAACTTCAAATACATCTCACATGAAAAGAGAACTCGTCCAAAGGTTGGTCCCAGACTTTTAGGTCACTCTGTGCAGATTACAAGATGCCCCTACTAAGTGCCTGAGGCTTACAAAAGAGGATAACATCAAATCACGTTTTGCCCATTCCTCCACATAACTCCACAGGAAAAGCCCAAGCACTGCTAAGTTAGCACCAGGCACACAACAAGGACCAAAACAACATATCAGGAGAAGCAATATAAGAGTTTCTTTTGCTGCCTCTTCCAGCTGTGTGGACTGGTCACAGTACCAAAAACCAGAGCAAGAGAATCTTCTAGGGAAACACTGCCAAACCAGGTTAAGGTTAGAAAGAAAGGAAATAATAGCCAGAAATTTATTGTTTTACAATTATTTATGACTGTGCTGAAAAGAAAGGCAGAGTGTCAATGTTATTTGCACTATTAAATCATTGCCGAAAGCATACCTATTGTATTCTCACAACTAGGAGTCAGAAAGCTCGTTTCCCAATCGTTTGCTGTGTTCCCTGTTTAAACTGTCACACTCGCCTGAGAAACCTTATTTCTTTGTTCGACAGAAGAGGCAGAATATTAGCCCTAAATCACTCTGTCGAGGTGCTTTTGAAGTCACTGACTCTTCAGAAAGGAGCTGCATCCAAGCATCTGACCTCCTGACATCCCAGGCATCTGGCATCCTGAGTGGATGCAGCCACTACTATGTAATTACACAAAATTGAGGTGGCTTTCAAAACTTCAGTGCTACTTAGAAAAATTTGCCAGAGTCCCTAGTAGGAGAAGTGAAGAGCAAGTATCTCAGGGAAGCTGGCCACAAAGCTCCCACTTTTGTTGCTCGTGAACAGATTTAGGTGGGAGGTATCTGCTGGAGCTTTGCACTGTCAGTGTGGTAGAAGCTCTGGGAGTGTGCAGAGTGTGCTTTGTCCTTGCAGTTGTGTTTGGGTTCTCAAATTCCCAGGCCACCAATGAGTATTTCCCAGTCATGGAAATACACTGGCAAGCAGCTGCAAAAAGTGACTTACCTGAACAGGTAGGGAACAGTATCATGAGCATATGATCCAGCATGTTAATTAGGACGTGGCACTGGAGAATTTTCACAAGAAAACCCAACTGACCACAATTTTTCAGGTGCAGAATGGGACAGACTTTCAGTAGAAATTTTTTTTCTAGTCTAAGAAGTCCTTTTGTGGGCTTGGGTTCATGACATGTAGATATCTACTGCCATAAAAAAACAAGAAGAGGGTATGTTTGACATTCCTTCACCCCTTCCAGTGCCTTGGAGAGGCTCCACAGACATGTGACAAGTTTTGTCAAACCCTGCCTTGCATTTACCTGGCCAGGTGGTGTAGGCATGCAGACAGATGGGTCTTCACCTTATAAAAGCAAGCAGTAGGCTTTTAGAACCTGACAGGTCATTCGCAGGAGCTCACTCCTTTGCACAGCTGTGCTATTTTTTACTTTGAAACTTCTTGTAGACCTAAATAAAAAGTAAATTAAATTTCTATAGTTCCATTGATATGCGCTGCAAATGAGCATGGTTCAACAATTGAACCGAGCAGGAAAAGCTGGCAAAGGATCCACAGTCTAGCCAGACAGTAGCCAAAGCTCTTGCTTTGATTTTCCAGACACTGGATGAGATAGGCCCAAGCTATCTGGAAAGGTAGTGTAGGTACATGGAAACAGTGAACTTCCTTTAGTCTGCAGTAACTTACAAGATAAGGAGATGGGTAAATATTTCAGCATGCGTATAGCAGGTACCTTAGAGAGTTAGTTTCAGGACATATTGGATTTCTTTGCATGAGCGCATACCTTTCCTGCACTGTCAATACAACTGTCAATACGACCTGCACTGACAGCTCGTAGTAATTGGCATCCTTGTTCATTTTCATAATCTGTAAATGTTTTGAAAGGCTTTACCACAAAAGGGTTCAACTTCTTGGAGAAAGCCCTCTCCAATGGATAGTGCCAATACTCATGAACCACTGGACTATGGACGCAAGAGATTTTAATGAATAAGTAATACATAGACATATATAACTGAATTTTGTTTATACACATACATATGATCCATACAAATATTTAGTTATATCCCAACTCCATATAAGGTGATAACCAGGAAAATCACAAGCGGGACAAATAGGAACTACAGCTTGCTCCAACAGCCAATCTAGATTCAAAAATTGTACCTTTTATTCCTCCTTCAAAATCTGTTTATTCACATGACTCTTTTTCCTTACTCATATTCCAGTCAACTGTGGCACAAATAAATACATGAAATAACAGAGTTTTCCCTTGACAATGCTAAATTACCGTCTACTGCAAAGGAATGTTGTTTTGAAGAAATTTGTGACAAATGCAAGGCTGTTGATCTGCATAGGCAGAAAAACATATGCCAAGTTTTATTTGTGTATGTTTTTGTTTTTTCACTGTTTTGTCAAGTACCCTGCAGCACAGTTCAGTGATAGCGGGTAGTGTTTGAATGAGTGGGTAAAGGATGTCAAACTGAGCGTACAAGAATGAAAGCATTGGCCTCATCTGTGGAAGATCTATTCAATTTTAAAAGCTAATTCAATGATACAAGCTTTCCTTCAGCTGGCTTGCTGGAAGAATGCAAGCAGACTTCTTCTTCCTTTTTTCTTCCCGCTTTTGAATGTGTGGTGCAGGCCCCCAGGCATCTGTTCACAGGCTTTCCCTTTCCTACCACCTAGAAAAAGCTTCTTATCTGCCTGAAAAATTGAGTTAGGACACCATACTGTCCTAATTAGCTGTAAAGGAGTTTTCTTGCCTCCTTTCAGTGCCGGGCATGCCTTTTTTTGTGAGTCTTATGCCTCCTAAGCCTCCCTGAGCTACATTGCCTCAGGACACTCTCAGCCCAGTACTGCACGGTGTGGGATGATCAGTGTTTGCCTCTGATCAGCACTGGTCCTGTGAGAGCAGGCAGTGTGCCTCAGGGAGGATGGGGAGGGCATGAGGCAGAGAGGGAAAGGCTGGCTGCTCAGGATGGATCCGTCACCTCCTCATTAGCTTTGTTTCCAGCCTGCTGGCCTGCAGAGTGACAGTCTGGAGGTCACTTGCTGGTCTGGATCTCCAGCTGGGCTCATCGTGACACCTAGTCAGGAGCAAGAGATGTCTTATCCTGTTATAATTGGATCAGTCTTCTGGATTGTCTGGGAAATGGAGGAGTTCTGTAACATTTTAATGTATATTCTGATACCTTGTGTACTTATTTATCTTGTCACAAGTAAAGTGACTTAGTCATAAAAGAAGAAAGGAAAAAAAAATAAATCCTTCAGAATTTGCAGGATAAAAATGGCCTCCTTGAATCAATCTTCATCTGACGGTAGTATAATTATGGATTATTTACCAAGATCCAGTCTCCTACTCAGAGCACAGAAATTGCCAAGGTGCCTGGTGCTAGTAAATTAGATAACACACAGGGTGATTTGTCATTATTACAGATCATTAGTTCTTTTCATGTTTAAACTTGCCCTTTCCAAAGACAGACTTTTTTGTGGGTGTCTGGAAGATACAATGTGCTTCAGTCATGACTCAACTGGTTTGTTAATCATTGCACTGAATTGATTCTCTGTACTCCCCCAGAAAAGAAAACAGCATTAGAAGCTTTATAAAGTGAGGGCAAAGAAAGAAAGCCACAAATGGACAAATATGACTTGGCTAATAGAGATAGCAAGGGGAGGAACTTGATCAGCAGCCACAGTATGAAAGCTCTTTTACCTGATCCTGTGACCAACACTGTCTTCATCCCTTGTATCCCAGGCCTTAAAAACACATCTCTCAATGGGGGATCTATGAAAGACATGGACGTCTAACAGAATTGTCTGAACTGGGCCCCTTGGAAATGGTGGCGTCCTAAAACCCTTTTCTTTGCAGGTGGGAAAGTGTTACTGTGCTGCCCTCTAATGCTCACTGCCGTGCGTTCTCTCACAGATGGGAAGGTTTAAGGTTAGTCCTGCTGAATAGGCACAACACCGTTTTTTCATCTGCTCTCATTACATAAAATTGGAAAAGCAAGGCTTTATGCTAAATTCAGTGCTACTTTTCCTGTGCAAGCACACTTGTTATTATGCAGTGAAAGCATGAATTACTGAGCGCTTTGGGGCTGTAATCCAATTTGTGGATATTTCATTTAAAGTGTGCCATGAGTGAATTGTACCACATTGATGAATTGATAGGCCCTGGGCTGATAATGTCACTGAGAGGTAAAATAAGGCAACTCAGCATGATTGGAAAAGATAGGGGAACTTTTCTTGAAGGAAATCACGATAGGCACATTGGGATCTTGTTCCTTTAAATTTTAGACCATATAAATGTGACTCTTCCTTCACCGTTGTAGCTTGCAGAACCATTTCACGGGGATCACTTAATCTTTTTCAGGAGCTTCCCTGCCCTGAGTTTCTTATTGTTCTCCTTCTGCATCAACTAAAACCCTGTCAAAACTTAAACCCACTATCCTAATCCAAGATTGACCGCCTGAGCTCTGTGCTTCTGTACATCCTGTTTTGCACTTAAATAGATACCAGCAGCTCCCCCTGCTCTTCTCCCCTGCAGACAGGGGCAGGGTGGGGGTAGGTGCTTTGCAGCACGCAGCCCGCTTCTGGTGGCACAGCCTGACCTTGGAGCTGGGCAGCCTCACAGCTGCTGCCAGTGTGGGGCAGGAGCAGGGAAGGGAGGGCTGCAAGCGGAGAATGTAACGTGTTCACAGAAACCCAGTGAGGGACAGGGTCTAAATGAGCTTATCAAGCTGCATAAATATTAATAGCGTCGTTTAAGCTGACATCCTGCCCCATCTGCAGAGCTTCGCCATAAGAGGTTTCTCTAATAGGGCATGATGTCTCAAAGCTCCTTTTATTAATAATTAAAATGTTGTATCTTGAATTACCAGCCAGTTCATGGAAGATAACGCTGTGTCAGCAGTGTCAGGCAGGGGAGATCCCAGTGTATAAAGCCGAGGTGAAGGGGTTAGGTACGCAGCCTTCTGCCTTTCTCTTCATTATTTACATTTCAGTGCTTCCTAAAAGCCATGACAGCATGCCCTCCTTGTGCTAGGCTCTACTCTTCACCCCTCTTCCCATCTGCGAAATGAACGTGCGTTCGCTTATCAAGCACTTTGATTCCCACCAATGGAAAGCATCATGTATGACTAGGCCCAAAGGCTTCTTTGTCAGAATACACTATGGGGTTATTAAATGCTAGTGCAAGCAAATCTTGTCTTCTCTATCCTCGGATTGTCACACGCACAGATTAAGAGGTTGGTCTGCAAAAATAAAAGACATATTTAGGAGTGTTGGGTGCCCTTCAACCAAGGAGGGACAGAAGCAAGCACAGCACAGTGACCCAGAAATGCCTCAGGCAGGAGAGCTGGTGGGCACAGGACAAGCGACAGGCAGTGGACTGGGAATATCAGCGCTATGGATTGGCCAGAAAGGTGGAAGAGTATGGCACTGAGTCATCCTATGGATTGAGGCACAGAGAGATGCATGTATGACCCGCAAACAGTCCTCCTTCAGGGATCTGAGCTGCAGGGAGCGCAGAAGAGTTGTAATTAAGAGGGAAGATATAATCAATCCAGATATGAAATGTTTTAATTGAGAATTTGTTCTGTTTTCCCTTTGGAGGCCAATTTCCATCTAGCAACAGGCATTAAAGTCTGTGCAAAGACAGATCCATGGCTACTGGTCTGTTGTGGTGGTGAAGTGCAGGGAACGAAGTAGAAAGCACAGACAGGACTGAGCCCACACAGTGCAAACCAGAGCTTAGTGCAAAGACATCCCAGACAATGACAATCCAAGCATTAATGTTCTCGTGCTGCAACCCATTCTGTGTCAAAAGCATGTTTGGAGGTGTGGCTGGAGCAACCACGACTTGGATGGGCTGTGACAGCGGTGTCCCTGCTTCTGGGACAAAATGGGCAGAGCAGCTGAATTTGTTAGCACCTGCAGGTGGGTGCATCCTCACTGGTCCCAGTGTTCACATCAGAGCAAGCAGAGCTCACACAAAGGTGTGCTTGAAACCGCTGGTGTCAGACATCTCTCTTTGTGCTTAGGGTGGTATAAAAGCATTTCAGAACTGAGCTCACATTATTTACAAACTAATGTCTTCCACATTTTTAATTACTATACTGAATTATTTTACGTGTTGGGGAAAAAATAAAAGAGACAACAGTGGGAGCTGAAGCAGCCAATGAAGATTTGAATGCACTTCCAGATTTTTCCAGGCATGGAAACTTTCTCCAGCCATAAAGTTGCATTTATACTGAAAGGAACCTGTGTGCCAGACTTATCAGACAAGAAATCGGAAAGAACAAAAAACAAAAAAGAAAGCAAGAAGCAGATGCTGATGAAGTTGTTTAGAAAAAAAGATGTGCTTAGTATTAAAGAGCAGGCAGTACAACAAGGCAGTCACATGAAAGTTGAACCTTTCCATTTCTTTTTTTGGTAAGAATTCGAGCACCCATTGTCACCTTCTCTGCTTTCTTTTTGTCATTGTTGTCTAATTCCCTGTTCACATGATGGCTGGCACACAGGAGGCTCTTAATCTTTCGGCTAGGTGCTGTAATTGTTTGAAAACAAATTAGATTGCTAAACTGAGGGACAAGAGAATTAAGAGACACATCTGAGGTCACGCTATAGGTTAATGGCTAATCACAGTTTGAATCCAGGAACTTCTAATAATTAGACTTTTGCTGTAATCGACTGTGTTGTCTCCTGCAACTCCGGAGTGCTATAATATCACTTGGAAATTGACGTAAGGGTTGCATAGGTGAAAATTAAAAATGTGGTCAGGAAACAAAAAAAAATTGAGCTATCAGGAATCACTAACAAGCATCTAACACTGATTACTTCTTAAACAAACAGTCTGGATTCTACAGAGATGTATTTGATACCCTTGGAACAATTAATCAACCCACAGAAGTGGCAAGTGTCAGTAATAATAACTTACCTGCAGATCACAGGATTCTCAGTGAAAACTGTACTTGTGATAAAATCACTCTGTCTTTTGTTTCCTCAGCGGAATTTGTTGGCACTTACTACCCTGCTGAGAATGTTATGTAGGAGAATTTCTGGAAGGAGGCAAAGTACTGCTCTCTTTCACCTGTCTCCTTCCAATTAAACCTCCATGGATTTACGTCTTAATAAAAAGGCAGTTATACTTTTTTTTTCCAATTCGTCTTTGCTGTTAAAATCCACTACTCCAAACATAATAGGTATTGTCTGCAATTGCTTAAATTGGGCATAAACATTTATTGCCTCCCTAGCTAACGGAAGCAACCTTGCTGTTCATAGGAATGAGGAAAATTCCACTCAAGGTCAAGCGCCCTGATGTTTTCAGGCAGCCTCATTACCTACATTAGCACTGTAGAAGATGAAGCAGAACATCTGGTAGTGCCATAAAAATGATAGAAATGTATGTATATTTGCTTTAGCTCTCATGCCAATATTCAGCCTGTCCTGGGGTCAACACTCTGAAGAACTGTCAGAGTCTTATTGTTTAAGGTTTAGCTCAAAAATATTTTTGGTTTCTGCTATTCCTTATGTCTGAAACAAAACCACAGGGACACAAAACTGGCATTCCTTGATCCTTGTCAGCGCTATCGGATTTCAGGCAGAGATGATTTAACCAATATGATATGCATTTTGTCTCATGTCTCTGACATCTGGGAGGTAGCTGTTTATTATAGAGCTGTCAGTATCCCTCTGTCGTCATGTCTGTCATGGAAGTTTGCTCACCACAACAAAAACGAGTTACAGGACTGGAAGAGGAGAGGATGAAAAATTCTGTGCTCCTCTTATACTGCCCTCAAATGAGCTGCTGCCCCAGTGGCTTTGCACTGTGCCACTCAGGTTTTGGAGGGCACGGAAGGGCAGCAGCATCTCACCAAACCCCTGCAGGAGGAACCTCTCTGCCCACAAAAGCTCATTATAGGTGCACAAGTGGAATTTACTCAGCTCCTTGATTTTCTGCCTAACTCCGTCAATGCCGAGAGTAGCTCTGGTTCTATTTTGCATCAGCAGGTTATGATGATCACACACTGACAGCTGAGAGACTTTGCTTTCTGGCTTTTCTTTCTTCCTGAAGTCTGACACATCTGAGGTATGGAAGGAGGGAACTGCAAGCTCTGGCTCTCCAGCTCCTTGTCATATGGAAACACCGCTGTTCAGAATATCTTTAGTGCAGAACCCTTCACCTCCCTTCGATGCAAGGGAGAACTGCAGAATAGTGGTGAAGGGCTGAAAAGCTGCCTGCAACCAAGTACAGCATGGTCTGTCCACACAGTATGACTGCTTTGTATCCCATTAGCGCTTCTGCTCATTTCAGTACATTACAAATGACTATATTCAACATTTAGGAACTCCTGCTGCAGGTGCCAAAACAGTCAACAGCTAGATTTTTGCCATCCAAGGACACCAGAAATCCAGAGCTTCAGAACTAAAGAAGATGAAAACAGAAGGATACCTACCAATGTGATGCTGTAGTGTATATTGTGTTAGTTTGGATTTCTGATGTACAAGATAGCCAGGAAAACAGAGAAGACCCTGGTCGAGAAGCATCAGACTCCTTCACAAAGCTGGCCCTCTCCCATTCTCATCTATTCCTTCCTGACCTGCATGTTTTCGGCTAAGCTGCAGAAGGGACACCAAGGTCATCATCCACTGAAAATATTTTGGCCTCAGTGGTCATTACTGCTGCAGCCAAGGATAATAAACACAAGCTCTGTGCACTCCTTGTGACCAGCTGGAAATCTCCGCAGACATCAGAGCATAGGAACAACACAGTGATCAACAGTAGGCAGGGCTGCTCTTTCCAAGGTGGCCTTAGTGATGTTTCATGCAAAGATGTGAAATTGAAATAATCGAAACCCACCACCTCACTCAGTGTGCCATATTGCCTGAGCACACTTCCTTGCCTGTATTTTAAAGTGCTCCCAATTCAGAGTAATTTAAAACCTCATCAGTACTCACTAGAGGGTTGGGGTTTAGAACCTCAGTCAATTAAGTCCATGTAGATGAGTAATGGGAGTAAAACTCACAGTTTTTAGTGCAGAAAAGGAAAGAAAAAAAAGAAGAAAAGATTCCATAGCCTAGCTATTTAAAAGCAATTATATTTTTAGTTACATAGAGAGACATTTTCAGACTTCTAATTGCTCCAAATCTGTCTGCTAAAGAGTCATTACATTCCATTTTAACCCCTCTCTGACACCAGGAACTAATGTTGTAATTGAACTGTGTCACCAGTGATCTCAGTTCAAGATCATTAGTAGAGTTATTCTTGTTCGTATTTGCTCTAACACTGCTGTTCATTGCCTACAGGTGTGGGGCTAGATCTGCTGGTAGCACATGTGGGTACAACACCACTGAGACTGGTGGCTGATGTATCCAGCTAGGCCTGTGGTGAGGCTGCCCTATGTGCTATGAGCCACAATTAACCAATATATTCTCATTACACACTGTGTCCTGTTCACCCAACCACATCCTCTTATACACATAGCAAAGGAGGATAAAAATCAGCAATACTGTGCAGTTGAATTCTCCCCAGTTATTTTATATCATAATATCATTTTGCGGCAATTTCATATCCACTCACATGATACTGATTTCAACTGTGGACAAGAAATGAATGATGTATTTAAATAATTTGGCCTGCAGCATGCTTTCAGAATTGTGCTAACTTCCTGGTATTACTGCATACATGTAAATAAAACTGGGATCATCTCCTTTCTCTCTACGGAGTTTAGCTGAAAAAACGAAAGAAACTGAGTCAGAATATCGTAGTAAGCATGTTAATGAGGTTACATGCAGTTTACATATCAAATTAAAATACAGATTTTGTCTTGTAAAAAAAAAAAAAGAAACATGAAATATAGGGAATGGTGCTAAAGGAGACCTAGAAGGTTATACTTCACTATACAGCATGATAGCTACTGGCAAGTGATCATGTGAGTCCTGTAACAGCTCTGCAATTAAGATTCTACTCACATTTCTACTTTAACCACTGCCATAAAAATATGCTTTGAACTGTAATTTGGCAGAGGTCTTAGCGCAGCACTGTGTTTTTTGTTTTGTTTTTAATTCCAAAAAATCATTCCCGTTTTATAGCCAAGAAAGATAAAGAATGAGCTGGAAGTTTCCAGGCTCTCTGTTATGATCTTATACAACTGGTATGAGCCCAAGATTAATGCTCACAAATGCAATAACTCAATCTCATTCTCATGGCACGAGACAGCTCAGAGCCCAGCATTTACCCAGCAGGTAGTGGAAGAGTTTGCTCGTGCCAGTGTCATGATGTCAATGTCTATCAAACCAGTTGATTCATAATCTGCCTCACCACTCTGAGCACACGCTGGCCAGATACATGGCGTTATTTATGGTCCAGCTCTGCTTGTGAGCTCCCACTGATGGAACATACACTGTTTAGCTGTGTTAGCACATACTGCAGAACTCAGTCAGTACAACTGACTGGCCTGAGCACTGCCGTACAGCTGACCTTTACAGGGCCACAGCTGAGATCCTACCTCATTAGCTCATTAGCTCAGAGGACAGGAGAAGGTGATTGGTGGCCATCTGCATATGTAGACGGCACCTGGGGAGAAACTGCTTTCTGGGCCAAACTGTGACCTGTGACCCATTAGGAGGGTTACATTGAGACAAACAACCCCATTTACATTTTTACCTACCTCATATTAAAACCAGACTCTCTCTAGAGAGAAAACTGAGCTTGTATCTGGGCCAAGCTCCTGGTAAACTAGGTCACCACCATGCCGGTGCCACCTGCAGTCAGCTCAGCTCTCAGGGGAAGAGCAGATGCCATGTGGCAGAGCCACGGCTCTGCACAGGCCTTGGACGTGGCTGCCAAAGGAACAGTCCTCATCATTTGTGTCTCCTGAAATGTTAATGAAGGCACACAGTGGTATGGAGTGAAAATCTGATCCTGGATAAAACCAAACTGAGGGAGAGGGAGAGAGAGAGATAGGTTAGTTATAACTTGCTTGGATTCCCAAAGTTACTCCCTTCTGGCCACATGGACATTTGTGGCCTCAGCTGTAAGGAACAGCTTCTGCCAGCACAATGGGATGAGTGACCAGAGCATGGGAGCTGTGGGACAGGAGCATCACTGCTAGCTAAAGGCAACTTGAAGGGTAGGGGAGACCAGAGCTTGAAAAGTCAAGCACAGTGGCTTAATGTCAACCAGAATCAATCCCAAAACCACTGTGAAAATCCTGTGTCTGCACTGAAAGCCCAATTTCTGAGTCATTCTATGATCAATATGTAAAAGCTTTAGCCTTCTAAGGAAATAATAGCATTAGAAATGACTAACATCCTGAACATTTAGACTAGCTCAACATGTATGCACATGCTTTTTCCTCTGAAGATTAATAAGAGTTTTTACGTCATTATTACAGCATTTAATCTAAATTTACGTCAATATTATTATTATGTTCCTAACAAATCGATAATATGATCTATTTCAGTATTCAGTTAGCATAATAAAAGCTGAAAAATTAACTAAAAACAAAATGAAAAAAAAGTTCTCCTAGCACAAATCAAATGAACAGACCATAAAGACAACATGCTTCCAGCTCCTTCCACTTTAGCGAGATATTAGTCTGAGCTTTCCCAAAACACTCTGTACTGCTTTAGCTCACCAAGCACAGTGCCCACCCACATAAATATCCAAATATCCCTGTCTTTTTCATCACAAATAGAGGGAGTGCTCCTACCAGCACTCCCCTACCACATGGCACAGACCTGCTTTCCCCCCACTTTCCTTATTCATTTTTAAAAGATATATTCCTGTCAGTAGTATTCTCTGTATCTAGATCATATAGGAGGCAAGACACTAATATAAATGCTGATTATTCTTATTAGCTGTTGGTGAATAATCATTATCATTACATTTCCAAAATTAGGTTCCACATTAATGTCTTCCTGTGGTGCCCCTTATATTAAAGCTTGGATGTTTAATCTGCAACTACAATGCTTCTTGCTTCTGTCAGATTACTTTTTTGCCTTAGTGTTCCTCTAATAGATGGTATTTGGCATGTGAAATGATGAGTGTATATTGTAAACCAATTAGGTTTTATTTTTAAAAAAGTTGTGATTGGCAATGGAAAAATACCATGAAGCACAGAGAAATGCTTGAATTTCCTGATAGTTCCCGCCTCAGAAACTGTGCTGTTTAGCCAATCTGCTAAACCATTGGAACAGCTTTATTTTTAGATGATATGGTTCCTTTGCTAACATTTTTCCTTGCTCTGTAGAGCTAATTACTATCCCATACACTACTGCACGTACCTTCAGTTGAAATCAAAAGTTAGATTTTTTCATTGATTCTTTCTAAAGTAACAGGAGACAAAGAGATGCATACCTTTGGACTAATTTTATCCCGTGGAAAATTTCATTTTACCTCCCATCATATTTTCAAGAGTTAATTTCCATTTTGACTATTTTATTAATAGACCACTGGAAGCTTATAAACACTTCAAGGCTTTTAAGGCTGCGTTTTTGAGAAAATGATTAATTATGCAGTGTTATGGATTATGATGCCCTCCTTTTCCATGGTTTTCTGACTTCCTGCTTGTTGTCATGTAGCTCCAAGAGTCTGATGAACACAGGAATGTTTTTTTTCCCCATTTGTTCTAAAGGAAAGTGTGATTCTTTATAAAGGACATATTGCAAACTGAAAATCTGCCACTCACACAGTCAGGTTGTCCTATAATGCATACAAATACTCAGCATTTTTTTAAAGACTAGTTAAGTACTTCTGCAAAACCCCAGACTATCAGCTGCAAAGATTGACAAGCTTAAAGCTAGCAGGGTCAGTGGCAATCATTAAAACTGATTTCCCACACAATACAGACCATATACATTTCCTCACTAATTTTTCTGAAGGAGAGAATTTTTCTTTCTGGAACACCAGAGCTATTGGATCTACGAGAGCAAAGGAACAGCGTCACCTTTTGCTGAGTCACCTCAGTTTCTGATCAAACGATGTCTGAGTAGTTTCTTTACAAAAATAATTATTGGATTCTTTATGAATCTTGTGGAGTGGAGCTAAGTAAATCTTGAAACAAGGATCTCTACTGGAGGGTATCAATTTCATTTCTTAACAAACATAGGCAGTTTGTCCCAATCCTGCTAGCACAGACATACATTTTCCACTGTCCTCCTCAGAAAATCAGTTGCACTTTTGACTTCATTGCAAATTCCCACATCAGAGACCTTATTTAACAGGTTTACTTTGCTCTGCTTGGAGGTCACTCCCTTATTATAATGAAAAGGGTTTTCAAAAGCAGGCAGTGAACAACTGATATGGCAGGAATACTGTCATGATATGGCACCAGTACTGTCTGTCTGTAAGGTAATCTGATGGCCAAGTGCTGCTGGGGGTGCTTCACTGATGAGGCATGAACAGAAAGCCTTGAGGATCATGAACTATTACATTCTGACCCAGCTTATCCATCTATGAAGAGAAGTGTGGGGATGGTAGAGAAACTTCTTGTGGTGGGGAGATAGAGCAACTTTTTGTTCCCCTAGGGATTTTTCTTGTTACAGGAGACCAAGTATCATAAAATGATGAACTTCCCAGAAACCAAGAATCTATGTTTTTTTGTGCAGTAAATAGAAGGACAAGGGCGATCATTCCTCTTGTCCCTAGTATAACAACAAGCCCAACTGAGCTCACATGGACAAGCAAATAGATCAGCCTAGAAGGCAAACATGACCTATCTCCTCCCTAGTCAGAGAGCGGAGGTGGAAGGGACTGCTGTGACCTGCAGCCTGGTGTGCACTCTGCATGCACAGCTCAACAGTCATATGGAGCTTTCCCCAAGGCACACTGGAAGATGCAATTTTTATCTGCCACGGACACTTAGCATGGAAACCAGCTATTTACATAGTTCATTGGCTAAAATGTAGTAGTTACATTTCTATGGCTAAAATGAAGTAGTTCCACCTGTCATCACTTCTCTATTAGAATCTGACATACCAATTTATAAGTATGCTTTGACTTTTCTTTGTGCTTTTCACCCTTAATTTTTGGAGTACTTCAAGCACATTGATGAATTATGTTTTGCATGAAATGCACAAAATTGTGCACAGAAAGGAGAGGCAAAGTATACTGACCAAAAGAGTGTGGACATGTATCATTTCCATACAACTAAGTGGACAGAAGAAGTTCCTGCAGGTTACCCAATGCCTGGAGCTAATCTCAGCAGAAGCTGTCACTTTTCTGGGCTGCCTCTGCTACCCACGGCAAAACTTCCCAGCCCATTTCAGCCTTAAGAAGAGGTCCTTGATTAGGAGGGTTGTGAGCAAATCTCTGCTAATCCAGGTGGTTTCAAGTGCATTCAGGAGAGCAGCTCAGGCTGGAATGCCTCTGGCAAGGATGGGTAGCTAGGAGGCAGGGTTGGGCTGGTAACTTCTTCAGCTGGCAGGGCTGTATCTGAAAGAAGGATGTGTGATCACGCAATGACTTGCCCAGGGTCAGTCTGTGGCATAAACAGCCTGAGAGTTGCATTAGTTAATAAGTAGAAGATAAGCATGGGGAAGACAGGAGAAAGTTCACAGCAGAAATTCTACAGTGAAGTGAAAAGAGAAGATATAAGAAGAGCCAAGGGGAATAACAGTTTTCTTTGTTAGAATAAGGTCCTTTATTCAATATTAGAAGAAAGCATCTTTTCTGTGATTTAACACCTTTTGCCACAAAGCTTTTATACAAACAACTTCTAGTTTTATGAGGCAGCAACCAAGCACTCTTCTTCCAGAACTGTCAGACAGTGATAATTAAAGCTGCTATTCAGGAGACTGGATTTGAACAACTGCTTGACAGGGAGAGAGTGTTATGGAATATCCTGCACTTCCTCTGCATTGCACAGCCTTTCTTTTGCTATGAACTCACTAAAAAATGGAAGTTAAATCACATCAGACAAATGCATAATGAGCTTGTGCTGCAATGTTTAATAAGTTAATCAAGTATGTTAATGATACATATTTACAAGAAAGGGATTTGACTTGAAATCAAGTCAGGAAACAACAAAGGCTGGTAATAAGAACAGCTTTGCATTGACAAAGTCCAGATGAATATGAGATAATTTGGGAATCGAAAAGAGAACACAGAAACTGTTGATAGATGGAGCTATGAAGAAGAGCTGAATTTCACAGCATATCCAATTACAAAAGTCATTACTGATAGGAATAGCAAAACAACTTGTCTATAAAGGATATGAGTAGAATTCAGTGGACTAAATTGTCTACATTTGTGCAACATTTCATATTTATTTTTAAAAATTTGCTTGATACTGTGGAATTTGATTCTGATTTCCAAAGCCTTAGAACATCTGGAATGTGTCAGGTCTTTGGTTTGTTAGAATTAAGGCAGTTGTGAGGTTAGGGTTTCAGACTTTGCAAACTCTACAATGCAGAGAGTGTTTGGAGTTGCTTGGATTAAATTTTCTTTTTTTCTGTTTTTCAAATCTCATTTCTTCAGGAAAGAATGACTGGAGAAGAATCATCCCACTGTAAAAGCCCCTGTTTCAGGTAAGAAACAGCACTCTTTCTTTGATCTCCTCAAAACTGTGAGACACGTGGAGATGGCTAAAAATGAAACAAGACCAAAGTTCATCCCAAACCGGGGCTTAGAAACATGACTTTCACTGAAGAGATTTTTGTAATGGATAGAAAATCTATTTTCTTTCTATTTTCTTCCCTTAGAGAGGAAAATTATTGTCCCTGTCTTTTGAGAGTTCCTAATTTCTAAAGGGTGAGAAAAAGATAATCAGTAAGGCATGGTGGCTTCTCTTGTTGCACTGCTGTGCTGCACTCCTGCCCCTCCAACCACTGGTGGTTCAAGGTGGCATGCTCATAGGGTGCACTGTCATGCCATGTGAGGACACTAGCTGGGATCAGAAAGCTGCATGGTTACACCAGTCCACAAAATCCATTCTTCCATATTCTGTGAGATACCAACATAAGAATATTCCTTCCAGTTCCATTTCTAGCTTGAGCTAAGCTCAATCAAAGCACCTCCAAGCTCAGACATAGACCTGTTATACTCTGTAACCCATTTACTGGCACACATTATGTTCCTCCCCATGCCTACATCATTTGTAGTCCCTCAGCCATCTCTAATATCTATTGATGTTTAAGGTCAATTTGACAAACTCTGGCTGCACCTACTTCTCTCGAAAACGTGCTCCTTAGGATCAACTGCAACTGGACTCCAAAGGTTTATTTAAAGAATCTGCATTACTTTTCTTTAAAAACTTTTGCCTTCTTAAAGTCATTTAGATTGATTCTCCATGGTACTAATTCAAATTCAGAATTCACTAGTTTTCAACCATTTTGAATTTTTTGCATTTATTTATATTTTCTTATGGAAATATGTGTATTTTAATTTAGAAACATGATTATATTTTGCAGAATTTGTTGTCCATAAGTATCTATTGAGCACCTTATATAAGTAATTCCCAGACTGAGATTGGTGATCTCAGACAAAGTGTTCCTGGTTATTTGAGATCTGTGAATGGCTCCCTGAACAACACAGCCAGTTTCTTCTCACTTATTGGAAGGAAATTATGTTGCAACTTGGATAGTAAAGAATGAAAGAATTCCTTGGATAACCAAAATTGTTTATACTTGAGTCCTTAACACTCTGTTTTCCAAGGTTAGCACTCTATAATGAAGTGTGAGTGCTAGCTGATATATCTCTGGAATACAGCTTTGCTTGTCTTAGGGGTTGCATTGACAGCTACTAGCCCTTCCTCAGAAGGCTGAACGGCTCAGTGAGGAACAAAAGATGGTGTGATCGGAGTGGTCAATAATGTTTTTCTCCGCTAAACTGCATAACCTAAGTATTAAAACTAGTTGGAGCACTAAATGATGACCCTTCTCAAGTTACCATGTCTCATTGTCAGTGCCTTTTAAATGATGGCTGTACAAAACCCCAGCTAGGCCCAGCAGCCAGCAGGGTAACTCATCTGATGTCCCTGAAAGGTTTTGGCTAGGCTCCTTTGATGGCCTCAGACCTTGGCAGCAAGGGAGACTCTGAGCTACTGTCTGAACAAAGGAACAGAAGGTTTTCTAGTGCTGTTTCTCTCTTCCTTTTTTTTTTTTTTTTTTTTTTTTTTTTCCTGTTCTCATCACAAGGACTACTTTCTCTTGGTCTTTTTGACAGCTGCACTTTCGCCTCCCAGTTCCTCTCTCATTAGTTGTTCCACTTTTAAAGTAGAATACATAAATGAGGTGACGAGGAGCCTTTCTGTGGACTTAGTGAACATCCTTTTCCTTCAGGGTTAACCTCATTGCACATGCTGAGGTTTTCCTGCACTCTCCTTGGCTCCTCTTTTTACTTTCTCTACAATGAAAAGCTTAAGCCTCAAAGTGCATCTTTCTCTCAGCCCTTGCAGCAGTAGAAAGGCAGCTGCGCCGTAGCTTTATTTTTTAAAGTTTCTTACAGCTGTTGGAGAGAATGTTTCTTTTCTGCTACAGCAGACTGGCTGTCTGCGCCAAACTAAGAAATAACTGAAAATAATAATAAAGCAGTTTAACACATTGAATATCGGTGCAAGGCACTTACTGCATCCCGAGTCTTTTCTCCTCTTATGGACTCCTGTTTAGTCCCTGTTATTGTTCACTCAGCATTTTATAATGACAGGCATATAAACATTATAAAGCCATGCAGCTGGAGCACGCCTGAATGCAAATTACCTCACACAGGAAATCGTGCAATGCATTCGGTACCTGAAAATAAAGATCCACATAATGAAAATGGAGATAGTTGTGTAGATGCAAGAGGAATCATGGTAATTTATGGCAGCTAAGGATTTGCCTATGCAGATGCCTCAACAAGCAGGTGAAAAACAGCTTGTCCTATGCATAATTTGTGTATTTTGTGGCACAGTCCCTCCCCCCAGCCCTCCAGAACTGGGCGCAAATTGTTTTCCTTCCTTCAGGACTGAAATACTGGAGCTTGAGGGATTTGAATTGCACACGGTTTGGGTACAAGGCATTTTTAAGAGCACAGATATGTCAATCCAGCGCAAAGCTTAAATTTCTACAGGGAGATAATGCTCTGCAGTCTTGTCCCTTGCCTTGAACTGATATGTCCTGCAGATAAAATTCCAGAGAATTCAGGGTGTAAGGGCCATGGGTCAGAAAATTACAAAGAAGTTGTCTACCAGAGAAAGGAAGTCAGTTAAGCTATGATGACAGAAATTGAGTCCTTCTCAATAATTCCTTTCTCTACCTGTCCTGTGCAAGATTTAAAAGAGATTACTATGTTCTCTGTACACAAGTTAAAAGCAGACCTAAAAATTAATTAGTTTTCTGCATCCTTTCAGAGAGCCATCAAGGTTTGCATCAAAGAGCCCCAAACCATTTCTGCCTTAGAAGTGGCAAATAGCAATAACGAAGTAGAGAGACTATCTGGGGCTAAAACTCCCATACAAAGATTTTGCTTATATTGAGTGTGTGCTTCAGTTCAATTGCTGCTTTATGAAGAACTTCAGTCCCTCTTGTCCCATACAAGCCTTAAGGAAGCATTTGTAGTGTTTCTTGCCGTTCAGTTTCCCTCTTGGAAAATGTTAATCTATCTGCCTGAAGAGCTGTTGAAGTTCTAAATCAACTCGAGGAAGGAACAGAGAATACCCAGTGTCTCACATCTTGAGTGGCTATTTACACCTCAACGGAAGCAGACTAAATCAAAATGATGCTCTTTGATATTTTGCACTATGCAAATTGTTCCACAAGGGCTAATGCCAGCACAGAGAGAGGTCCAGGAACCCACAGGAAAAGACTTGCACAGTCATTTAATGTGAGCTGAGTGAAAAGATGATGGTAATTCATAGGGCAAAGGGCTAAATGTCTTCATTTTGCAGCATGTGGAGGAACATTCAGGAACAAGGCAGTCACAGAGCAAAACAGACTTCACACAAACCTTTAAAGACGTAGCACAGGCACTTCCAATGAAACAACCACATAACAGAAGAAGATACCATTCTATTGTCAGACAAAAAAAAATCCTCACACTTGTAACATTATAAGCGGAGATGTCTCCAATTGATAAACATGCATTCTTCTGCACAGAACTGCCCAGAGCGTTGTCTCCCTTGGCTCATTGTGACAGCAGTAAAACCATGTTGTATACAAACTAAGGCACATATCATTGTGATGTCTGACAGAGGAACTCCAGCACTCCCCATACTTGCCTCTACTCTAATATTATATTCATTATTTTTCTGCAAACCCATAAATTTGCCTAAAGTCTAAGAAAGAGTGTGCATTTAAAGAAAGAGAATTAAGCCCAGAAACCGCATGATACTGCACACTGCCAATAATTAAGCAGTATCTCAGCCATACCAAAATGGAGTAGAAGACTAATTAGAAAAATATTGAGGTAGCACACATCAAAATCTTCAGCAGCACATAAATATTATTCAATGATGGCATCCCACTATTTGATCTGAAAAATAACCACTGGATTTTCAGTTGGACTTGTTTTTCATTATTCCTTATCCACCCTTCCCTAAATGAAACAGACCTGAAACAAAATGAAGTACAGAAAGAAAAGAAAAGAAAAGAAAAGAAAAGAAAAGAAAAGAAAAGAAAAGAAAAGAAAAGAAAAGAAAAGAAAAGAAAAGAAAAGAAAAGAAAAGAAAAGAAAAGAAAAGAAAAGAAAAGAAAAGAAAAGAAAAGAAAAGAAAAGAAAAGAAAAGAAAAGAAAAAAAGCAAAAGCCTATGCAATTGTTCTCCTGAATATCTGTCTGGGTATCTTGGTAGTGCAACATCAGTGTTGTTGGTTTTAAATTTCATCTGTGCTCATCAAGAGAGAAATGCAGAAGGGTCAAGTTAGCACAAAGATAATACCGGTTATATTATTATTTTTGTCCTTATTAGCTCCCTAACAGGAAGAAATTGCTACCTCAGCCTCAGTGTAGAGCAAGAAATGAGCAGGGTATCTCTCTGAGCCTGTGCTCCCTGACACATTCATCATTTTGGTTTATTTCAGAGCACTCCCTTAGTTATGCTGCACTATACACCAAGGCTCTTCAGCTGGCTTTTGGGGCGAACTGTGTATTATATTATACTGTATTGTACCGTATTGAGAAGATCATATATTTCAAGGAAGACAGCAGAGGAAGGCATTATTAAAAAGATTTGAAGAACTGTATGAAAAGCATGGCATGTTTCATGGTTCCGCTACAGTTCTGAATCCTTTAAAATTTATGCACGAGTAGGGTGTGATAAGCAACAGCAGTTGGCTAAGGTGAGAGAGATCACTGGGAAACAACACAGGCATCGAGACCCATTGTAAGATGAAAGCTAATGTCCCTCCAGCTGTGGGGAACTTTGAGGAATGTGAAGTCAGAAATTTGAATACGGGATTTTTCTCTTGGGTCCCATCAAATTCCTGTTCTGTTTCACTTGATTGAATGGGATCTGCATCAGGGACTTCCTATATTCCTGCTTAATCAGGTGAAAACACAGTGAAAGATGTGACTAGCTGTCTATAGGGAACAATTTCTGGGCAACAGATAGGAGCACACTTTTGCCTTGCTATAAACTGATTCAGCCCAGGATTCATCATCTGTCCTGAGGCCCAGCTCGAAAATTCACTGTGATGCATTATATATGCCATTAGCAGAAACATCTGAGAACATGTCTGCAGGCTACATTTATCAGCACAAATGCAAGCATCCATTGTTATGATGGATCTCACACCTGGTCTAGGCTAGAAATAAGGGTGTTCGTGGGGGCAATGGAAAGAAGTTCAAGAATGAATGTTTTATTGTTGATTTCATTTTTAAGTTGAGAAAGGAGGCACAGGGCAGTGACAATAGATATCCCATGAGGTCAGATATGAAATGATCTCAACTCAGTCACAGAATGGTTACTCCAGATGGTGGAAAGAATGGGAGGAAAAGATCAACCACCCACTGTGCAATATAGGAAGAGGAAATGTAGCCCAGTAAGTGCAAAGAATAGATTGGATTTGAAGGGAAGAAATCTCACTGTGTCTTAACTGGGTAAGATAAAATGTTTAGACTGACTGGAAGATTAAGTGATGTGCAGAAGTTCTCAAGCAGTAGCTTTCCATGCAAAGACCACATTTTACTTTCTCTCCTTTTTTTTTTTTTTCTGCTGGGGATATAGGTACGTCCTCTGTCAGGATAACTTGTGAAATAACACCACAAGACAGCACACAATATGACCAAACAAAACTTTTAAGACATAATCCCAACAGTAAATGCTTCTTTTTTTTTTTTTCTGTTGTTTTAAAACAAAGCGTCTTCTTTTGCCATCAGCACAGCTTATGATGTGACATCTGTGACCAATATGTCCACAAAAGATGACTGCATAGTCATCTTTTTTGTGTTAAGTCTCTGCAATGGGATTGGAAGAAGTAGCAACTGTAGAATCCCAGCAGTGAATTCATGAATGATGCATAAAAAGAAATCTCTCTCTGCCTGGCACTCGGAGGGAATATCAGGCAAGATTGCAAGACCATTGCTGGGCTGGGCTACTGGATGCAATATGCAGCTTGGACGTGGCCAGGGAAGTCTACCTAGTCTCAAAGCACATGCATAAAACACAATGAGAAAAAATAAAGAGCTAATTATTTGAAGTCATTTGGCATATTGTGTTTTTTTTTTTCCCTTCTTTCTTCCTCTCCCTTTCTGTCACTCTCTTTCACAAAACAGTTGCCTTCACAGATCTGGCAAAAGTAAAGTCTGTTTTAATTACTTCCTTGATATGTCTAATAGAAACATATCTTAGTGAAATACGACTACCACATTTCCAAGGGAGATATTTTACTCAAAAACAGTGATCTGTAACCTTTCTTATAATGAAATTTCTTTCCATATTACTAATACTGTTAGAGGGAGCTAAGAAACTGTGCAAGTAGTTTAAAGACAGTCTTTGAACCTGTCTTTAAACTTAACTTCATCTACAAAATCTAGCCCAGGAATTTGAGATACTATTACTACAACAGTAATAATTTCTTTTCTGCTATAAATTTCATAGGCCACCATTTGTTACCAAAACCTGTTACTGGTTAACAAGTATTTGTAACAGCCTAAAACTGAGTTGTTCTTTCCAATTAAGAGATGTGTGTGACTCAATACACCTGGCAGTTCCAGCAAAGATGATGAATAAGCTGGCAGAATTAGTCATCTTCCTACTGTCATAAAATAAGCCAGACATGGAAATGTATGTCCTGATGTTGATACACAATCAGAAATTCCACATTAATCTGAAATCAACTCCTTTTATTCCCAACTTCCTACATCTCCACAGTGATCATCTTCAAAACCTAAGAGTTAAGACTGGCTATGTTCTCCTTCTATGTTAAGCTATAGGGTTGTAAGATATTTTATCATTTGTTAGAGTTAGTAAACAACTGGGGAAAGAAAGTGACATACACTAGCATGGAGAGAGCTGGCAGAACTTATGCCTTTACAGAAAAATAAATCATTCATGTCTATGAGAACAGAGAGTCTGCTGACAAATTGTAATGACAAATGATGTAATAACTTCATTATATCCTGTTTTAGTATCCAGAAGAGTTACAAATTTTAATTCTAAACTCATTATATGAAGTGATTTGTAGATCTCCCTTGAGGCTTGCTACTTGGAAGTCAGAGATGGTTTGTGAAAAATACCCGAACTAAAGATTTCTATCCTTTATTGATTATCTGCAAAAGTTCATGTTTCCGCATACTGATGATTCATTTTCACAGTGACAGCACTGGCTGCATGGGATATCACCATTCAAGAAGAGCGTGTGTGAAGGAAAAGGATTTTGGTGGGTTTATTTATGGAGATATTATAGATGCATACATTGAATTGTCGTAGGAAGATTTTGGCCCATTTAATAAGTATTAGGGTGTGGAAAGTTTTCATGATTTTGTTGAAGATGAGTATTGCTTGGGATGCAGAGATGAAAATGGTATTTACTTGCATTGTTTTTAAGGGTTTAATGCATTTCTGTACAGTCCTGGTCTGAGACAATTTCTGGCAATGGAGCATTTTATCTGTTTAAGTATCAGTTTGTTCAAATATGTGATAAGTTTCTTTGGGAAAGTCATGTTTGGGTTAGACTCATCTTTGAATTGGTGAGTGGGCAGGGAAGTGTTCTCATAAGAGTAAACACAGCAGCAGTTGATGGACTATTAATCACAGCCTATTTGGCCTACTACAGATCACTCTGTTTTTACCTTTCCAAATCCCTGCACCAGCGGACTCTTTTCTTCCTGTTTTACATTCCATTTCAAGTCTGTCATCCCTCCTGACTGAGGATAATATCCATCCCTTTTCCTTGACTTTTCTCTGTTCTTCACACTACACCTATGGCTCCTTCCTCAAGACAAAATTAATCCTCCTTCCTAAATTTCTTTTTTTCCCTGTAGAAGAAGAAAAAAAAAATGTGGGTGGAGATGTGGAGATGTGAACCATCCCTTTAGATCTGCCAGCAAAATATCTGTAAATGTGTAAAAAAACCTCAAGCAATCAAACAAGCAAACAGTAGCAGAGGAAGTGTCAGATGTTGCTCAGGGAGCACACCCAAGCCTGACCACTATCTGCAGCCCATTCCTCCACACTCTTTATCTTCCACAGTTGTTACACCAGATGTCAGAGGGTGCCGCCCCGCCTTTTCTCTTAGTGTCTGCTTATGGATTTGTGGTCCATGAATTAGTCTCACCTTTTTATGAACCCACTGAAAATATCTGCCACCACAACATCTCTGGCAACAAATTTCAGAAGGTTGTTACCACAGTATAAAAATCTTTTATAGAAGATTTCTTTTGTAGGAGAAAAATTTCTTTTATCTTTCCTAAACCCGTGTCAGTAAGAGCTCCAGATTCCTCTTATTCACAGCCTCTGTGATTTTGTAAACCTTCATTCATCCATTCATTCTCCTCCTGTCCCATTTCTGCTGTGCAGTGCAGAATGCAATGAGTGTATCTAACAATGGTCAGGTAGAGCTGTGGTTGGAAATAAATTATATTGACAGATAAAAACAGTACACTCCCCGCTTTCATATATCAGTGCGCAATTACATTTGAAGATTGGCCCTTCAGTGAGAGCCGGGTACCTATTTGTTTTTTTGAATTATTTCAAGGGAACAGCTGCTCAATCCTTTGTCTGTGGAATGTCTATCTTGTTTGAGGCTCTGAAGCAACAGAAATAATTTTAATTCAGCAGCATGAATGCAGATCAAAAAGCAAGCTGAAGGCAGGAAATCTTGGGGCAGCTTCTGTAACACAAGTTCACAGGAGGCCCTCCAAATCTGCTATTATTTGCATGGAGAAGTAAAAAATCAAAGCTAAATACTACATTGTCTCTGGGTATTCAACATTTTCCCCTGGAGTGAAGTGAGCTGCTGCTTTCAGCAACCCAGCATTTGGAATGACTGATACGGGATAACAAACTGCTTAGTGGTGTCACTGGCCAGGAGAGAGGCAGAAAGGAGAACCTGCTGAGGTAAAGGCAAAAAGGTGAGAACAATTAACCTTTGACGTACAGTATAATGTCTTATGGCCATCACCAGCTTCATTAACTATCGTGCCTACATCAGGAATATTCTCTTACACGTGCATAGGTCTTGGCAAGGTTCATTTGCAAAATGCCATCTATTTGCATTGTCTGGGAACAATTTGCATTCAAGTTCCTCAATCATTTTTAGACAGGGGAGTGCGAAGGAAGCTCCTCAGGTAACAAAAGAAGATTTAGAATGAGGAAAAAAGCCCACAGTGAAATTAAGAACATTTAATAGTTTAAACGAGGAAAAAAATACTGATGGGACTTTCCAGTGACTGGCAAAAATGAGCACATAGGATGGTAGCGTGGAGCCTGGAGACCCAGGTCCTCTTCCTAGGCCCATCAGTCACTTCACCTTGTCGGGCAGGTTGTTTTGCCATTTATCCTGAGGACAGGGAGAAAGGCTGTACACACTGATTCTGCACCTGAGCACACAAGCTCTGTCAAGCCGACAGATACAGATCATACTGAGACTTGATATAAGGAAAAAGTTTTTTGCAGTCGGAGCGGTGAGGCACTGGAACAGGTTGCCCAGAGAGGTGATGGATGCCCCATCCTTGGAGACACTCAAGGTCAGACTAGATGGGGCTCTGAGCAGCCTGATGTAGCTGTAGATGTCCCTGTTCATTGCAGGGGAGCTGGACTAGGTGACCTCCTAGGGTCCCTTCCAACTTAAATGATTCTATGATTCTATAATTACAGACTTTAGCAAGCAGGGAAGAACGTGTTATTTGGTGCAAGTCTGAATGAGCTGGCACAAAAAGAGTAAATACCTGATTGGGATTTCTTCAGACTCCTCATCACTAAAAAATGAGCCATTGGCACTGCACTATAACACAGTTGCAGATCACAGAGGAAAAAGCACCAAACATTGCTATAATTGTCCATATTAATAGAGTAGCCTGCCATCTGCTTCCCAGCCCACATGCATGGGCCGCTGCTCCATACTTGAGCATACATTCACAAGAGGAATGCTTGCATGGCAGGCAGATAGGGCTTTATTGTAGAGATATTCACAAACATTGCATTGCATTTTCTCAGTCATTTTAAAATCTATCTATCTCCAAACAGATCAGCTCGTCTGTGTGTTGTTTTTTTTCTTAAAAAACAAATCTGATATCTTAACAAGACACTAAATACATTTTCCAACTGCAGACAAGCACAAAAAGATAGACATAATATTTATATTTCTATATATGCATATACACTTGTATAAAAATGCAATGACAAAGAGATGGGATGAATATCAGCTTGGGAATTAGACCCTGCTGTAATGCTGACTCCAGAGAATTGTGGGGCAATTAAATGCTATTTTTGCTGACAAAACTGCCTTGGGAAATTTCTCTGCACTGCCCTGACCCAGTTGCTGCCCCTCCACAGGAGCTGGCTGTCTCCTTGACGGAGGCAATGCAATTCTTTGCAGAACAGTCTGTGTCCGAGACCCTTGAGACAGTCCAAGGCAAAGAGAAAACACCAGAAGAAAGGCATTTGAGGCTTTTGTCCTTGCTTTTGTGTGTGTGTGTTTGTTTGTCTGCTTTTTTAATGCTGATGTGGTCCATGAAATGATCCAGTTGTGCTGGCACATGTGCGTGGGAGCAGGCAAAAAGGGCTGAAGGGCAGTAGAGGGAGGTTAGGCACTTTCTAAGCTAATGTTACCATGAAGGAACATGTACAATGCAACTAATCCTAAATTCAACATTCACCATTTTGCAGTGCTGTAGCAAAACTTCAGCTCTTCAGATCTATTCACTGTACTCAATTCATGTATTTCACTTGCTAAATATTCTAGGTGTGGGTGTATTGTTTAAAAAAATGCTTCTCTTTTTTTCACTGAAGCATACTGACAAGCAACTATTCGTTTCTTCCAAAATAGAGTGTCAGACAGTGAAATGCAGCTTTAAGCTAAAAGATTTTTTTTCTTTTTTTTTT
>JACDJE010000157.1:1563505-1770278 GCA_016647715.1 Pavo muticus | reverse complement strand
TGTCTGATTCAGCCCTTGTACATCATTATATGAGTGCTATTGTTGCTGTTGAAAGTATGTGGATTGTCGGGTATTTGTTTCCTCAGAGAAGCAATTTTTCTTCCCCTAGGATAAATAACTCTGGGTATTTTACTTATGGAAAGCTCAGTACTGAACATGCTTACACCAGTTCAGCAAAGAATGTAAGTGTGTGCTTAACTTGAGGAGTATAATTTCTACTGCACTCATCAGGGACACTACTTACCTGCTGAGAACAAAACAAGTGTCTTCCTGGATTATAGCCAGAATGCTCAGAACCTCACAAAATTGAGCACATTGCTAATTGAAGTTACTATATGTGCTTCAGTAGGAGTTAGCCACTTAAAAACCATTGGAGATCTGGTCTAAAGTCATCCTTAGAATCCCACTAATCCCCTTTTTAAGTCATGGTTACAGCAGTCCATACACAGCTGCATCCTATTTATGCTTCCAAAAGCATCCTTTTAACAGTTTTAAATTGGTTTCCTCTTAAGTGATAATTGATGAACTGACTTGGTGATCTTCAAGGTCTTTTCCAGCCTGGATGATTCTATCATTGTATAACTTTATAATGTCTCTGTATTTTTCTATTGTGGAAGCAAACAGGTGCTTCTGTCTGACCTTCTCTGTTCTAGTCGGTGTCGGATATATTTCTGTTACGTCATAATTTATTTGTTTTTCTCTAAAGCACTCACCTTTATAATCACTGTGAATACTGTAGACATCTTGCTGTTCCTCTGATATTTTTTTCTTGCCCTTCTCTAGACCCATTGACTTTCTGGTTTTATCTTTTTTGAATTGTTGTGCACAGAATTGCAAACAGCATTCAAGGTGAAGGTACACTCTCTGTTTACATTATGATACATTCTTAGCAGCATTTGTTTTCTTTCTTAATACAGACTCTTGTTTATTTAACTTGATTCTCAGCTTCCATCAATAGATGGTTTTCATCAAGGACACTATGATGAAGGGTTTTTTTTCCTGCAGACACATAAATTTAGAACCGATCAATCTATAGGCATTGTTTTGCTGTTAGTCTACTTCACTACCTGCTGCCTTTTTGACTACCAGCTTGAGGTTAAATGTCTCCTTGTCAGGCCCTTCCCAACCCATAACCTGGTGAAGCACTGGTAGTAGTCCACACACCAAATCACTGATGTGTTTCAATCTGATTCATTATTCTCCACACACATATACATCTGAGGTGATGGTCTCACTGAAAATACAGGCAATTCTGTTTCCCCCTCTATCCTCCACAGAACGCATATGGATAAACAATTAAACAAGTGGAAGCTCTACAATTACAGTACGTATTTTCCTGCAATGTACAAAGTTCCCCTACTCGGGAGTAAGGAGCTGCCTTGTTCCAGACACATGGCACAGTCTGTGCTCCTGAAACAGTTCTTTTCTGTCTTGCTGTAACAATATTATTTTGCATTGTTTGCAAGCTTTGCTGTATCGCTTTCACGTCTTTACACAAATATTGATGAATATGCGGGAGTCCCCCAGTCGAAGGTATTTCTTTGCTTGTTTTGCAGGTCAGCCCCATCCCAGGCTGAAAACAAACTGCTTACTATAGCCAGTGCTCCTGACAACTTCACAGTTTCTCATCGATTCTGTGACCCTTCTTTCTCACCCCACAACTGCGTGGCTGCCCTTATGGCCTCCCCAGGGGCACTATCAGGAAATTCACAGCAGGTGGGAGATCTCATGTATCACCTCCTGCAAATGAAGGCTCAGCAGCTCCTTACCCAAGCTGAAGCATGGACAAGTACCCTCCTTTTGGCAGTAGCAGCTGTATGTAGCAATGCACTACAGTCCAGGCAGCGGCGAGGCGCAGAAACAGATGGCACAGGAGAAAATATGGGTGTTGTGTTCGCTGTCTGGAGGCCTCCTCGCTTCCTTCCTTTATCGTCTTTGCTGAATTCATTGTGGATAAAATGGGATTCCCTTTCTGCCCCTCTTCCTACTGCTTCTGTAACCAGCTTTTCCTGGAACTTCTCTCCATTTATGATTGGTCACTTATACTGCTTCCTTTCTGATTTTGACATTTTTGTACCTTTCTCTTCAACCTGTACTCTTACATTTTTGGCTCATCTTCACAACACTCATTTCATATGGTAGCAATAGTATAGTTCCTACGAGTTTTTGCTGTTCATGAGGGAGGCGAGTATAGATACTAGCATTTACCTCAAAGGAGTCATCGGAAACATTTTAAACTTTTAGGCTACTGAATGTGCATGGATGTGTATCCTGCCACAGCAGTGTCAAAATACCTATGAAAAAGCTTTTACTTTTTTTCCCTGAAGAAAATCAGCAGTCCAGTGGGAGGCCAGTAAAGTTCTGGCAAAGTTTTCATTTACTTCATTCAAAATTAAGGAATTTTTTTGCTCTTCTGATGAATTTCAGGGCAATGCAGCTCAGTGAACAGAGATTTCCTTAGCACGAGTCCCTCTTTCAAGCACAGGGAGCTCTGGACCTGTGACACCCACTGGCATTATGCAGCAGTAGTGCTGCTCAGCACTTCTAGGGGACGAAAATGAAAAGCAGAAAGCTCCAGTGACTAAAACTACGAATTTAAGAGCAAATTGAGTGAAAGTACGTAATGTATCTCAAGGCGCAATGGAGCTGCAGTGTACATACAGGGAAGTAAGTGCTCCATGCCCTCTGAGACACGGTCTGTAAAGCATGGAAGTTAGCAATGCACACCCCAGAGGGACACAGACTGGGGCAGGGATACTCAGAGCGAGCCTGGAAGGAAAACCAGTGAGCAGCAAAGAAATGCAGACATCCCTATCTCTATCTCCTGTGCTGTCCATAGCCCCACCAATAATAAATAACATAATTTGAGACTGAGTATAGGTGTTCTATTTATGTAAATGCTCATATACTCCTTTATTTTATTTTATTTATTTATTTTTCTCTCTGTGATTGTTAAGTTTCTGTTTATTGGCAATAAATTCATTAACATTCTCCCACTTGAGACTACTTTGCTGTGGACACTCAGGATTCACTTTGCCTCTGGGACCTCCACATTACCAATGCAAACTAGGGGAAGGCAGGAGATGCGTTCTTATCTCTATGCCCTAGCTTTCCTAAGTACTTTTAACCTATAATAGCGATGGATACAAGCTCTGTGCACTTGTGAACTAGATGACAAACTGAACAGCACTTGTGCTCGCATACTCCTGACAAACACAAACCACAAAATCCCCAGGCATTCACCAGCCTGCTGAAAATTGTTTTGACCTTCACTCTGACATGGGATAGAGTGGCTGGGGGCAGGAAGTAGTTGCTGATCTGTGATTGCTTTTGAGGCAGTGAATCATAGCCATGTTATCCCGGGACAACAGGCTTGCATATCTTTCAAATCACTGAAAATATCGGTTTCAGTCCATGGGTAGTGTTGTACTGCATGGCTTGAAAAGAGTTTATCCCTGCCTTTCATCCATTGGAAATAATTGAATTGCAATCATTAGACTCTTTGTGGTTTTTTTCTTTGCAGTTGTTGCCTTCTTTTCTTCTATTTAAAACCTGAAAATGAGATTTACATTGCATTCCAGAATCCAGACTTCATGTATGAAGAAGTTGTGTGCTATCCAGCATGGACGTTAGGGACTGCAGCAGCGAGTCATTGCCTTCCCATGAAAAGCAACTCTAGCAAAGTTTGGGGCAGCAATTTAAAAGCGTTTTCTTCCTGCTTAAGTTAGGAGAAAAATTAAGGATTTGTACTTCTCAGGAAGCGATAGGGGTGACACCGTTTGCTAATGCTGTGGCATACATAAAGCAAAAATTTACATCTTTCCCAACTTCTGCCAGAGTACACAATGAACAGAGAGGTGAAATATACTTAAATTTATAAGCACAGGCACACCTTAAGGAATTGGATATTGAGGTATAAATGCTTTCTGTTCCTTAGGAAAAAATATAGGTGCAATCACAGGCTGCAGGAGCTAAAAGTTCTTCTGAAGCTTAAAAGAAACTGGCTTTTTGGCTATAAAATATGTATTATTCATCTTGCCCAGGTTAACTTTATTTTTCTTTTAAAGGAGCTTTGACACTTGAAACTGGCATTTGTGAATTACTATAAATCTCTGCAATATTAACCAGGTGGCAAGCTAGTTGTAGAAAATGAGAAATATGACCTATGGAATAGCCCATTTAGACAGAAGCTGGGTTCAGCCTACTTGAAAGCACTAAACCAGGTGCTGACTGCTCTGCGCTGCCGGTCTGTAGACATTGCTCCACCCCAGTGTCACGGTAGCTCTTGAGTAGGTTTTAAAATATTTTCTATATAAACTTATTTCTTTCTCTTTTTTTCCCTATCTCTTTCCTAGGAAAATAGATTAGATTGAAAATCAGAAGTACCAAGTATAAATTTCCTCAGGATAGTCATTTGAATACAAAACTGAATTAGATCTGGTCATGTTCTAACCTACTTTGTGTTTGTCTTTCACATGCCTTTAAGCAAGTAAATTTTGCTAACATAAGTGCTCAATAAAACTTTCAAAAATCACAGTAGAACTAATGCATTTTAGGGCATTCGATGTTGTTTGTGCAGAAAGTGTCTGACCTTCCAAAATCCTTTCACACATCCTTAGCACAGAGACCAGGCAATGATTCAGGAAATGTTTTGGCCACACCTTCTGGTAATTAGGAATGCAGATGCAGCCATATTACCACAGAGTTAATATGTTCACTGCAAAGTTTATTTGGGGAATTAGCATCAGAAAGGATAAGTAGGAAAAGCAGCCAGGTTGAAAAGCCAGATCATGTCACTGTCTCTACTGGTGATGCACTTGCATTATTGTTTCTGGATCATATATCATTGTTTCTTAATGCTGCTGAAATTGAAGTTGCTCCATGTTTCCTTCTCTACAAAATGCTGGAGAAACTATCTGTCTTTTTGGACAAGATAATGGAAGATAATCACAGTGGTTTAGAGTTGGCTTTGTAGAGGTTTTCCAAAAATGGCTCTTTAGATGCACCAACAGTACAGTCTTAGAATCATAGAATGGCTTAGGTTGGAGGGGACCTTAAACTCCCCCAGTTCCCTGTGCCATGGGCAGGGCTGCCCCCCAGCAGCTCAGGGCCCCATCCAGCCTGGCCTTGAGTGCCTCCAGGGATGGGGCACCACAGCTTCTCTGCGTAGACTCTGCCAGGGTCTCACCACCCACTAAGTAAAGAATTTCTTCCTAACATCTAACCTAAATTTCCCCTTTTAGTTTAAAGCCATTTCACCTTATCCTATCACTATCAGGCCATGTGAAAAAGTTGATCCCCTTCTTGCTTGTAAGTGCCCTTCAAGTACTGAAAGGCCGCAGTGAGACCTCTTGGAGCCTTCTCTTCTGCAAGCCTAAACAAGCCCAACTCCCTCAGCCTTTCTTCATCAGAGAGATACTCCAGCCCTCAAATCATTAATGGGGAAATACCACAGGAACTGATGAATCCAGCTGCTGCTCTTCCTTTGTGGTAGTAAAACTGTTCCCTAACAAGGACCTCTCCACTTCCCACAGAAACAGCAGGTTGGGACCACTCTGAAGTTCTACATGAATGAATCTGGCTGGTTTTTAGTGGAAGTATCTGTGAAACAACACACAAATCCATTTCTCTCATTAATCTTTTTTTTTTTTTCAGTATAAATGCATTCCTGAGAAAAATCGAGAGCTTGAAGATGAGTGTTGACTGAAAGCTTCTTTGAGCTGAGAGCAAATAGATTGCCTCCCAGTGTTTAATTCTTTCCGCATTAAGGGCTGCATGAGTAAAAAGAGATTACCTCAGAGACACCTTGCTCTGCCTCCCATTTTTACCCCTCAGAACTCTGAGGCCCACAAATCTTGACAAACAGCAAAGGTCAGAAGAGCTCTTTGTATACTAGTTGAAAAATGAATGTAAATGAGGAAAGCCAAAGGAAGTCAGATTTTGAATGGTAAGTGAGAGTAATAACACTGAGTGGGTGAAATTATCCACTCAAGCAGTGAAAGCAACAAGGAAGTCAAGGGAAATACTGAACAAGCCAGACAGAATATTTCAGTGTGCATCAGCATGAGAGAAAAAAGGCTCCAGTGCGGAAAAGCTGAAAAGCTGAAAAGCTGAGCTCATGCTGTGTGGGAGAATGGGATTAACATAATTCATTCACCTTTGAACTTGCGGAGAGTGCACAAAACAAATGTTCTAATCAAAATATTAGAAGATCGTTGCACCCATATGAAAACTCTGTATTTGAGCACTGTGAGTTCAGCAGTTGGGGAAAAAAAAGTCAAGGCATCTGATTGCTCTGCAACAGCTTTTCAAATATCTTTCGTATCGGTGTTGGAACATCCTGTAGAGGGAATAATTTGTAATGGAATTACAGTTGGTTTTAAAAGTGAGGAGGGTAAGGCAGTGATTGCACACACCAGAGCAGCTATAATCTCCATAAAGTGCATGGAGGCACACCAGGCAAAGAAAGATCTGTGCGTGGCAGAAGAAAAAATGCAAAGGCTGACATAAGATTGAACAGTAAGCTCTATTTCAAAAGAAATTTTGTGATAGCAGATCAAGGAAAGTAAATGCATTCTGGTATTCAAGAAAGAGAATGTGCTTAGGCAGAAGTCCCCAACAAATCTCAGAGCTGTGAGTAGCTAACAAAATCCTCATAGATGACAGCTTTGAAGAAAAATAGTTTTGCAGGAGAAGCGCTGGGGTGAGTCTCAGGAGGTTGGTGTCCTCATTGCTACACTGCTACATGTGCTCTCTGGGACCATGAAGGGGAAAAAAAGATTCACCAAAGATTTCCTTTATGAAATTGAGTTAATATTTCCCTTCCCTGACATTGCCTCATCTATTTATGAGAAAATAACATCTTCATATTTATTCTCAGCTGAGCCTGTCAAATGTTACTGTGGAAAACAACGTTCCAGGGACGTCTTAAAGAACAAACTGGTGTAGCGAGAGAGACGTCCTGCAAACCTGCATATTCAGACATAGAATACGAGGCTGAGGCTGTGAATGCCACTTACATAGAGGCCATCTTTCATGCGGTGGCAGGGAGGCAGAATCCACTTGGATTCTTCATGTCAGTCTGGAGACTTCTCTTCAGGTTGTCAGCAGGTCAATCTTACAACCCACAAACCCAGTTTTTGGTTGTTTTCTGAAGGCCACTGGAAAATGTTTGTGGCCAGTAGAGCAAACAAACCTTTCAAGACCTTATCCTAACCTTTAACGGTCCCTTTGATCCTCCTCTGAGCAGACTGACTGTAGGACCCTAGAAGTCCATTCCAACACAACTGATTCAGTGACTCCATTGTTCTGTGAAATGCTCAAACTAAGTAAAAAACAAAATTAATGACATGACTTCTGACAACCACATGGGCACAATTAGGATCTGGTTTGATGGTATGGCTTGAGACAAAGTAATAGGACAGTGCCGCTCTCCTGCCCCAATCCTCAGTATCCCCACCACTCCCGCTCATAGCCATGCTCTCCCACTGCTCTCTTTGAGGTGACTGTCATACGTGTGTAAGTCATATAGCAAGACACATCAGTCCTTCAGAAGGCAAAAGAAGGACAAAGTGAGCCAGTTTTGTTTGAGATAAGATGAGCGATTGTAAAGGAAGTAAGAGTGATAATTAGTAACTGGGAACAGAGAGATGGGGAGAGGAGAGAAGAGAGATGATGAGGAAAGGATGAGTGATAAGAAGAAAGAATAGCACTTTCCTCCCTTTTGTCAGTGACTTTGTATGCTAGGTTGGCCATATGGTGAAAGCACAACCTAAAAACAGGAATAAATTAGAATTGCTATTGACCTTGAAATTATCCGCACTATCCATATCCTTTCAAAACATTGTCTGGTATATGAGCACTAAAACAAAGGCTTCAGTGGAACGTCAGCAGAACTTGAAGCACAGGAATTAAGTAGTAGGGACAATGCCTTATGCAGAGCGTAAAAAGCCAATGCCCTTTTGCACAGTACACGGTCATGAAGCACTACGGTGAAGGAGGGGCTGGGAAAATGAGAATGGCAGCAAAACTGTGGTCTGATGGCTTTGATCCCTTACAGTGCAGATGTGGAGTTATGATCCAGGATGAAGGAGAAATAGATCTTTACAAAAATCAAATTCCTACCAAGCAAGAAAAGAAAGTGTGAAGAGGAGAGAGCATACTCCAACCCATACTACACATTTTTCAAGGCTTTCTAGCATCAGCCATCTGTATACACACAGTACTCCTAATTGCACATTTTCCTCTCTGATTTATTCTGAGTAGAGTAACATGACGACCGCAATGTGGTGCTCCATACCCTCATAAAAGGATGCGTTTCTCCTCAATGACCTGCCCATTGCAGACAAACAACTGTGTGTTATATATGTGTCTTTGTTCCCAAGGCTCTGGAGCAAAAATCCCACAACTCCAAAATGTACTCTAAGGGCAATAAATGGAAAGCAACAAGCCTTTACGCAGGAAAATTACACGCTCAGACAAAAGCTCAGGACAGTCTAGAGTTGGTGAAATCATGATGAGTGCTACAAAAATTCAGCGATAATGGACACAGAGCTTGCTACACAAAAGAACGTAGGCCACATAGCAATGGCCTTATGACTGAGTGGCATTCAAACCACAGGCACAATGTTTGAAAGCAATAAGAAGTGATTGTATTGCAATGAAACATCTTCTCAGACAGAATAATCCCAGGGCTGTAAGTATACGCTTTGTAATATTAAGGAACATTAAATCCCAAAGAACTGAAAATGTCTCATTCCAAAATAAAAGATAGCCTTAGATCATTGTGCTTGCTTCTAAATGTAAAGGTCTTCACAGTTGAAGGCCATACTTTTTAAGCTGATCTCTTCTACAAGAGTTACAGTTAACAGTGTGTTAAATGGCAGTGGAGACCGGCTCATCCCAGCTTTTGAAGAGAGAACCATTTGCTGATGGTCTTCAAGTTCTTCTCCCTAGTCTGAAAAGGTGGGATAACTAGTGCCTGGGGGGAATCCAAACCTTTTGGTTCAGCAAACCTTACTGTTTCCTCTAGATGATTTATTTTCTTCAGTGTTTCCCAGTGGCACCAATTTGTGCTAACAGAAAAGAAGCCCATAGGCAGCATCACATAGCCTCGCAAAGTTCCCATAGTTGAGCTGGAACTGGTTTTGCCTGGTGGATGGAAAATCTGTACATCCAGTTGCCTGCCCTGCCCTCCAGCTGTCCACTAGCAGCCTCAGAGGACATTCCTCATGCCTCAGTAGCACCACTCCATACTACATGTTCATCTGATCCACCAGGGAGGAAGGTTCCAATTGCTGCAGAGAAGTGGCAGCACACGGCCCATTCTATTCTGAGGTGCAAGTCTGTGGTGGATGGACCACCAACAGCTGTGGCAGTGGCACCTCCAGATGCCACAAGCATTTACTCACTGAATCAGTGAGCTACATCTGAGTGGGGTACAGGGACAGGGTTGCTGCTTGAGCAAGTGATTTCTGCAGAATTGTTCTGCAGTTCATTCTTGCCAAGAAATAGCACTAATGTGACTTTGCAAAGTTTTTCCCACCTCAGGTCAACTCAGATAAGTGTTCAGCAAGCCCAGAGCTGTATTTCTTTTCTCTGGATGAACAGCTACCCTAAATTGTTAGTGAGGTGCAATTTAAAAGAGCTGGTATTAGATTTGCCAAAGTCTTCTCTGTAGAATCGATATTAGCTTGTACTCATAATAGCATTTCAAACCATTGCATTCTGAAGCCCTGACCATCTGGGCCAGGAAATGGCAAGGGGAATTAGCATTTCTCCTCTGCTAGCCCCCAGTATGCTACCCTGTGGCTATTACAGCCATCTATTTTGCATTCTGTTCCCCTGTGATATTGACAATAAACAGTAAACAGTGCACTTGGTAATAACTTCTCCAAAGGAAAAAAAAGTACTCAACAAAAAAGCGTAATGTGGACACACTCTGTAGGAGTTTCCAAGATGGTTTGCAGCAGCCACTCAGGCATCAATGCCAAACAAAATTATCTGAGTGGTAGAAAAAGTCCCCAAACAGCTGTCACCAGCTGTAGCAGGCCAAGCTGGAAATAATGAAAAGGAGTTTTTTTTTTTTTCCAAGGCATTATTAGAACTGGGAACAGAACGATGTAGAGTGTCTGTACCTTCTAAAATGTCTTTTGTTGTTCATAATCCTTACAGAAATTTACATATGTCACCATCTGCTGGTTTCCTCCATCACTGTGGTACGTATTATATTACTCTATAACTTCAATAAAATGTTTCATAAAATTCCTATGATTCTGCTTAGAAAAGAGTGGATTGGAGGCGTCATTGTAATGGAAATGGTCAAACCCTTGTGAAACCACCAGAGCTTGAGGAAAGCTTACAAAGCTCAGCCCACGTTTTACCTGCAGAACCAGACAAGTTGTTTCTGGGAGTCGTGCTTAGGAACAGGGAAGGAGATTGCCACCTGGACTGACTTGATGGAAGACAGTAGAAGGATTGGTTCTGCTGTTAGGAAAGAGAGAAATCCTAGAACCACAAAAAGGCTGAGACTGGAAGGCACCTCTTGGTCCATGTGGTCCAACCATGCACAGGTAGGGACTTACAGAGCAGGGAGCAAAGGAAATGCTTTACAGGCAGCCAGTGACAAAGTAGCACTTTAATCAGCTTACTGTCCAGACCTTAGGATCCTGATTTGTGCCTTTCCATTTTTTTTGTCTTATTTCTGCATGTCTGTGCTCTTTTTTGAACTCCATTCCTCCAGTTGTCAAGTTTCAATGTGTGGTTTGTTTTTTTTTTTCATTTTGTTTTTTATACAGTGATCTTGTTTTTTTTGGGAGATTTGAAGGATACTTTGCAGCTCCACCTCATAACTCATTTTGACATTAAATCTGTCTAGTAGTGTTTTCTTTGTCCGGAAATGAGTCCCTTACCCAATTCTTCACAATGGATCCATGTAGTGCTCACATATTAACACTTTATTATCTTAGAATCACAAAATATCCCTAGTTGGAAGGAATCCATGTGGAACATCAAGTCCAACTCCTGTAATGGTGAATGCATGGATATAATGGTATATATTTGGAGATCTACAGGCTTTATAAAATGTCTGCCATAAAATGAGTCTCTGCATGAACAGATTGCTTTGTTATTGGGGTGGATAGATAAAAAAGAAAAGCAGTGGTTTGAAAGTAATCAGAATAAAGGAAATGACCATATAGACAAAATGTATGGAGGGAGGAACAGGACTATGAAAACTGTAATGTACTTACCTGTATCTGATCAATTTATTATTATATTGTATTATATAGTGTTGGAAATATATATACACATAAAGCAAGCTAAACTATTAGGCCAATACACTGCACAGGGATAAGTAAATGCTTTTAAAATGTACCTTACATGAGGGCTAGAAATATACTACATAGCTCTCAACTCACTGCATGCAATAGTTTTGCTAAAAATGCCTCATGGCAGCTTTGCTCTGCTGCATGCATAGGTTTGATAAATCTGTCTACTTCGGGGCTTCATAGCCAGAAAGGCAGCATTTCTAACTGCAGGGAAACAAATAGAAATGAGCTACTCTGAGGAAAAAAAAAAAAGGGAGGACAAGTTATGTTATATTTCCCTCCAGTTACATTTATTCCAAGCTTAACTTGAACTGAGGAATGGCATTGATATAGGTGAAATTACCCTGAAACTTTAGTATGCTGTTTCATTATGCTCAGTCTTTGGGACAGATGATGCTTCTTAGCTCAAGATAAAAAACACCACTTGCTTAGCAGTGCCGACCTCAGAGAAGAACTGAAAATAGAAAAGAATAGCCAAACAGAACTTTGAAGGAACAAAATATCAAAAATATAGCATAACTGCTTGGTTTTGCCACCTTCCTCAGCTTCCCCTACTTTGTCTGTCTTACCACCTCCTTTCTTTGTATCTTTTTCTTCTTATTTTTTTGCTTGTTTACAAAGCTGCTAATTGCCTGGGTTCCTGGCAGTGCTTGTCTACGTGTTAATCTTTGAAGTATAACTGAATTAAAGAGCTCTAGGTTCTGTGTTTTTAACAACATAAGAAATAAGAACACTTGTTAGTAGCAGCGCCTTCAATGTGCATCTTTCTTTGAGAAAAACAGAATTATTGTTTGGGGCTCTTCTCTGCAGGTGCCTCTGCTCCCGGCATTAGTGCAGGAGCTCACAGCACTGCTGGGGGCTTATCGCTGCCTCCACATGCACAACAAGGAGTCTCTCAGTAATAAAAAAGGAATTTAGGGATTATTTGGTGGTGACGGGGTTGCTGTCTGTGGGCTTGTGTGGGAGATCCAGGCTAGTATCCCAGACTTGAACTCAGCTGTTGAAAACTGCAACTCCGAATCATCTATTTACTTTAATCCTCAATTTACAGACGTTCCCTTCCACATCTCATTGTATGTATTTTTCTCGAGCAGCGTTATTTCATCTTTCTGCAGTCTTTTGCATTCAGGAGATGTGCTCTAAGCTTCGGTTAAGATGCAGAAGATAAGAGTTAAATGCTGTACTTTATTTTAAAGAATCAGTCACGTCTGATAAACAGCCTTATCTGGAGAGGAATTTGAATTTTTTTAGCTTATCGTGCTTCTGTTCTATCCAGGCAAAATGTCACACATCGGCATCTATAGGGGAGCTATTGCCAGTGACCTTTACGCTGCCTTGAAAGAGCCTCAGAAACTACTTTTGTTGTTGTTGTTTTGCCATTTGTTTAAAGAAAGAGTAGAGGAAACGACTCCGAATTCTTTCATTAGCAGCTAAATCTTAGCTTCTTAACAACACACCTCCGAGCAGGTAACATGGATTGCAGTCAATAGGAACAACCTAAATCTAGCAAATTCCTGAGGCAACTTTAGAGTAAAACTTCATTGTTCATGGCATAAAAAGACCCGTGTATTTGCAAGCACAATTATATATTTTTTCTTTGTGAGACTGTGACTCTCCACATGGAGAGACATAAACCTGAGCGCTCCACTGTTTAAAACAAAAATTAAGACCAGTTTCCACAGCACTGTAGATTAAACAAGAGAAAATGCTGGGTAATTAAATGCTAGTGATTCAAGTTGGGTGCTTATGTTTTAGATTACTTGCCTAATAATGTTAGCATTTAAATGGTCAGCTACGAAGTTAACAAACAGCCCATTAGGATGCAACCGGGAAGCTGGGGCTCTTTGGGTGCCATTGTTTCATCTGGGTGGCTGCAGACTCAACAGAACAGCGGTGGTGGGATTTACATAGCGAACAGCATTTTTGCAATTGGAAAGGCCAGAAGTTTTTTTATTATTATTTATTTTATTTAGTGAAAGCTCACTTTATTGAGAACACAGCATGTGGGAACAGCCTAACTCGACTCATTTCTCCTGAGCCCTGGGATTTCTATTGTCCCTGCTGACTGCTAAATACAAATCCTTTGGTTCCCAAGCAGTGGCTCTGCACAGTGATCATCCTATTGCAGTCATCAGCACCGTACCAGACTGTGCACTCCTCGATGGTATTGTTGGGGGCTTGCAAGGGTTAATACAAAAATCCGCTCCTGTCAGTGAAAATTAAAGGAGCCTCAGTGATGAAAATTGCACCACATAATGAAAAATCCTCAAAGTAGCGGCTACTTAAAGGATAGAAATAATTAAGACATGATTGTCAATGGAACAGAATATTCTCCACAATAATGGGCTCCTGCAGATGCAAGAAGAGCACAGCAAAGCCAAAGCATTTATGGAAAATAAATGGCACGGTGCAACTCAGACTCTTTCTTCTTCAAAGCACACAATGGTGATCCTGTGAAAATGGTCTGTTATTCCAAATCATTGATGTAGACTTAATTATTTTGTCTAATGGAGGTTGATGTGGGAGTTGCTTACTGAGCCACTGTAGGCCTATTGCATTTCGAGTGCCTCCAAAGAGAAAGGCACAGTGGGTTTCAGAGCCTGGGTTTCATCAGGCGTTTTGTTATCCCTGCTGTGACTGCTGTTCCCTGCTCTTACCGCATGGTGCTAACGGAGGAGGCCTAGTTCTGTTTTATCAAAAAGGGAGTGCTGTGAATGTTTGATGCTTCTTGGTGGCAACTGTAAATATTGACATTTCAGTGACTACCATGGTGGGAACTTGATGCAACTTATCAGACTTAATGGAGCTTTTTTTTTTTTTTTTACAGAGTTTAAAGGGAATTATTTCAAGCCCTGTGTGGTTCAATAGTGGAACTGTTCTTAAATTGGCTTTGTTTTCTGGTGTCTTCTACATGAGGTATAAATGCCAGAACAGGCTCCTTGTAAAGCTATCTTACATGTTAGTTTTGATCTTTTGTGTTATGCTAAAGAATTTATTAGAAATAACTTTCACAAATATGTGCTGCTAGGTCTCAGATCTTAATTGCAGAAATCATAGAATCAATTGAGTTGGAAGGGACCCTTAAAGGTCATCTAGTCCAAATCGCCTGCAATGAACAGGGACACATACAGCTACATCAGGTGCTCAGAGCCCCGTCCAGCCTGACCTTGAGTGTCTCCTACGATGGGGCGTCCACCACCTCCCTGGGCAACCTGTTCCAGTGCCTCACCACCCTTACTGTAAAACACTTCTTCCTAGTATCCAACCCAAATCTCTTCTCTTTTAATTTGAGACCTTTTCCCCTTATCCTATCCAGATGCTAGGTGATCTGGATGTTTAAGAAAAACTTCTTTATGCAAAAAATGTGAAATAGTTAATTAGTTCTTAGTTAGAAAGATAAATCTGTTGGGTTAAAACAATTTCTTCCAGTTATTCATTTGACATCTTTATTCTTGTGATGTCATTGTAAATTATTATTATTGTTTCCTCAGAAATGTTAGATAGATAGGATTTATTTATGTATTCTGATCTTCTGTTCCATCCTGTGTTAACTTAGGGAGGACACCCTTCAAGGCAGGGGACATCTCTGCATCCTGCTGCCCACATATGACATGACCAGGAGAATGATGTCTGTTTTAGTGCTGCATGGGCAGTGTGTAGCTGTACAAAAGGGCACAGACTTGGCTTTTTGTCTTTCATGCAAAAGTTGAATGAGATAACTTAGCAGTCTGAGTTAAAAAAACACAGACAGACTCCAAAATACAATAATGACATAGATAAAGAGAGATCAATAGTATGATTAAAGTACAAAGATCACAATGAATTTTTTTCCAAGTGTCTACAGCTGTTAGGATGAATGTCTGATGATTTTATAACTACTCCAGTTTTAATTGGGAAGGTGTCTGAGAAAGTGATGTAAAGCCTGCATTTCCTTCTGTCTTCATTTTTGCTGCAATGACATTAACAGCATGTGATAAGTTCTGTGACCTAATACATCTCTTTTACTTTAAACTTACCAAAGCAAGGACAGGCAGCAAGGTCCCCTTGCCTCTGCCAAATCTTTCTAGCTATCTAGTCTGAGCAAATTATCTTCTTCACAGATATTCCCATCCTGACTGCTAGGTAATTAGGCGATCACTGCAAATAATGTGTGATTTTCATTCTAAAATACATTTCTTTGTTATTTTTGAAGGGTTTGATCATTCTCTTACTGTAATAAGAATGCCCATAAACATTACTTAGGAATACAAATAAGTTTACTGCGTCTAGCAAATGCCCTATATGTAAACTTGTCTGTTGACCTTAGTCAAGACTCTGCCACCTGAATCCTGGATTTAGCCTGGATTGCCCCTACATAGACTGACGAACACTTTGTGATGCAGTGTATTTGCTTGTTAGCATATATGATGTTTTTGTCTATGTCTGAGATTTAAAAACATGAGGACTCTATTTCTGAACAACCTGACAAACCTGTCACGCTTACTGCAATTTCTGTGGCCTTGCAAGTGTCCATTGTGTGGAAGACACAAGCAATATGGACCATTGCAGTTTTGCCGTACTTAAGATTTATTACTACGATGTGTTGCAGCATCTTAGAACAGCAGCCACAATCTGGGGTCTATCTCTGAGTGTCAGGAAAGGGCTGTTACAAACTAGCTCTGTCTGTCTCCCTGCTGAAACCGTGTGATGTATTTCACATTGAGGCTGGAAACAACTGCTCTGGCTTTGTAACCTTTTGTGCTGAGCGTGCTTCATTCCCAAGCCTGTCGCCCAAAGATGCAACTTCTCTGCCTTGCCAAAGAGCTTTGTGAGGAGCTGCAGACCACCTGAGTAGCTCTATTTTTCTTGGGACTTTTTCCAGACAGAAAACTTTCAACGCACTTTGCTGCTGACATATTTATCCACTGAATGATGTGCTCCACACCGCCTCTTCTCCAGGTCCTTGTGCCTGCTGGAATAGCAGCCTGCAGGATTTACACAGCTGCCTGGAGGAAGTGATAAAACAACATTCCAAAGAGCAGCTTTAGGTGGGAAGGTAGGAGCCGTCTGCCAGAGTGGGGCTGCATAGCATGCAGAAGTTTCTTTTGCTAAATTTGGCACTGAACACTCTCTTAGATCTGCCTAGTTGATGGTGATGCCACACTGTATCTATAGAGTTTATGATACTTTTTGGAAGAGAGACACTATTGTCCTTCCTGTGTCTGAAGATCCTGCTTTGAGCTGTCTACAGCAGCTTTGACTGTTCATCATCAATAGCTGTATATGAAAGTTACATATGGCCATGCCTTTGTTTCTTATACTACACAAGGAAGTGCAAAACCATCCATATATAGCCAGAACTTGCCAAATCTTACTCCTTTAAACCTGCAATAGCCATGGCTTTAAAATACATTTTTAAAAGAGGCAACTTTAAAAATACTCATTAGTTTCTACATTCTCTGTTTTACTGGAGAAGAATGCCAAAATTCTCTGGAAGTTTTGTGATTAACCTGAAAAGAAAGTAGTCGTAACTCTCGTATGAGAAACTAACAGTGCTTCAGTTGTAGATAGTTCCAAACTCAAACAGATGTAAATAAAAACTGTTCATCCACAATTCAAACAAACAAGCAAACAAAAAGCCCCAATAAAATTAAATGCTTCAAAATGTTACATTCGGGGGTAAGATTTTCAAATGTGCTCAGCAATGGGATTGTTACACTGGCACCAGTGGAAAGAATCTGGTAGATTTACTTATTTACCAGTTCAGTAAGATGGAGGTAAAATGGGGGAGGCCATGGGCCCAGAGAAGAGCTGTGGCCTTCAGAAGACCCCTGCTGTGATGTCTGAAGCACCTGCCTTGGAGGAGAGCTCCTCGCTGTTGTGTGTGATGGCTGGGTGGGCAGACACAGCTGTGTCTGTGACATTAGGGCCCTTCCACTATTGAACGAAGTTAGCAAAGTGCTTCAGTGGATTCTGCAAAGCAGAAGTGCTTGAAGCAAATTCACTCTGCTACTGCTGCTCTATTTGGATTGCTATGAACAAGCTTTATCTTAAAAATATGTACAGCTAACATGACTATTTCTATAATCATTTCAGATTACATCTTAAAAAGGAAGACAATTTTTGCCTCCTCCCTGCTCCTCCTCCTCTTCTCTTGTTCCATCCACTCTGGAAAAGTCTTACGTATGGTTAAAGCATATGCTAAATGTGGGAGGGAAAAAAACTATCTTCCAAATCTTCCCTTCATGTTCTTTGACAGCAAAGCAGCTGTATATATCTCTCTTCTTCAGTGGTACGAATTAGAACTGAAGAAATACTACTCCAGAACCTCTTACAATTTGACAGATCTTTCTTAGTGTTTGGTGGCTATGGCTGTTAGCAGTTCTTTGTGAAGGATCTCAGAATGTCTGATGTTAGAGGGAAGGTCCATCTTTTCTTTTCTTAAAGGATGGGGAAACCCAGGCAGAGGATGTGTTAGTTATGCACAGCTATGTGTACTTTTCATTTTGACTCATCTGATCTCGCACCCCTTATTCACAGATCTTGCAGATTCTAACAGGTATAGCTCAGCATTCAAGTATGAAATCACTAATCTCTATCAATCTTGATAATAATACTCATCTCTTGGCCCAGACAGGGAGACAGTGCTAGAGGAAGAGAGTATGAAAAGAAATTCCTCCTCCAGTATACGTTGAATGTGGCTGTTTCAATACAGGGACTGAATCCAGACCTGCATTTTCTGAGTAGGTATTACTCTGATTTTTAGGGGAGCAAAAGATTTTGTATTTAGAAGCTGATTCATACAAAGGGGAAAACAAAACAAGACAAAATAAAGCAACAAAAATACCCAGCAATGAAATATCAGGACCTGGCTACATAAGCTTTGTGAAGAACAGAACAAGAGACCAATAGCCACAGGAGGGTAGAAATATGCAGCAGATTTTAATGAAGGAGAAAAAAAAAAAGCTAAACGGACAAGCATATTTAAAAATAAAAAGGAAGAAAGTAGTCTGAGAAATAGGGAACTGACTCTACACTAGAGCCAATTCACATAGGTTGACTAACGATAATCAATCGCCCTGTTAGTGGTCTTTAAATAAAGGTCGGACAAAATTGTATCAAAATCCACAGGCATGGGGATTATTTAAGTACTTATTTAAGACAGTGGGTTGCCTGTGGAAGGCAGTGTTCAGTGCTAGTTTCACTGTTATTTTTAATACCTCTTAATTAGTTTACTGTTGTATTTAGAATGTTTCCTTTTTAAGGGACTTTAAAATCTTTCTATTAAAAACTTGCCTCCATCTTCGTTTCTCCCTTCAGCTGCAGCAGAAACATAAATGTTTCAGTTCAAATTCTGGATTTTGTCAACAGTCCCCTAGCAGTGGGACTGTGGGAGTAAAAGAACAGAGCTCAAGCCAGAAAGTTCTCAGGGCTCATCAGAAAGCTCCTATGGAAACGATCAATCAAAATATCACCCTCTCCTCTGTTTGTCAATGGTCTTCTTCTGCATCAGTCATTGAAGCAGAATGCCATGAACTCCATGCACTTGAGAACCTTGTCATTCCAAGACTGATGATGAAATCATGGCTGTTTACCCTTTGGCAAACTTAGTTATCAGGCACGAGGTGACAAAAATATTTATCTAGAATGGTCTGCTGACCTTCTGTTCCCACAGAAGTTGGATACTGGAAAATGTGCATACATTGTATGGTTTCACAGGCAAAAAAGTTGGTACAACTTCTGAATGTAACATATGTAGTTCAAAAACTTTTTTTTTGAGTGGGGACAGTACTGTTGTATATACTCCTTGTTTCTGTAACACACTATAAAGCTTTAAATCAGGTGCACAAGTTTGTAGACCATTTTCTCAGTGACTAAGAATGCACAGTATCCCTTTTGCTAAAATATCTCCTTACCCACCCCAGGGAGAAATGGAAATCTTCCAAAAATTTGTTCTGTATATGAATTTAGCAAAGCCAAAGTACATATATTTTCCAGTCTTGCAAATCGAGCCTGTCCAAGACCTTGCAGCTGGACCATTTAAATCCTCTGAATAAAATACGTGAGCATAATGATCCTTCAAAAGGAGGCCTTCTGATAAACACTGCCTCTGTGCTCTCACCACCTAAGAACACCTTGTCTGTGGCTCATGTCACCTTCAGCACCATCAGCTCTGTTTCCAGCTCTGTGCTGCAGACACCAATTGGCACAGGTTGCCCAGAGGCTGTAGGGTCTCCTCCTTGGGGACCCTCAGCAGCCGCCTGTACATGGGCCTGGGCCCCTGCTCTGGTGACCCTGCTGGAATGGGGATTGGGCCTGATGAACCCTGAGGGCACTGCCAGCCTCAGCCATTCTGTGATTCTGTAATTCTGTAAGGCACTGCTGGGCAGCTGCTGTCCCTGCCAGTGTGAGTTCCTATAGGAACATTTGTGGTACTGACTAGAATGTAGTTTTAGGAGCGCTGATGTGGAAAGTGAGCCCTGTCTTGTGGAGGAGAAAGACAGGCTGACCAGCACTCTGCTGCACAGAGAGGGTACCTCAACCTGCTGAAAGAGCTAGATGCTTAGCTTGAGCTTGTGCGTGTATTACAGGGTCCAAGAGGGACTTTCAAAACAAAAATTCTCCAGATCTGAACGGTCAACTACTTTATCACTACTGAGAGTTTAATCCTCATTTATACAGAGCTTGAAATGAGAATACCATTGGATCCTTGTACTGCTCACTGCGATGTGAATATATAAGGAGCACAGCAGTGTACTGCTTTAGGATTGAAACTACTCTGAAAAGTGTCCTTTAAGGCAAAATTGATTTCATAATACATGAGTGCTGTAGGGAACATTTCCACTCTGTTCTATGGAGAGTGTGCAAGTTGGTCTCTATCTTGCATGAAATGGTATTTGATATGAACTATTATTAGCTGAAAAAAGATAATCTGTTGAGTGAAACATATTCATTTTCTGGTCTCAAATTGTTTCTGCTCCTTAAAAGCACCAGTCCCACAGTAATTCAGAATACAAGCTCTGCTACTGTTATGCTTGATGTACATATTTATCAATCTGATAATTATGCCTAAAATAAGGGAGGCAAACAAGAAAAGGCTGACTGAGAAGGAATTCTGATCGAGTGCTAGAGGCAGGCACTGCTCATGCCTGCTAGCATCGAGGTTTACAAGAAAGCAGAAAGAAAAAAATGCAATTTCACATTTTATTCAGTGCTGTTTAAAGAGCTGAATAAAGCTCTTTTTCCCTAAGAATCATTATCAATATTCTGTAGTTACTCGTGCCTCCATTTCTGGTGGAACTTGGGTCAGCAAATCTTTTCTACAATAAAGTATTCTCTGTTTTATATCTGCTCACAGATGTTTTAGGATGAGATATTGATTATCCTGTAAATGGACAAGCAAGCAGTTGCTTGTGAACGAGAAGCTTGTTTTCCTCGTTACAGCTCTTAATGACTTGCTGGTTTTTAAACCTATTCAATCCTCTGGTTCTGTTTCATCAGCTTCCCAGGATTTTTTTTTTTTTTTTTTTTTTTTTTCCTTTTGGCTTCTCTAAGATCCTTGAGGTTGCAAAATTCCTAGGGTATTTCACTATTCATGCTGCATATAAATGAAGAAATGAAGGGGCGAGTGTCTGTGTTTCTATGCATGCTTTGGAAACTTAGCAATGTGGTGATGCTGCCACTCACATATTGTTTGTGCCATGCTGTTGTGGTGGGCTTACTTGGGCTGGCTGCCAGGCCCCCACACAGCTGCTCTCTCTCTCCCCCTCCTCAGCAAGACAGGGGGAGAAAACAAGATTAAAAAAATCTCATGAATCAAGATATGGACAGGGAGATGACTTACCAGTTACCATCATGGGCAAAACAGGTTTTACTTGGTGAAAATTTAGTTTACTGTCAAATAGAAATAGAGTAGGATCGTGAGAAACAAAGACAAATCTCCAACAAGGTCACTCTACGTCCACCTTCTCAGGCTCAACTTCACTTCTTTGTTCCTGACTATCCTATGTCCCTTCCCCATGTGGCACAGGGGAACGGGAAATGGGGGCTGTGGTCAGGTCATAGTGCTCCATCTCTGTCACTCCTTCATGGTGCCTCCCTTCCCCTGCTCCACATGGGCTCCCTCCCATGGATGCCATCCTTCCCAAACTGATCACTGCTCCGACACAGCACTGTACCAAAGGGTCCGCCCTTCAGGCACTGTTCCAGTATGGGTCCCCACAGGTTGCAGCTCCCCCAGCCTTCCTGCCTCACCGTGGGCTGCTCTGCATGGGCTGCAACTCCAGCTTGGGCATGCTTCTACGGGGGTATCCATGGGCTGTGTCTCCTTCAGGCCTCATCTGCTGTTGCACTACAGGCTCCTCAATGGCTGTATGTGGAGATCTGCTCTGCATGGTGCCCGTGGGCTGCAGGGGGACAGCCTGCTCCTCTGTGGGCTTCTGGGCTGCAGCTTCAGCCTGGGGCCTGCTCCTGTGAATCAAGGAGTTGTTTTACACAATTAGACTTGTGTAAAAACTGTGTCACTAGAGGTTATCACTTAGAAAGCGATGAATGGACTGACCGTAATCTCTAAAAGGATTCTTGAATGGAGCTTGAGGCATAGCATCTCCTAGTCAGCACTTGCTAAAATGACACCCTTAATGAGTAGATGACAAAAGCATTTCATATCACCCACATCAAAGAAGAGGCATTTTGCATTTTCTCATGTCTTTCATGAACAAAACCAGCACTCTTCTGTCACAATATTCTACCATATACTTCTTGTCTGTGAGAACTGAGTGTGGTCCAATTAATTTGCTGAAGCAAAGCAACTTGCAGGGTGGGATGTGGAGGGCTGCTTCTTCTTAGAGAAGAGGAAGCTCAGGAGCCCTTATCACTCTTTACAACTGCCTGAAAGGAGGTTGTCATTGTGAGGATCAGCCTCTTCTCCCAGGTGACAGCAATAGGATGAGAAGGAATGGCCTCAAGTTGTGCCAGGAAAGGTTCAGGCTGAATACTAGGAAAAATTTATTCTCAGAAAGAGTGGTGAGGCATTGGAACAGGCTGCCCAGGTTGGTGGCGGAGTCACTGTCTGTGGAGGCGTTCAAGAAATGTGGAGATGTGGCACTGAGGGACATGGGTTAGTGGTATGGTGGTGATGTGTTGATAGTTGGATTAGGCAATCTTAGTGGTCTTTCCAGTCTTTCTGATTCTGATTCTCTCTAAACAAGTACTACCTAAGAGGCAGCATTCAGCTTTGCTATAGGCCCATCAGTGCCTACAGCTTTATGCCTTATCCCTTTCCTTTTCTGTTTACAGTGGGGCTGTAATTGATCCCCATTGCTCCAAACCTCTTTCCCCTCCTGAAAGTCACTTAACAGCTTCCAGGCTCTGGTGGGGCTGTCTCCCCACCAGGGAGACACTGGAATCCCCACCTGTGCATTGCAATCTTTGACAGACACTTCACACACACATGTTGGAAGAATTTGAAGAATTTGAACAGCAACAGATGATTGGTTTGCTTAAGCTTTTAAGCTGGGTATTGTGGTTCACTAATGTGCTGCTTGCAAGTTTTAGGGCTATGTCATGCCCACTGCAAGCCAAAAGAAGAAAAAAGAGGATTCACATTTGTTGTCTTGAGGTATATTCCAGGCTGAGCTGTCAGTGTGAGGCAGTAAGACAAAGACTTTTTGGAGGAATGCAGTATGGTTAAGTAGGGATTCATATGCTCCATTAAAGAAGACTGTCCTCAGCGGGGACATTAAAGAAGAGAAGCTAACAGGAGAAAATTCTGTTTTTTCCTGTAGTGTTTGAAGTTCTGGAAAGCACTTTGTGATGTGGGGTTCCCACTGGAGTCTGGAAGGACAGTCAGCCTTGGCAATATGGCCTACATGGGCACCACCATTCTGGGGCTGGACTCAGTTACCATTGTAGCATCCTGTGTCACTAAAACCATACACTCAGGACTACTAATTCATACCTGTGAATAGAAAGCAATTGAAATAAATAAACTTCTCAGCTGGTTTAAATTAGCCTAGCCTGAATGGTCTCATTAGTTAGCAAAACTCAAACAAGAGAATCTGCTCCAATATATGAAACATTAAATAGTATATATGTGTGCGTACACATCCACATAACCAGAATACAATCATAGTATTATGTTATAATCTTTTAAAACTCTACCTCAGAATGGACCAAATTGATCGTATTTCAAGGATTCCAGGTATTAAAAAACACTAACAGGTAGAACCTTTTAGTCAATGCAAGACACTATACCTCAGCACTGCTGTTTGCTAACTAAGTCAAGAAGTCCATGCAGCTGCTATTCAGAGCTGGACAGGATGAGGTCTGAGGACAGCAGGGCATGCCTCTGACCAGAGGAGTGGTTCAGAGGTGATGCCATGAAAACAAAGTGCCATTTTCTGGCACAAGTGAGTACAGTACTTTGGGTACCAAAAGACAGAAAAGATGGAATTTCATCTATAACTTTTCTCATTTCTCTTAAAACTCCAATAAAAATACATGATTCCTCCTAGCTGGGGAATTATTCTTGCTTTTAAAACCTTCTTTTTCCCCCTTAGCTGCTGATGATTGACTTTCCCTGTAAACTGCTTTGTAATACTCTGTATGGAGGACAGTATATAAAAATAAATTGTATTGAGCTTGATCCAAACATCATTCGATTCAAAATTACACTCAGGTTGTTGTTTTTTTTTTCTTTCCTATTTCTAGTTCAGACTGGCAAGACACATCATTTCTATTTGCTATCATAAAGGCTAAATAAAAGGGCAAACAACTCATTGCTGTTTCAATAAAATTCATGTTGTTATTTGCAAATGCATTTCTCCTTTCACAGCCCCCATCCCCCTACATACATAGACAATGCTGCTCAGATCACTTATGTGTTTGCACATCACCAAGCCTGCAGAAATTATGAGATCCATTTATACCTCATTTGGTAGACCTGATGACTGAAGAAAGAGTAGGCCCACTGGAAAATTAGCTTTTATTTACAACACCGATGACAATGAAAAGATGCAGCCTCTTAGTACTGTTCTGAAGGCATTACCTTTCTTGTAGTAAATCTCAGGGCACCCAATTAAAGTTAACTTGCAGCTTGCAAGCAGCCTGTAAAGTTTGCTGGAAAGAACTGCCATATTGTCATTCAAAGTACTTTGTACTAAACAGTGTAAGACAGTGACAAAACATCTAATTATCTGATTACACTGCAAGAATTGTTCCTCACATATCCTGAATTTTTCATACCATCAGTGAATACAGACTGTGTTCATCTGTGACTCACATAAAAACAACTCAAACAAAAATAAAATAGAACACTGGGTTTCAACTATTCTTGTTCCCAAACAAATTCACATTTGCCTCTCCCTGGAGATGCCTTTCAGAGGAGGGAAGGGGCCAATGCAGAGATTCCTGTGGTGTGAGTGAGGGTGTAGACTAGCAGCAAGGAAGCTGCACTACTTTCCCACCAGCTTTTCTTTTCAAGCTGATTCTACAGTCAATTGCACAGGCAACACATTGGGTACTCTGTATGCAAAACTGAATATGGGTAAGGTACTCAAATTTCCTTTACTACAGTTTGGGGCAAGACAAAGGGAGAAAACAAGGTTTGGGGGCATCTCATAACTAAACCAATTTCAGTAGAAGAGGTTATTTTACTGTGCTACTACGCATGGAGACTACTCTTGCATCAGCCATAACAGTCCTGCTTCTTCACAGTCCCAACTGTCACACCATTAAACATAAATCATGGCCTCAAGGGACCCTCTTTTGCAGAAGGGAGAAGCAATTTAGCCTCCGTAACACCATCAGTCTCCAGCTTGTCCTGAAATGGCTGTCAATTGCACTGAATTATGTATAAAATCAGTGCAAGGTGCTGTCTGTCAGAGATGAGTTGACATTAGCAATTTCATTTTCACTGAGGGGGGTCACAAGTCCTAAATCTTCATGAATGTGAAAGTACCCATTCCTCACCTGCTCCTCCAGTTCCAAAATGGCACCCCTTTTGTTGCATGTTTAGAATTTAAAAAAAAGGTCACAATAAGATGTTGCTGTCATGAAGCACCTCTTTGATTTTCTACAATGGGAAAACTTAAATACCGTTGTCAAGGGGGTACTATTATAATCTGCTCCTCCCTACTCTAATTTAATTATATTATCTACTAAATGCACATTCACAAGAACTTTTTTTCTGGGGGGGAGGGAGGGTCCCCACATAGTGTTACATCAAAATGACAAAAATCAGCACTCATAGGACTTGCAAGAATTTTCAGTAATGAAGAATATCTCCTTGAAAGTAAGATGCCCAAATACAAGTAGGTACAATATATTAATGTGAATTGAGAGGGACAAGTAACCTTCTGTTGATCTTCAGGGAAGTCTGATGTTGTATTTGATTCTGATTATGAATCTTGCCCATGTAAAAATCACCATCACTGTGCAGCTGTATTAAATGATGAGGGATTGTGGCTCACAGAGCAATGATAAATACAGCCCTGTTTTACCACATATTTTTTACCACTGTATGTATGGCTGGAGCAGTGCTGAAATCCAATTTCGTGGAGTGGTCTTTGCCGTCTCCTCTAGAATGGCAGCAGATCATGTGTTCCTCTGACCTACTAAATGTCTGAGCATCTAGTGCTCTTTAAGACCATCAACCAACAATATTGCCATCAAAATTCTCTTTCAAAAATTCAGTTCTGAAATAGATTTCTGTAAAAGCTCATTTAAACAGGGTCACCTGGCATCTCAGCATGTGTCAGAGCTCAGCAAACATAGCACCTCACTTTATATGAGTGGTAATAAACAAAGTTATTAAAGGACATTTTTCAAAAAGAAGTCAATTGACAACTCGTAACAACTTGGAATTGTTATGCCAGTCTGTATTTTCCAAAACAAATGCATTCAAGGTTATATTACTAGTTATTCAAGGCCATTTTGCTTTTTATAATATCATACATGGCTGCAGGGATATTACAGCCATAAATGTTTTCTCTGAACTGAATGCTGCTTTGAGGGGATACACAATAATCATGGGTACATCTCTATTGACTCGAAAGCTTCATATGTGAACCCACTTCTGAAGGTCTTTATTCTGCTACTCTCATATTTTGCATTATGTTACTCTTGTGGACATGCTGACTCTACTGAGTGGTAAAATTTTTCCTGAGAACTTGACCTGATGGATGACTTAGAGGGAAGAGAAGCTGCCCAGAAGGACCTGGACAGGCTTGAGGAGGTGGGCCCATACCAACCTCATGAAGTTCAACAAGGCCAAGTGCAAGGTCCTGAACCTGGGTAGAGGCAATCCCAAGCACACACAGAGGCTAGGCAGAGAATGGCTTGAGAGCAGCCCTGAGAAGGATTTGGAGGGGTCAGTTGATGAAAGACTCAACATGAGCTGGCAAGGTGTGCTTGCAGCCCAGAAGGCCAGCCATATCCGGGGTTACGTCAAAAGAAGTGTGACCAGGAGGTCAAGGGAGGTGATTCTGCCAATCTACTCTGCTTTTGTGAGACCCCACCTGGAGTCCAGTTCTGGGCCCCCAGCACAAGAAAGACATGGAGATGTTGGAGCAGGTCCAGAGGAGGGCCATGATGATGATCAGAGGGCTGGAGCGCCTCACCTACAAGGTCAAGCTGAGAGAGTTTAGGCTCTTCAGCCTGGAGAAGAGAAGACTCCAGGGAGACCTTGTAGAGGACTTCAAGTGCCTGAAGAGGTCCTACAAGAAAGCTGGGGAGGGACTTTTTATAAGGGCATGTAGTGACAGCACAAGAGGAGAATGGCTTTAAAGTGGAAGAGGGTAGAGTTAGATATTAGGAATAAGTTAGATTTTAGGAAGATATTAGATTTAGATATTACTAGATATAATAGATATATATTAGATATTTTTTTTTATTTCCTTCATTCTGCCCAAATGAGGAAAGAATTCTTTACTGTGAGGGTGGTGAGACACTGGAACAGGTTGCCCACAGAGGTTGTGGATGTCCCCTTGCTGGAGGTATGCAAGGCGAGGCTGGATGGGGCTTTGAGCAACCTGATCTAGTGGGAAGCGTCCCTGTCTATAACAGCGGTGTTGGAACTAGATGATCTTAAAGGTCAGCACTGTCTTTCATTCCACTCAAGGTGGTTCTCAAAATACCTACTTGTGGTACTTGTCTCCTATGAAAGCCATATTGCAATCTCTCTTTTGACTGAGAAGTTGCAGGGCAAGTAGTAATGGATTGTAAAAATTCTGGTCTAGTGTTGTCCAGAAAACAATTTATTTTTTGAATAAACACAAAGAATTTGTGATGTGTGTCTTTCAGGATAAAATCTAGAACTTTCCAGAGATTTTCATGGCCATTTTCGAAATAATGATCAGAGCATTCACTCAGTATATAAGCTACCAAGGGAAAATTCTTCATTCTTGAGCAGGGACTGGCACTTTTTACTCCCCAAATAGTGATTTAGGCTTTAAAGTCCTTTATAAAGAACAGCAAATATTTAATTAGTCACACCAACAGGGAACAATAGGAAACACCAAAGCAACTAATTCAGATTTAGAGCTTGGACTCAGATGCTCTGCAGTCAGATTATTCAGGCTCTAGTCAGCGTGAATTCTTTTCACATAAAAAAATGGGAAGATCAAAAAGCGAGGCAATAGCCTGGAATTCTTCTGTTATGAGACACAACAGTAGAGCAGGTCTTTGAAGTTGCCTCTCCCAGTCCATGATGAGTTTTTAAGGGTCGGATTTACTTCCTTTGGTCATTTTTCTTGATTTCCTTCATTCTGCCCAAATGAGGAAAAAATCAGTTCTCAGAAAAGATGGGGCACCGAATATTGCTTCCTGACTAGGTCAGGTAAACGATTCATTTTTATTTTTCCGTTTATCTTAAAATAACCATGCTGAGCAAACTGCTCTTTATTAACTTCGAGTCAAAACATACCAGTAACGATTCTATGTTTTTAATGTAATTCCCCCTAATCACCCTAGCACAAAAACTCCGCTTGTTTTTATATCTGCTTTATACAATGCCACCAGTAATGAATGTTCTAGAATTGGAACATAATTTTGATTATCTGGCCATTACTTTTGATTTATGGAGCACAGAGACAGCTGGGTTTTTATAAGCTTGCCCTGCAGTACTGCAGATAACAAATGTAATGTAATAATCAAACTTCTGTAACATGGAACACAGAAGGGGAGGGCTCACGGATCTGTCTATCTTTATACACCAATACCACATCAACAAATTTTATCTTCAGAAGCAGAAGTATAAAAGTAATTCACACAATGCTACTATTCATTATTCATACCCAGAGCTAAATATGTTGCTTTCAGAACTTGTATTTAGGCTCTGCAGGAGGGGGTGAACAACTTGGAGGTGGTTTCAATAAATTGCACAAATGCATGCCACTAAGAGGTTTACAAATGCATCCACGTATTAAAAAAAAAAAAAAAAAAAAGCCTCTCAAAAGAAATAAAAAGAAATATATTTTAAGAAACAGTAATAAATATAAGCCAAGTGAAGAATGCTAAATCTATTTTTTTTTTTTTTTCCGGTGCCAATGCAGGAAAATATGAAGTCAACACGACGTTCCCCACTGGAAAGGGAAAAAAAAATCAGCTGATTCAAGAAGATGTTGACCATTTAGTTTACTTATGAGAGGTGGATCAAAGGTCTGAAAACAGCAGCAAACAAAACTGGAAAGGGGAAAGGGGAATACAGAAATATTCTCTCAGGCTTGTCAAGATATCTAGGAGGACAGAATTTGTCCTACCCAAGCCAAAAGGGCTTCATAAATACACAAGCAGGGGGAAATAGCAGCAATTAGCTAAAGTAATTTATGAACCAGATCAATGTTCCTAAATACTTTGCAATAATCATGATAAAAGCATTGAAAACATACTGGCCATCTTGTCCAGGTAGCCTCTGATTATAAAGGTGATAAGAGAGCACTGGGGAGGAAAGAGAGTGAGTGCCCATGAGCTCCGTCCAGGGCTTGTATGTGGGTGGCTCGCGTGTGTGCAGAGAACAGGGCTGATAGAGCTGTGATTACATGTTTCAGTACTTAAAAGGAGCTTATATTCAGGAAAGAGACTGACTTTTTACACAGTCTAATAGCGAAAGGACAATGGAGAATGGTTTTATACTAAAAGACAGGCGATTTAAATAAGACGTTAGGTGGAAATTCTTCACTCAGAGGGTGGTGAGGAGCTGGCACAGCTGCCCAGAGAAGCTGTGGTGCCCCATCCCTGGAGATGCTCAAGGCCAGGTTGGATGGGGCCCTGGGCAGCTGAGCTGCTGGGTGGCAGCCCTGCCCGTGGCATGAGGTGGGACTGGGTGGGCTTTGAGGTCCCTTCCAACCTAAGCTATTCCATGAGTCTATGACCTTCTGAGTGCCAGCAGTTCATTACAAACACATTTATGTATATGCATTCTCTACAACCAGAGCTACACAGAGGGCAATTCAGAGAACACGTGCCCACTTCCTCCTCCTGATTAATCTTACCGAAAAGGTCTCTGGGGGCTGCAACTTCCCACTGTCACCACATTAGTTTGTGCCCTTCTGTGACAGAAAAATTAAAAGAGCATACGAATACATGCAGCTACAATACTCCTGGCAATTGCTGCAATTTTAGATTTTAGAAATCCACAGAGGCTTCAGGGAAAAAATACTGTTTTGGATACTAACATTTGAAACAAAGCCAAGTCCTTCCAGCTATCGCTATGTTGAGAACACATCCTCATCTCTAAAGCAAAACCACCAAACCAAAACAAGACTAAGGGCTTGATTCTGTGAGGCTGCCAGTTGAAGAACACGTAGCCTGATTTGAGTTTTCGCACTGTTCAACTATCTTGGTGAACTGAGTGAAAACATTGGGTAAAACATGGTGAAACTTACCCCATAATGAAAGGCAGTGTCATTACAGCAGAAGCTCCAGAGAAGAGGCATCTTCAAGTTCTCCATTACGCTGACAGAAGCAGTTTGTCCATTCCAGAAGCAGCCAGTTAGTTGAGGAGGGCCTTGCGATGGTTAATCAAAGGGTCCCAAACAGAGGAGTGATGCTCTTTCCCTGCCTGTATGATGGAAAGTACCTTGAATCTCTGGAAGTACTCAGCATTTCTTATCTATTATTTTGTTTCCCATCTGGGCTTCATTGTTGAGGGGAAAACTCCTAATTATTCCCAAAACTTCCTCATTATTCCCACTTTTTCTGTGGCACACACTAAGCAAAGAACAGTTACGCTATGCTTTAGGGAAACTCCTGGGAAAGATCCACTGGAACAGGTTGCCCAAGGAGGTTGTGGATGCCCCATCCCTGGAGGCATTCAAGGCCAGGCTGGACGTGGCTCTGGGCAGCCTGGTCTAGTGGTTGGTGACTCTGCACATAGCAGGGGGGTTGAAACTAGATGATCATTCTGGTCCTTTTCAACCCAGGCTGTTCTATGATTCTATGATCTTTGCCCACAGCAAATTAAAAGAAGCAAAACTTACATAAAGAAGATGAAGAAAGGAAGGACACCATGTGAAGTACGTAATCTCTGGCTGAGTGAAGAAAACAACATGTATAAAACATTGTGTGTTGTGTAGCGATGCATTTTAGTGACTTTGCTGCATTTTATTTGAATAATTAATATTGACCAAGGCAACAGCAGTCAGGTACTCAGCTTTCATACTCCTGACCCAGAAAAGTAAATATGCTAAAACTATGCTACTCCTGCTAGGAATAAGGCTTCCTAGAATGCTGCAAGTAGTTTTCTAAGGTAAGAATTGGCAGTGGCTTACCTGGACATCCTGAATGACTAGACATGTTGGAAAGACCCTTTTGGTAATTTGTGCCTAATCGCTATCAGAAGACACTAACCCTTAACACATAAGGTGAATGGGGCCAAGTTGCAGTAAATACAAACTCTCTTCAGGGTTAGGAACTTGATGACTTTCCAGAAATACTATATAGCAAGAAACAGAGCTCCCAAGAAGCAGACTTCATATGGCTTTTAGCATCAGAACAAACTTTGCTACTTAGGCACCAAAAGGAGGCAAATGGCTGTCTAAAATGTTTTTGTTTGCAACTGTGAAACATTTTCTGTATGCAAATTCAGGCACTAAACATCTTTCATTTAAAATTTACATGAATTTATAAACATTTTATAAAGCAGAGTCAAGGAAGACAAAATAATTTGGAGCAGAAGAAGCCAGTGCTTACTGCCTGCCTTATCAAACTGATTTATGTGGGTCTTTTGTAATTCAGAAAGATCACAGTGAGCTTTACACCTAGCCTGTAACAGTGCTACAGCACTACACAACTACAGCATCACTGGTAATGAAGTTATCAGTTGAGAGCTCTACTTTCATTTAGTTGAGCTATGTAGAGGAAGCCTAAGTATGGTTTTTAGCCTGTTACAGTCTGAGTAGTAACATCCTTCACAAGGGTGGACAGCGATAGGACAAGGGGGAATGGTTTTAAACTAAGACATGGGAGCTTTAGGTTAGACATTAGAGGAAGTTTTTCACACAGAGGGTGGTGACGCACTGGAACAGGTTGCCCAAGGAGGTTGTGGATGCCCCATCCCTGGAGGCATTCAAGGCCAGGCTGGATGTGGCTCTGGGCAGCCTGGTCTAGTGATTGGCGACCCTGCACATAGCAGGGGGGTTGAAACTAGATGATCATTGTGGTCCTTTTCAACCCAGGCTGTTCTATGATTCCATGATCTTTCACCAGTATACTTGGCAAACTCAGAATAAACACAGGAAGCTAGATCTATCTGTATGTAAGGTTTTCTGTGTCTATTTATGACATTCATCCTCAACTAAGACCCTTCTCCTCACCTTTTTAGCCTCTTAATTTCAGAAGGACATAGTGTATGAGGGACTACCACTGAAAGGAAATACAAACTGAGGAAAAGGTGAGACAGGAAAGCTCCTAAAGCCTTATTCCTGGTCAGTAGCTTCCCTTGGATACAATGTCTACAAGGCAAAAGCATTACTCATCACTGCTAAATCTCATTTCCAAAACACACAGCCAGAATTTCTCAGAACTGCAGCATCTACAGACTGACCATCTTCTCCCTCTCAGTCCTCTGAGATTTAAGTATATGTGACTAAAAACCACTTCCACATTTCTATAATAGCAACAAACCTGAAGCTGGATAAATGAGGGTAAGTTCGAACACAAACACATTTTTTTTTTCCTTGTAAAAGCATTTGAGATGTACAAAAAACGTTTTGCCCTTTGTTCTGTTCAGTAGACCTAAAGCTGACCTAACACTGGGTTTGAGAACCATTGCTAGAATTGCAAAGCAGCTGCAGACAGAGCTATAAGACTGTCTGATCAAGACAGAGATAAATGGATATATTAATACTCAAAATGTATGAGCTCCTATTGCTGTCCAAGAGAGCTGAGTGTTCATAAAAGACAACACCTACTGCATTTAAACAACATAACGGGCTTCATTCAAACCTGGAAATCTCATACATCTCTCCTTATCTTTTAGCATTCAGTCTCAATTAAATTAATCTAACATTTCCAATTCCTTTGGTTCCAAACAGCAGAAACAACAGGATTATTGTTATTTTTGCATAAATCACAGAATTTGGACAAAAAAATCAACATGCCATTAGTGCCCTTTTGCTTACTTAACACCCTTCTGCAGTTTCATTGTTGCCTTTTATCAAGTGTTCCTTACTTAATTACGCATAGCCAGATTTTTCTTATTTTTTTCCCCACCCTGCTAATTAACATGGAAATAGCTTAAAAAAAAATCTGTGATAGTTTTGACACATTACTGAAAAATTAAGGCTTTGTTACAGCATCAAGCTATAGTTAGTAGCTCACGAGATAAATAGCAGTTAGGTATGCAGACACGAAGGACCTATCCCAACCTGAGGGGGATTCACAGCATCATCAGGATTAAGAAAGGAGACGTGACCGTGAAAAGCTTCAGTGAGGAAGAGATATCACACTTCGTAATCTACAGTCATATGCAGCACATAACGCAACGCTCCCTGACTCTGATTTCAGGGTTCACCTCTGGAAAGCACAATGACATTATGTAAATTGCAGTCAGAGTGCTGAGGAAGCACTGAAGTGGCACCATGCTGAAGAGCATCACCCAGAGCTTCCCAAGCTTTCCCAATGATGAGGCTGCTGCACTACTCCGCCTCGGTCCCCTCCCGCCACTCCAATTCTCTCGACAGGCTGTGGAAATGTGGTGTTTCTGCTGAGTACAGGCTTCACACTGCTCACAATTAGGCTCTTAATGAGTGTAAATGCAGACTTTAAAGCTGAACAGACTGTTGCAAGTGAATGGAAGGCAGAATTACTGCACCTACTGCGCTTGCTTTGTTTGCAAATAAATCACTGTAACAGGTTAGAAACATGTCTGGTAATGACTGATCTCCTAAAAGGACTTGTTTTCCATGACTGTCAGCATTCTCCTTGAGGGACGTGAGCTGGCGTGCACCAAGTTTATAGGGGCCTTGTCTTTACTTCAGAGCTCAGGCAGCAGACAGTGGTCAGGATCTACAACTTACTTGCTTACACAAGCAGCAGCATTATCACAAAACCAATCTAGAAATGAGCCAAAAATGGTGAAAGATTTATTGTTTAGATAATGTACATTAAAACAAAGAGTTAGTCACCTCCATGGAACTGGAAGTTCTGAATTCCCAGCAATGGCACGATCACTCTGCTTCACCTGAGAACTCAGCTTCCCAATCCATGCCGAAGTTTCCCCTCTACACAGCTGATTTTCAGTCCAGCAGTACTGAACGCGCAAGAAGTGCACACCGCACACAATTCAAATGTGCTTTGTGTATGTTTTATTTACTACGCTCAGGTCTTACCCAGGTAGGAAAAAAACTGCCAAACCAAGCGCCAGATCCAAAATTAGCATTTTATTCAGAACGTTGGGGTCAGAGGTGTATCATTCATATTCTGGAACACAATACAGAGGCAAAGCTGTTCTCAGAAGTCTCTCCAGTTTGAAAGCTCCTTCCCCCTTCCCTCCCCACCCCCAAAACATACCGTATATTTACTCGTGCCACCAGTATTAGGCCAACTTCCCTCCCCCCCTTTTTTTTTGGTACAAATTATGTAAAACTTTTGTGCTAAGAACTTTTTTCCCTCCCCAAACAAACAAAAAAAAAATAAAAATAAAAAAAATATTGAGTACTCTAACTACAGTTCAACAATTGATTCAATGTCACTTGTTTGCAACCTGTTTTGTAAATACTTTATCCATAACGAAAGATATAAACATGCAAAAACCTGAATCCATAGTCCAAATAATACATACACATGTTCTGAAGTTTCTGCACTTCTCCACAGACTATGCCAATAAAACATTATGTACACATACCATTTTTACAGTGAAGTGGGAAAAAAGTACTAGAAAGTAAAAAAAAAAAAAAAGTGTACATGGATTGAGACCAAAATGTGTCTAACATTCTAGCGTAAGGAAAAAAAATCAATTCTGCTACAAACTGGTGATATGAAAACTCCCTTTATTTGCAACCAGCTGCATAAGTTTCAGAATTTTAGTGAAAAAAATCCCCTAACATCTAAAACTAGAAGTAATGTACATTGTTCCACTCATGGTCTTCTCTTCCACATAATAAAATTGTTCCATGAGGATTTTTTTTTTAATTTTCAGTCTCCTTATTTTAATAAAAGCAATGCGATGTAACAAAAGCATATTGAAGCATATTGTGATTCACCTTACTCCTCCCCACCCCAACATATCTTGTCTCTTTAATGCATCATTTCATAAATCAGTACCATTAAAGCCTTAAACATAAAACTAATTCCGATCTGAAAAAGGTACAAAAAGGCACATAAAATCCCAGTGCTTCTGTACTGTAAAATTCAAGTGTAACTGAGCTCAATATTTTTTTCCAAACAGCATTGGATCACTGATATTCCACGGAGCCCAAATTGGTTTGCAGCCTATGCCAAAGCCTTCAGCAAGCACTTGTGCTAGTAGACTACAAAGTTAAAGCCTAGCTTCTGTATGCTTTTGGGGAATATCAGTTGAAATGTTTGTACTTGTCCAAAAACAAAGTTCACTTTGAAGTTCAGTCATCACCTCCACCGTACATGTCAGCAAGTTTCTTGAAACGTGGGCCCCAGTCATTTAGGTAGTCATAGTCTTGCTCACCGCCACTACTTGAGGAATTAAGAGAGCTCAAGGATCCAGCAGTGGAGCCACTTCCTTCATAGTCAAAGACTAAGAGGGAATCGTATGGTGGGGCTGTAGGGTCATTGTCGGCTGCTTTAAGTCCCTGTAATAACGAGAGAGAGAAAAAAAGGTTAAGTTCTGTATCAGAGTGGGGCAACACGTAACTGGAACATTGCAGTACTGTTATATACCAGCCACCACTCGAGAAAATATAGTTCTTGTTCTTCTGCAGTTCCTATCAACCAGAACGGCACGGTTCATGTCTCTGTAACTCCAGCAAAAACGTATTTCGATTGCCTTTAGAATGGACACGTTTCCAGCATTTAAAGCTGGAAGTTTTGGAATAACTGCACACACTGTTCTAACAAAACCTTAAGAGAACATCACTGAACTTGGAACGATGCTAATAAATACACAGTTTCTGAGCTGTACAGCTCACAACCTGAGGCACGAGCAATATGGGACTGGTTAAATAGACAGATGGGGAAGGAGAAATAGGCATGTTTGCAAAGATTTGCTTTAACAGCTATCTCACATGGCCAATAACTTATCCACTGACACTGCTGGCCTGCAGTCCATCTGTGTGTGCCAAAAGCCGTATTTAGTTAGTTCTGCAAAATTCATGTGCCCCTGTAGGCTGCTGTGAGATAAAGGTACAATATGTTGGCTTAAGCCACATGTGTTTTGCCATTACCACCCATAAGATCCCACCTGCTCCTCATAAAACACACACAGAAAGAGACATGAAAGCTAAATGCATCAATACAGCCATTTTTGCTTCCTTGTTTGAAAGTATTCAAGCTATAAACACAAAAATATTAGGTCTTCAGTAATTTTAAACTTCTACCCTCTACAGCTGAATAACCCCAAACTAAAACCAATGCAAACCGAACAAGGGGAAAGTAGAGCAAGAACCACACTTCTTCCAGAGGAGTGACTCTCCTCTGCTTCCTAATGTAAGTCCAAACCCAAACAGTAAATTTAAAGAATATAAAGCAATTGCCCTGTGGTGAGCCACACTTAGCCTGGGAAGACTTACAGCTTGAATATAACAGGCTACAGCCTGAAGTTATAAGTAAATGCAAACCCTCTTGTGTTTTGGATTTTTCAGCCCCGTGGTTTCTTACCCAGGATTAGCAATGATTTTTCAAGATCTTCCACTTTCAGGATGGATCTATTCTGGCAGCTATTGATGAGGAATAATGTGACTGCCAAGGTTCTTTCAGCCTTAGCTAAGGCTTCAAGTTGTTCTCTGTTAGATTAATTTTAACCAGTGCAATTTGTGCCAATTTTCTTGTTAATTTTTGATGCTCATTTATTTCTTTGAAAAATCGCTTTTTTCTACTCTTTTTTTGAAGGATTGATTGTGCCTCCGTTGAATTATTCAAGATGCCATTTTTACAAATGTACATTTTAAACCAAACAGTGCATGATAAGAATGCTATGCAACAGTAACGTCTGATTTTTTTCCCTATAAATATATATGTACCTGAATCCGTCAATTAAAGCATATGTTATCGATAAAAGTATCCTGATTATGAGCACCTAAACTCATTCAGAAGTGTGCAAAATGTACCTAAAATAATTTTGCAAATCAATGCTGGAAAGGCCCAGCATAATTATCAAACTAATGACCTCCAATCAAGAACGTATTTTGGATTTAAAGTGATCGTTTCGCGTAGTACAACAACATCAAGCACGCTATTAATAGCCAGTATTAGAAGCATAATTTTGAATTATCTGATAAGAATAATTGGTGATGCTTGTTATCTTTCTCTTTGGAGTTTTCCATCCTGACAGCCGCAATAAGGGCAAACGATTCAAGATTCCTAAAAGGCAACAGCAAGTACATGTTGGAAAACTTCTTTTGTCCAGCTTCAAAGCTTCAAATAGTTCTAAGGCTTTCTCTTTATTTTTGCTGCTGAAGCAGAAATCTTAATTTAAGTCTTAAGCAGTAGCTGTCCTTATAGTATCTGCACCTTCAACTTAAGCCTGCTTGGGGTGACGTACTCACATGCTTTTTGGACAGAGGTGACGAGGAAGGTGAATACTTAACGAGTGCTGAGGTAGGAATCTTATGTGTTTCTGGGTAAAAGTCATTTACAAAGGAGGTTTGGAGAGGAAATGTTATTTCCCTGCAGTTCTGCCTGGTAACAGCTAGTCAAACATGGGATACTGACTTATTACAATTAACAATTCCTCAGACTCTTGATATAATGACTGAACATAGTTTCTAACTTTAAGACAACAAAGTTCTCTGCCATATTCGTATGGCATGTTAAGATGATTAAGAAATACCACAAATTTTACATGCCTTCTGCTAAGCATATTCTCTGAACTGCTAGGTTCTACAGCATGTCTGAAGCTGGAGATGCTTGATGTCAGCTTTGGCAATGAAATTGGCTTATGAAGCTCCCCTTGGTTTTAGTATTGCCATCTTTTTGCTTACTATGCCATTCCTTCCAGTACTACAAAGTGCTGTATTGGCATGACTGAGAAGGCAAAAATGATTGCCAATGACTGCATACACTGTTTTTGCTGGAGTGGTATTGTCAACCACTCCTCAAAAGACTCCTTAGTATTTCTCAGAGGTGCTCAAGAACTTCAGAACAGTGGATTTTCTGTTGTTTCAATTACAGATTCTTATCTGAAAACCTGTAGTTTCCACTAGTTAGAGGTAATTCAATGGCTGAATTGAGGGGGCATGTACTTGAGAGCACATTATCTCCCTGGAAGATTGAGAACCAAAATACATTTCTTTGCATTTGCTACACGAGCAATGCACAACACGCAGTCACTGAAGAGAAGCTGATGTGACAGCCAATAAGGTCATGGCAATACAAAAGCGAGCTTGAGATCTAGGATAGACTGACTAGCAACCTCACTTACTCCTCTTCCTTATGTGTTGCAGATCCTTTCACTGATCAGGAGATAAAAAGAGGATGAAGAGGAAAGACTACAGTGCCTTAATAGAACAGTGATGGTAACCTTAAATTATACTGGTATAACTTGCTTGGTCCCAAATTGAGTGAAAACGAAATCCGCAAGATCTCAAAATAAGATGAAACTTTACAAAATCTGATCTAATGCTTTTATTTTTATTAATCCTACTACTTAATCAGATTCAACAGACTTTTGATGAGAATGAAAGAACAGAGCCCTACAAGCAAGTATGAAAGGTGGTTTCAACTTGTTTTTTCACTTGACAAGAGAAAACAGAAAACACTGAGGGACCGTGTTCTGCTCAGAGGTGTACTGTATCAAAAACATTTCAAGGGGAAATGGTTTCAAGTTGAGGGAGGGAAGATTTAGGTTGGATGTCAGGCGGAAGTTCTTTACTATGAGAGTTGTAAGGGGCTGGAACAGGCTGTCCAGAGAGGTTGTGGACGCCTCGTCCCTGGAGGTGTTCAAGGCCAGGTTGGATGGGGCCCTGGGCAGCCTGGTGTAGTATTAAATGGGGAGATTGGTGGCCCTGCCTGTGGCAGGGGGGTTGGAGATTCATGATCCTAGAGGTCCCTTCCAACCCGGGCCATTCCTCCATGTTCTCATGGGATGAGACCTTCAGTTTGTGATTTAATTTACCTCAGGCTATGTCCTCTATTGATTAGAAATATATTCTTATTCACAAACTCTCCACCACAATAATTTCTTTAAAATTTTTAGGGACAGCATAGGTGATTCTTGGAAATGAGCTTAACAAAGCTCCTGCAAACAGGTCTGATTTATACTGCCTGCAAATCCTGACTACTCGTAGCATTAATTATGCTCCACATTCTGTAGGTTATGTTTTAAAAAGCTCAAAATGGAAAACAATGTCTACAGAGGATTCTTAATAACATGTGACTTATTTCCCCTACTTGTTTGTACACTGAACTGGAAGAAAAGGAAGTTTTTCCCTCGCCCACCCCTCCCTTAAATTAGAGATTCATCTATCCATTGAAACAGACAAAACAAGAAAGCCCCCGAGGTCATTTAGCTTATGCCTGCAAAACGTACTTTGATTATAAGGCACCTCTGTAACCTTCTTATTTTTACAAAGTTCGTGTTTTATTTTAACTTTGCAAGTGTTATAAAAATATTTGAAGACTTTATCACACTTCTAACTTGTTTTTCAAATGAGAAGTTATTAGAACACTACAAAATACTCATACTTACACATGTTTCATTGCATTAGGTAGACAATACAACTGATGACAGCTGGAAAATAATACACTGCAAGAAACAAAGTACTGCCAAAGAGAAAAAAAAAAAAACAAACAATATGATCCACTAGGTCTTTTTCACCTTTTGTTCCTCTGTAATAGGATCAAGAGGGAAAAAAATACCCCCATGCTTTCTCAGGTGGTGGTAGCTAAGTCCTCTAATATCTGAAACAAATGATGTATGGTTATTTTTTTGCCAAGAAGTTGGAGTAATTTGGTAGCCAGTTTGAACAATACTGGCACTGTGTCTGAGTGTCTGAGGTACTGGTGAGCATTCAACAGACTGAATTAATTCCCATACATGGGCTAGCATCTCAAAGGTTCAGAGAGTGATCAGCATCTCTGGGAACAGGGCCAAGTCCTCCAAAATACAGGACTGATCTCCAAAAAGCACTGCATGTTTTCAAGCCAGCAGAGTAAATGCAAACTTTGTTGCAGAGGTACTGACAACTGAAAGGCAGCCCCCCTCTCTGCTCAGCTAGTGACTCGGTTAGTTTGGGAAGTGGTCTGGGTGAGGGCTGACCAAGAGAGAAGTTATGGTGTGACTTGTCACAGTGGAAGAACGTTCTTTGCCTAACCATGCCAAATTTGGACGCAAAGAAATATGAACTTTATCCTTTCTTATCTTGCTATGTCTTTTCACAGCTTAGCATATCTTCTGTCTGAACTATGATCCTAAAAAAGAAACCTGGCATCTTTAGCAAACATATTTCCTTCATTTATTCCACATAAAACTGAGAGAAACTTACCAATTTGTTCAGACATAATCTTGCTGAGGCTGCTTACAATGTGCTGCAAAGGATGCTATCTGAAGCAAATTTGAAAACCTGTGCAGCCTCAATGTTTGCGCACTAGATACTGATTATTTGGAATATTAACTGTAGCAGTGACTACTACAGCATAATAAACTTCTTAGAATCACGTTTGCCACGGGAAATTTTGACAGAATAAAAATTAAGATAGAACTACTGTGGAGAAATAAAATCTTCATTTTGCTCAGCGTTCTGGTAAAACAGAGCATAAAGAATCCTTGGCAATAACTGTGCACTTCAGAGAGGGTTAGGTGAAATGCTCCATAGCAAAACAAAATCAAAATCCTAAGAAAGAAACATCTTACAACAAAAAGAAGCTAAATATATAACATTTGAAACATAAAATCTACATCGTGTAGTTCCTTTCAATCTGAGGAAGCAACTGATTACCAGTTAGCTTGCAGATAAAATTGCCATGCTTTAATTTTGTATATAAAACTAAGGTTAATTTTGTTTTTGAGTGAATTATGTTATTACTATCATTTTACAATATAAAACTAGCTGGAAGAACCTTTCTCTTTTAGGTGAAAAGGAAATGGAAGTATACAGGAAGGTATTGAACTAATACAACAGAAATCAGTAAGAAAACGATTCCCAGCTTGGTACTAAGATATAAACATATGGGGTTAAATAAAGATAGAACCTACTGTTTCTACCCATTTATGACAGACTCATCAGGAGTGACAACATACTTAAAAACAGCATTGCTAAAACAGTTTGCTGAGTAATTTTAAAATTGAATAAGGCTGGACAAACTCTGTCCCTTTTCTGGTTTTCCAGAATCACTCCCTCATTTCTCATCTAGGATCCATACGAGTGTCATCACTGCTGCAAAGATGAGAAAAATCAGGGTACTGAGGATCACAGGCTCTTTGCCAGCACTTGCCAGGTTAGGAATGTACAGAGGCACACTCATGTGAGAATAGGAAGGGAAACTGATCATCTGGAAGAACGTGAGGGGCTGTAAGGAAGTTTTCGGGCATTTTATTCTCCCATGACTCTGCTTTATTACAAAAGCCAAATGTATTTGTAATATTTAGAAGTACAAGGTATGCAAAGATCCTCTTTGCTAAGCCACTTCATTCTAACAGAGGTCTTCCACAAATCTGGATACTCTTAAAAAACATCTAATTGGAATAGCTTGCAGCTAGTCACCTCCCTTTGCATAGTATTGTTGTGTATCTTATTAGGATCAAACTCCATTTTACACAGCTTGCTAACACAGAAGAGACTTAAGTGTATTAGTCTGCTTTTTTCCTTAAAAAAAACCAAGAAACGTATCTGCAAAAACAATTCTCTTCAATACTTATCCAGCTAGTAAATGCCAGAGATACATGAAAATTAGAGAATATGATTTACTTCTATTAATCTACAGAATACTGAATTACTAAACCATAATTTACAACCTAAAAATAAGCTAAATTATTTGTTTTTCTGTAATCAGTGAGCACAAGAAATGCATTCTACAGTCCTAAGTTACATAAAAATCAATGATTTAAAATTGACAAGTGATTAAAATAATGAAACAAATATTTGTAATGTTATTACTTTCAGAAGTGTGAATAATCTGGTTATAGTCTGAATCTTACTTACATTTATCTTTATTAATTTGAAGAATCAAAGATAATGCAGACTTTTAAAGCTCTATGACAAGTATTAAAAGCACTTACATAACATTTAATTTAGCTGCCCTGCTCACTAATCGTATTTGATGGAATTCTTTTGGCCTTACTGAACGTACAGAACTTCCACTACTATCTGGATTCAAAGGGTAATGTATGAAGAAAATGAATATGAACTACTTCTATTATTAAATTACTCTGAATTAATAAATGAATTTAGGCTAAACTATAATTTTGTTAGCCTATTTATTACTTGGAACCCAAAGAATAATCCTGCTTGGAGATACTGTGTGGTTGCAGCTGATAACGTATTATGAATGTAATTAATACAAATGTGCAGAAGTTAATTGATGTATCTTCTCCTTCTGTTTGAATGAGTTAATTAAATTTGTCTGCACTTTAAAAGAACGTATTTAGTTCAATTTAGCAAGACAACTTTAATTGTTTAAGTAAGTTTTTAAAAGTTATAATGTTCAAATTTAACAGCTACTCATGCAGAGTACAATTAAGAAAATATAAAAGCTTACAGATCAGAGGAGGAAACTCTTTCTCTCTTTTACCTCATTAATGAAGTCCCCAATGTCCCCAGGATGAGGAGCAGCTGATCTGACTGGATACTGAGGTTCTGCATGGATTGGCCTCTCATCAAGACGTCTGATTCCAACAGGTTTGATGGCGTCTGGTTCTACAGTGTCAGGCTGCTGGAGCTGGCTCAAGTCATAATCCTGCAATATGTGAAGCAGAGAGAGTACGTTAGGAGAATTTTAAATGCTGTATGTCAGCAGAAACACGAGGAAAGAAAACAGGGAAGTACAAGGAATCATTTCACCACAACTCTTATTTACAGGATTGTAACACATACTGAGAATAAGTCTAAAACACAGTTACTTGCAGGACATTATTTGATTTATACTCCCTGAACCTACCGTTTTGATTCTGTTCCATCAGATTTGTAGTGGTTCTCATAAATTTTCCATTGAGAAGAAAGGATTTGTGTAGTACTATTAAGAGACTAAACACTTTCCCTAGTAACGATGTTCTACTGCACAGAGCAAAGATATCAAATCCAACTCTCATTTTTCTAGGGAAATAAACACCAGATATTCTCATTCTGAGAAAGAAGCAAGTGCACTGCTCTGCAGTATTTGATAATACATTCAAGAATGGAGTTTAAGACTTCCTGCTGATTTCATGCGGCTTCTATAATATGAAAGCCAAAGGGGGAAAATGTTATAAGAAGTACAAAGCTCCTCAGATTTGGCCTTAATTCTAAGCATTTTCTAAAGATTACTTGTGGATCTGTTCATTAAGTAGTTGATGCCACAGTTTCCAATTCTGGCAGACTGATGAAGCTAGCATAGCACTATGAATTTCAATAAGCAGTATATATGTATATTAAATTTTTAATTAGATGAATATTTATTCATTTAAGATAGATATGTCTGAATACTATTTGCACAGCTTGATGCGTTTCAGCACTGTCATTCACCTCGCTGTAGTCATGTCTAGAAGGTAGTCATGCTCAAAGATGCTGTTCCACAAGGCACTGGTAAAAATGCAGAACAAAGAACTGGACTTAAAGGCTTAAACTAAAGCCAACCATCCATGAGCTACCAGCAGACTGGGGCTTAACGCCATCTCTACTGTATGCCAGATGCCCTACCCCACAAACAGTCCAAGCAACTAAAAAGCATCCTAAAATAAGTTCTTCTATAATCAGTATCTATTTTTCAATAGTGTTTTTCTAGTAAAAATCTTATTTGCAATCTCAATTTGCTGGGAGCTGTCTGTACAGAGAATTACATTTTCGTTGGTTCCTAACTGACTCCTGAGAAAGAAATATGTACTTCTGCTGTCACTTCATGGAACTTAAGCGGCCTTTTGAGAGTGTTACTTTACCAACTGTGGCCTCCCAGCACAGACCTTTCAACAGGAAGCGAGGTCTGTTGATTGCAGTGAAGGCAGTTCTCACTGGGAGAGCTTTACTGTCTATCAGATCATTACACTTTCTAATTTGTTTCTCAGGTCCTCAACAGACTGCACACAAATACATAGTCAAAAAGGTGCAACAGCTTTACTGATATCTTAGAATGTAGTTTCGTATGTTTTAATTAAATTACAAGTTCCTTGGGGCAAAGCTGTAACTTTAACCCTTTGGTTCATCAAGAACAAAAACAGAATAAGTCATTTTGATGAAGTCGTCTGGACTGGAAAAAGAAAGTACAAGTAAACTGAACTCTTTATCCTTTCTCTTTTTATTATGTAAAATAAATCAAAACAGTTTACAGACATACTATCAGAAAATCATATGAGAGTAGAATGTAGTTTTTGGACTTCATGAATATGTATTAAGAGTGCTTTTCATACACTTCATTTTAATGCTTAATATTTTCACATGGAGGAATTCAAATAGGTATGGTTAAATGAAAAAAAATATTAAAATCAGGAAGATCTCTCTGGTCATTTCAGTTTTATAATGCTATATTATCTATATATAAATATATATTTATATTGTTATACACATTTTATATATTTATATATACACACACAAATAGAATCATGAAATGGCTTGGGTTGGAAAGGACCTTAAAAAGAACAAGCAGTTTCAGGCTGCCCTGTGCCCCACTGAATACCTCCAGGGATGGAGCATTCACAGCTTCTCCGGACAACCTGTTCCAGTGTCTCACCACCCTCTGAATAAAAAATTTCCTAATATTTAATCTAAATCTCTCCTCTTTTAGTTTAAAATCTGTTCACCCATTCCCGTACGCAAAAGCTTGTTTCCTGATTAGTGGTCATACAGAAATACCATATTAAACAAGTCAGACAGTCTTCATATTTAAGGTTATTCTCCTGTGTATTTGTATAGTATGAGACGTCTCTGAGCTTTATAGCTACAAAGACAGCAAAGATTGCCATCCTCAAGGCAACAGCAGGGCAGAATGTCTCTTCACGTTGACTCCCACTTTGGACTTCTTTTCTAGGATAATTTATGACACTGCCTTCCAGACTCCTATCGGAGGAAATTTATTTTGCAGGTCCATTAAGTGTCTGGACAGGAAAAAAAGAGATCCATTGTGCTTATTACCGCAGACTCCCAATTCTCTTGTATCATTAAAATCAATACCAACTGTACATCAGTCAGGTATGGCAAGTCATCCACCATCTCCTGAAACTGGCTTAATGTTGTACGAACACAGCATCATGCAATGTCTCCAGCTGTTTCAACATTCTGTCTGAAGCCAACCCTACTCAATTACTGCAAAGTCAAAAAAAAAAAATAAATTCAAAGACTCAGTGTAAGCTGTTTAGGGCTGTAGAAATTCCATCTCTTTGCTCAATGTTGCATTCACTGCTAGATAAATGGAAAAACTTTTGCAGTATTATCTAAAGCTCCTGAACAGACTTTAAGGTCAGTCTCAAGCAGAGTTTAACATAGTTAAGTGCAGAAGTAATAGCTAAAAGAAAAACTGTCATATCAGAGAGAGAAAAAAACATGCCGAGGTAGGCTGGGACAGCCAGCTTAGAGTGATGTTCAGAGTCATTATTTCTGTTGACCAGAAGTCAACAGTTTTGTCCTAGCTTCAGCCTTCTTCCATGTCATCCGTTCATTATTTCAGTCTGCTGAGAAATTAATGATGAACAAGAATAGGCCCTCTACTGAAAACATACTTGAGCGATGGCATTTAATTCACATGGCTGTTAGCTTTTCTCAGAGGTATTTATTTGCTAATTTCTGTTAGTAAGCCCTAAACTCCAGTAATTTTTTTCCCTTCCTTAAGTTTGGACTTGAGCAAATTCCTTTAGAAGGTTTGAATTCTTTTTCTTTAGATTTCTGGATAAGCTTAGATGGTTAATGGAAAGAAGAATCAAACACTGTTGTACTTTTTTTTTTTTTCTTCCTTTTGGAAGATAGCTAAACACTGGCTTTTTATCTAGCAAACTCGGGACCCCAAGAAACCAGAAAATTACACTGATCTGGTTGTGCAAGTCTACAGGAAATCAGAAGCCTCCAATTCAATGACAGAGATCTAAGTGAAGCAAGCTGAATGTCCTCTTGCTTATAAAGGGATCTTATAGAACTATATGAGACAATACAGCCACCTTTTAGATAACTGGTAGCTAATACGATGACTAGCTTAATGTTTCATCAGTATAACTTGATGTAACCACAAACATTTCTGTTTCCTTAGTTAGCCTCTTTTGATATTACTATTTACTCTTACTGGGAAAGGAAAAAAAAAGGTAAAAAAAAAAAACAAATAACCAAAACCCCACTATCACCTGTACTGAAACAGAAGAACTTTTGTTTTTGATTTGTTTTTGGCTTTAAGAAAGGAAATAAAGTCAGGATCTCCTAAAAAGGTATTTTACTAAAAGCTGCATCTTGTCAAATTAAGCTATCCTCAAGCTCCCCTACCACAAAATTAGCCACCTTCGTATCTGCCCAATTACAAATATTAACACTATTACCTATTCGCTTGGTTTTAGACAGCTTTAAGCAAAGACGTGCACCATTAGTAGCTCTGACCTCACATTCCTGAAATGTGAGATCCAAGGCGACAGTACTAAATGTCAAAACCAGCTACCCGAGCCATACAGATTGATCACCTTACCAGCTGTGCAGACAGAAGAGACCAAAACTCCTAAAAGCTTTTCTTTAAGAACCTTTACGCAGTAGTTGGAAGCATAGTTCACATATCTCAACTTGAATAGAAGAAATGGCCAGAACAGAAGAAAATGCCATTTTATATTCCCTAGTAATCACTGATTTACAAAGAAAAAGAAAATGCTTTCCCCTTAAACAACTTCCCCTTGTGCAAAGCGGCCATTCATTTAATGGCACTTGAGTAATAATCCCTCATACAGCAGCCATCAGCTGCGGCAGTGGGAGAGATATTTCTAAAGTACCACCTCACTTTCTGGCTGCAACCAATCTTTGGAGGTTTAAAAAAAAAAAAAAAAAGGTAACCCAGGAGATAGAATTTCCCAGAAGCTTCTACTTGAAGTTAACTTTTTCTCCTGGATTAGCTGCTCTGATTGTGCTTGAATTTTAGAAGTTGTTGGCAACAGCTCAAATTGAAAGCGTATTACACTAACTAGACCTGCCCAATATGAATGCGTACTGAAACAAAGCAGAATTCCAAATACCAGATTGAAACTACAAGTTAATAAACCCATAGATTTTTATGCACAGATGGGTCGACCTTAAAAGCAATCAAACAAGTTTTTGTTGTTGTTGTTGTTGTTTTTTTTAAATCTTTCACAGAAAGAAAGCTTTGGCTCCATATGTATACAGGCCTGGACATATGACTCATATAACAAAAATACAACACCTGTTTCTCATTTTCAAAGCATATGGCCTTTATGAAGACATACAGAAGTTCTGATGTATTCTCATGGAAGAAATCAATTTAATTGTCACTAGTTCACTTAATTTGATTATGACAGCTGTAAGTGGCATTCACCGGACAAAACCAGATGCAGTGCTCTAAGAGCATGTAAAGCAGCACTGGCAGAAGTTTGCATTTCACACATCCATTTTACAGGGTGGTATCTCAGTATAAACTCAATTTTATTTCAGCATTAAGAGAACAGAGCAAACTATGACTTGAATGGTCATAAATGGTCATGGATAAAATGCATGGCCTGCTTCCCCTCCATGTTGCTAAGATAACTACTGTCTACTCCAACAGAGAATTGGGGCAGGGGGAGCAGTGGAAGAAAAATTTAGATGAAAGTTCACAACTTTAAAAAACTTTTACAAACAATGAAAAGGAAGTGAAATCCAATCCTCTAACCATTCTACCCCAAAATCCACCGCGCACGATCATAAATAATGCTGAACAACTTGCACATAAAATATTGCTCAAGTTCTGCAAAATTCTCCAACCCCCCTAAATCATTCATTTGCTGAAATAATAGGACTCCCAAAAGGGAAAAGCACGTGGGTCTGACTAGATGCAGACTGCAGGTGGGAGGCTAGTTACAGTGCCTGCACTAACAGTTGGTCTTTATTTGGAATTCATTTTTGATTACTTTCTGCCATATTCCTTTTCCCATTTGTTTTTATTGTAGATAAATCTGGAGCATTACAAGTTAATCATTTTTAAGATAGCCAAGAAGCTCACCTATCTTTTCTAATAAAAAGGTGGAAGTTAAACTCCAACTGCAGATAAAACACAATAACACTGACGTAGGTTCTATACAGGATAAAATAAAATACAAAACAATTTTGTAATGGAATTATGGAAACATTATTTTTTCCATGATGAGATAAAGATTCACTGAAGAATGATAATAATTCCTCCACAGGAGAACTGAATGAGTCACTCACTCAAAAAACAAGGTCTAAGAAAGCAATCACTATTCTCAAAATAACTTCCTCCTGTTTATAATATTACAGATGCCTAGGGATACCTTAACAGCAGTTATTTTATTCATTATTGTTTAAGTTTTCAAATGAAATATTTTACAGTCTTAAATGCAATACAGAATAAAGGTTAAGAAGTGAGAGTAAATGATCTGAACACTCAGGATGGTAAAATATAATCATATGGATTTATACTGTTGATAAAGTAGCTCAGAAATGTTTTTACAACACAGCTTACGATAAGATCCAGCATATAAAACTGATGTAATCTTAAGACACCAATATCCAGAAAGTTATGACATTAAGAAAAAGAAACAAACTGTTAAAATACAAATGATTACTCAATACATTTTTATCAATGACACACAAATGCTGGAATAAAAAGCTATCCTTTTTCACAAATGAGAAACTCCTGTTTAGAATTTAAATCCATTCACACCTAAAAGTAGACTGCTATGTTTTTATCATCTTTAAAATAATTGCTATTTTATTTCTCTATATTAACGTGTAATAAAACAGGAGAAAAAGCGAGCTAACTGACTAACGTCTGAACAGGCTGTAAGGAACAGCGATTCAGGAAGGAACAAGCAGAGATCTTAGTAAGGAAAATACTTCTAATGATAGCAAAATCACTGCTTTAGAAACTCTTGTATTCAAGTTTGACAGTCAGATTAAAATACACTCAGGACAGCCGAAAAGAAATAGTTTCAAGGCATACCACTTGCTGGTCTAATTTGCTTCAACAAGACCACTTGCATAACTATGCACTATTAAAATTCAGGAAACAATGTAGAACTGGACTCAAAGGAGATGTGAGGAGCATCTTCCATAATGTACTATAGAAGACTCATGAAAAAACAATTAAATAGTAAGCAATACGTATCACAGTTATCAAGCTGATGTATGCAGCAAGTATCCCAGTTGAGCACCCACTGCCTCAATGTAAATCACAGAAATGGCTTGAGACACGTGGTAGAACACATTAGTGATGTTTATAGGTTGTGATCTGCCATACATGCGAACTACGTGGCAGACGTGCTAAGTGCTTTAACACTCAGCTAACATAAGGTTTTTGCATTTAGAATTGACAATAGTGGTACAAGCTGAGTGCACATCATGCCACCAGGACTGTGTCAGTCCTTTGTCTCTCACACCTCCCGCATGCTAACAACTACAAGCTTCAGATCATGTGGCAGTTCGTTATTAATCAAGACTGTCACTCCCAGCTTCAGTATTTGTCATTACACTTGGTAACATTCATTTCAGAATATGGCAAACTGTAATGCCTCTGCTGCAAATAGCTGGGTTAAACATTCAGAGGGAATAAAAACCCCAAATCCTCTTCCCAAAACAGTCCCACTGACTGCTGTGGAATGGTGGCGTCCCAAAGTAACTCACTGTGTGGCTCCAACAGGTAGCCAAATTGTTAGAACTAGAAAATATTAAACGAAATCCTGGGAAGAATAACAGACTTTCTGCTTGGAGTATCTCTTTCCTCTCTGAACACTTCTTCTCCTTTCAGCTGCCGGAACAGTGGGGGAGAGGGGCGGGAGAAGAAAAGAAATAGAAAAAACATTCCTGCCTGGACAATATGAGTGCTGTAGAGCTTTCAGAGCCAGGTTTTAAACTCTATTTCCAAAAACCAGAATCTCAGGTGAAAAAAGGCCAGAACACTTCTTGTGTTGACAACGCTCTGCAGTGGGAGCAGGCTTACGTCAGTTATGACTGACAGATATAGAGCTTTTCTGGCTTAGGGAATTAAATGCATTTTTTCTCTATTGCAAAGATCACACAATCCTGTGTAGATCATTCCAGGCTAGAGAAAGATGATAAATCATTCCAGAACCTCAATTTTCTTTACAACCATTCAGTCTGCCAGTGAGCAGAGCAGGTCAAGAAGGCCTCAGAGTGGATTAACAGGAGACACAATAAACTGCTCTATGACAACAATCTTCACATCACAATTAATTCAAAATTCTGGTTTGGGAAGGGGGAGAACACACACAAACACAAGAGACAAAGCAGTAATTCCACTTTCCTGTTTGACAGCAGCTATGTCTCAGAGGAAGGAGCTGGAATTTGGAACTAATCAAATTTGTTACTGGATACATTACTCTGGTTGCAAGGACAAAGAATTTGAAAGCAACATGCTGAGCGTACTTTAGAAGAGTGCTGTGACAGCTTGGAAACCTAACTGAATAGCATTTAAAAGAAACAAACAAAAAATCCACCTCCTAAATAATTAAATGACCTTCCAAGAACAAACCAGAAGTCTGAAAGTAGTTTGGTTTAGGATCCAAAGAATCTTAACTTTATCACTTATCTTTACAGTCTTACCAACCAAATCTTCTGGTCACCTAAATATCTGCATAAACAAGATGATGATGAGGCCACACTATGCAAATCTTTTAAGTGTTCATTCAGAAGAGCATGTGATTTTAAAAAGGCCTAAATAATTTACTTGCTATCAATAGGAAAAGAAATTTTAAAAGGTAAAGATTATGAAAATATTTTAACTTCTTAAAATATTCTGTGCTTTCACTGAGACTCGCGAGAAGCTTTGAGCATTCCCCTTTCTTTTTCTGCATGCGAGGCGTCCATGGCTCTGTGTTCCTGAGCCTTTTTTGGCACCATCTTCCACCTAGGCTGCTTGGTCAATCAGTGCTGATCTTGTTCGGGATAAGTCAGCAACAAACATTAATACTGACATAGAGCATTTTCCTTTGTCATTTGCTGATCATTTGCAGATCCAAGGCTGACATGAAACAACTTTTCCTTGGTTTTAATAGAACAGTGGCCTTATGAGGTCTCATTCTGAAAACCAGTTTTTGAGGGCAGTCTTGCATGCTTTTTTGGGAACACCTAACTTTGATACATTAACTCTTTAAATTTGAAAAAAAAAAAAAAAATCTTGATAGCCAATGCGTAAACAGCATTTTACATTGCTTTGCCTGTAGAGGGTTGCAAAGATGAGATAACTATTTGTAGAGAACTTGTTGGGACACTCGAAAAGCTTAGCATACATAGTTCTTAAATCTCATACAAAATGTGTGCAAAACCATTTTATAAGAAATAATAATAATAATGTTAAATCAAAATAGTAGTCTTCCTCTTTCCCCAGAGGGTTGAGGAGTGAGGGAAGGAAGAAGGAAAACAGGAACAAGTGAACCTGGGAACTGTGATCATCTAGTTAAGCACCAACAGAAATCTACTTTTTTTCTGTAGCAAACCATCAAGTTAATGAATTTCCATGAAAAGCCAAGACAGAAGATATTGCGACCATGCAATGTAGATAGAAAATTAGGTGCCAACATGAAAGTTTGTGCTCTCTGTTCAGACACATGATCAAATTCCTAATTTTGGAGCTGTGAAAGAAGCTACTCCCCTTTTTTTCCTGCCTATACAATTATCTAAAACTGGCTACAGAAGTGGTTATAAAAGCTTGCTACATTTTGTGGGCACTTTTACTTATCCTTCCTGTGACATTTGGTATGTCTGAAGTGAATAAAGATCTTTTAGATCTGCAGTCATTACAGTCCACTGCTCAAGGAATCAACAGAGTGACCAGTGTACCTCAACAACATGGCTGGTGATTACAGTAATTAATTTCCAACAATGTCCTCAAAATGTACCTTAAGAAAGAAAGCAGGGTTTCTGTGGCTAAAAATCTTTCTTTTTTTTAATGAACTCCTTGAACTTCCCTATATCGTGGTGTTTCCTTGACTCGTTGTAAGAAGAACTTATTCTCATTTCCCATTTCTTACCAATTTACTACTGCATCGACAGTTCCTCCTTTCACTGCATGCACTACACTCATTCATAGGTGGTGAAAGGCTGCGTTTCTGGATGGTTTACATCCCGCTAATCTTTAACTGTGCTCACAAAACGTTACGTCCTGCTGCGCTCCCCTGACTATCTCTCTGATAAAAACAGCACATTCCCTGCTGAGGAGCACTGTGTACAATGGACAGAGGAGAGACTTCAGCACTCTTTTCAAACGATTATTTTACTCTTCCCTATGCTGTTAATACAAGGCTTAAGATTTCTGATCTGCAGGCACAACCTCTCCCAACACTCTAATAGTATCACCTACAATTTCCTAGCCAACAGTATAAACACTGAAAACTTTACTGACTCTATTCTGAGGACTGTGTTGTCAATAATTAAACCAAAACTACGTAAAAATTGCTAAGCAGATCCTCCAGGGAATTGTGGGTGGACAAGAGCTGGGGATACATGAACTGGAAAATTAGTCCTCACAGGACAGACTTTTCTTGTTATCTTCTGTGCAATAACATGCACAAACAAGCTGGATACAGTTCTTGTACTCAGTCAGTACAATCAACTGGAATATATGTAGTCTCGAAGGGTTGCCTTCAATTTATTAACATAAATGATTTTCCAAAACTGCTTAAGCTGAAGTATCCTTTGCAAACTGCTTAAAAACAAAGTTATGCAGAAAACCTGGGAAGTAGGAACAGGACCTGGGGAAATGCAGGAAGCCTGGAAGTTACTGAGGATAACAAAAAATTTCAGACAAACCAACAGAAGAGCAGAGGGAAGCCACATGTGTCTGTACTAGTGAAGGGAGACACTTTTCAGATAACTGAAGTGCCAGATGAACGTGACTGGGGATGTGTGGAAAAATTATACTTGATTTTTCAAGGCTTTTTACTGGAAAATTTCTCAGGCTGTATTATATGCACTGTTCCCTTCATAATTATTATACTCACTTCTACCAGTAATAATGTGCATTAGTCTACTGTTTGTCATGCTCATAAAGCACTTAACAAATCTCCTCTGAAGGAAGGAAACCACACTGCTTGGAAATTCACTAACTTTAAGAGAGGTGGGGGGGAGGAGAAAGAAGGAAAAAGTAGCTATTCTTAGCATATACACATCACTCCTAGTCCTCTGACATATCAACAATGGTTCAACCAGAGGTGATGTGAGAGTAAATGTATATGGCACCTGCCTGGAAAGGTATGTGAATAAACACAGATGTGCCCTGACAGCTACTTGAAACATAAATACTTTCCAAGCTGAAATCCCAGTAGTGGCCCATCTGTCAATAGCCCACATTACTGTACATCCAGAAAAGCATTCACCTACCACTAAACAAGGGTTGTATTTGGAACAGACTGTATTAGCCACTCTATACTAGTGATTCCGTACAACAGGATCCCAGACAAGGAGCGGAAGGTTTACAGATTACAAGGAGAGGAATTTTTATTTTCATTTAAATATAACTGCCTTGGTTGGAATATGGCAAGAATACCATGACTTTTTTTAATGGTGTAAGTCAGCATGCTACTGGTTTTACGTTTTCACCCAAGAGGCAGAAAATTTCTGTCTCTGCAACTGCAAAAGCAACACGAGAAAACAATGGTTTTTTTTTCAGGTTTTTAAAATAGTACTCATTGTCTTCAGTGTGTTATGCACAAATTAGCTACTTATTATGATTTGTCAATAGAAACAAAATATAGAGCAAATTATGAGCCTGTACATAAAAAGTATTCATCATTCCTCACCTGATCTTCTTCTCCACCACCTTCTTCATCGTATTTCAGAATGTTGTCCCTCACATCATCTTCTGGATCAATTAAGAGCTGCTTGGCCTGACGCTCCTTATCACGGCGCTTCATCCATACTACGAACATCAAAACTAAAACTACATTGCAAAAAGAGAAAACAAACACACATCTTGATTCTAAAGCATGGAAAATTGTGCAAATTTAAACCAAACTACTACTGTTGTCTTTTGTTCTGGATGAGACATTTCAGTAATCCAGGATGGCTTTCTATTTTCAAATTTAAAAGAACGTATTTTAAGCTGAAGAAGTGTAAACTTAGGATACTATAAGCAACTTGATTTGGAAATCGATCACATATTACTTCCCTAAGTCACAAATCTGTATATGCAAAATAAACTTGTCATAAAGTAAGAAAAAACAAGTATCATGAATCATTGCATTCAGAAGGAAAGAAATCCTTCCAGTAGTAATAAGAATTCTAGATTACACTACCTGCATTTTTCCCCACTATGACCAAACAATTTATGGCATTTACACAGTGGCATACATTTTTAATCATTCTTTACCAATAATTTTTCTGTTTTACTGATTGTTTATAATCTAAAGCTGTTAAAGAAAGCAGAATGACAAAGACAAAAAAAAGAAAGAAAACAGAATAAATACATGATTTTCTAATATACTAGGTAAATTTCTAATTACACTGACACTTCTTTCCATGAAGGTAGTTGTGAAGGTAGTTTTATCTCAAATATAAAAATATGAATAATATCTTAAAAAAAAAAAAAAAAGCAAAGAATACCTTATAAGATGTAGTCGTTTCATTAACTGTCTGCCAAACCAATATCTGACATTTTAAGAGTACCTTGTACCAGGAAAATCATTGTGCTGTGCTTGCGTTCAGCCATGGGCTTTGCCTGGCTCAAAGACTCTCCCTTACACTCCCCACCCCCACATGACTTCTTTCCATCATTTTCTATGTTCTGGACTAGTGCACAGTATACTCTAAACAAGTTAATCTTTTTCTTGTGCTCTACCACAATCAGAAATCAGTTAACCATAGTGTGTAGGAGAGCTGGCATCTAATTTACTACACTGGACAGATACTTAGTCATGATGTTTAGTCATTTCCCTTATTGAATGCGCTCAACACAAAAATAAAATACTACCACAGCTTCATGTAGTACTTGAACAAATACACACATCTCTTTTTCCTGCACGGCTGCCAGCTTGTCAGGCCTTATATGAAGTGCTGTGATACATTACTTTCCAAAATCATAAAATAGCCTACTTACATTAATCTGACACACAGTAGTAATAACACCAGAGCATTCCTCAGAGGCTGTGTAACCTACTGTGGGAGGTGCCAAATTACATAGTACCAACAGGACCACAGACTAAATGTCTGAGGGCTAATATCATGTTCATCCTAGTCACACACTGATGTAACATAACATGTGCCCTCGGGCACAGATGGAAAACTTCCCTCATAAGCTCAGCGTGGGGACTGTGAACTTGACTGCCAAGTATCCATGCAAGTGCTAATTATGATCTTTCTCACAAACTCCTAATCCATCAGAAAGTTTTCATACTTGTTCAACAACAACAGTTTTTGTATTTGAGTCTTTAATCCCTCCCTGGTCTTTGTCAAGGTACATGGGATTGAAACATAAAATGGCAGTTATAATACAAGAGTAAAAGAGTCAGGATTCAGAGATCCATCTACTTACTTAGCAAGATGATGATACAAAGCAGAATTGCAATGATGGCACCAGTGCCCAGTCCTGCGCCAACAATCCGGTCAACATCAGTACAGTCCCCATTTATGTCACACTGGCAAACTTTCACTTTCAGCACAGAAGTGCTAGATGCATGTGGATTTCCAGAATCCGTAATTACTATGGGCACGTCATAGATACCAGCCTCCAGGAACCTGATCCTTAAAGAGAGCTGGGCATGATCACCTGTGGGTAAAAACAAGGCACTTGTTACAAGGCAGTGTATTACTTATGTTGTTTTAAAAAACAAATGGCAAAAGTGGCTTTGCATATCGCATAATTGGGTATTAGACCCACTAAGTGCATGGCTTTCAGGACGACTTCCTTACTGTAAACTTCCTTAAAATTTATTTTTCTTTGGGGAAATTGTGCCAAGGTTCTTTCCTATTCATGTTAACCAGATCAGCATGTATTATGAGATAACACAATTAAAATTTCTGTAACTTTAATTACCACTAATTCGAACAATGGTCCAATTCCTCTTAATACTAGGAGGTGAATCAGGCAGCTCAAAGGCAAATGGGCCTGCATTTGGATCGATGTCAGGGTCTACAGCAGTGATGTTAATAGCATTAGGCTGCAGCGTTTCACAAGTGGTGGCTTCTTTTGGGTTCACTTGGGGAGCATTATCATTGATGTCCAGCAAGTATATCTGAAGTGTGCCAGTTCCACTCATTGGAGGAATTCCTTGGAGAAAAAAGAAAAAGAACCACTTATTGAACCTGTTTACAGTTGTAAAATTACTTAAAATGAAATCTTAACAACACTTTTCAACTACCATGTACATGTTTTGGTATTCTGTCTTTACCAAGCTAGTCTAACGCTGTCAACGTTCCTGCAAACACACAAATAATCATGTAATCTGCCTTTTGAATAACTGTCCTACCCAGCAAAATTCAACACAACTGCCATTCACAGGTGAGTGGGACTCCATCACTTTACTTGAACAAATAGCTAGGTTCCTTTTTCAGAGAAGTCCACATCAAATGCTTTAGAGAAAAATGTGCAGAATTTGCTGGAGAAATTCTTTATTAACTTGGAATACTTACTATCATCCTTCATCACATGCATGATATTTAAATTCTTCCTAATACTTACTTCCAGCATGTGGATTCATACTTCTACACACTTGTTATCTATATTGAACGTGTGATGCTTCCTTAAACCTTGCTAAAGTCACACATTTATGAGAACATGTAGCACTGAATTTCTCGGTATAATTAGCAATAGTTCTCATTCCTCCTGCTGTACCCAATAAAGCCTCCTTCCAATTCCATTTAATTTTACTCTCCAGAACAGGGCCAAAAGGATAGAAATAGCTGACCTAGCTCTGTTATACTGTACCAGTTTGCATAATTTTACCATTTGTCTTCTCTCCAAAGTAAACAGCCTCAGCTTTCCCCTCTAATGTGAAAATACTACTAAATACACCTGTCCATCTTTCCAATACTGACTATAAGCAGCACAACATGCTAGCCACTCTCACAGGGCTAATTTCTGAGTAGAGATCTTCATTAACAAACTGCCAAAGAAAAAAAACCACTTTTCCCACTGCACTACTGCAGTCGGAAAATGGAAAAATACAATCCATGACCCCCTTGAACAAGCTACTTCCTACTAAGTCATCAGCTACTCCTGCTGTGAATCCAACTCAGCCTCGTGCAGTCTTGTGCAGACTTTTTCAGTTTTCTGTAAGCTTAACTGATATAACAAAACCAATGCCTTTCTCTGAACTTGTTGACTTATTTTTCAGCTACTTCACAAGTAGCTGGAAACTATATGAAGCCTGATACTAATACAGGCTTCTGACTGGATATATGCTAAGCGTATCTTGTTTTCTGCCCCAGTAAAATAGAATCACACAGAAGAAAGCTTTTTGAAAAAATATACAATGTTGATACATACCATTATCAGAGGCAAGAAAAGTTGCATTATACATATTGTTTTGCACATATATCGATTCTCTGTCCAAAACAGCTGTGGTTGTTATTTGTCCATTAACAGGGTCGATTTTTAGCCAATTTGCAGGATCCGAAAGTTTTGAATACCTGTGTATTTTAACATAAGATGTGCTATTTATTTGCCAACATAAATATTGTCAATAAAGATAACGTAGATAATTGAATTTGTATTCTGCACACATTTTTGTAATTTGGAGTCAACGTTTCACAAAATTTCCATTTTTTAAGCTTTGTCAGTAAAATTCATGAAGACACCTATTCAAGAATCTCAACACATTGTTCTAAAGTGCCCTGCCATGCAAGTTACCACATTACTTGAGTAAACCATACAATTACCATAAACTATAAAATATCTACCTTCAGACTCAAAATACTTCACTAAGGATCCCTCTCTTGCTTGTTCTATACCTGCAGCACTGATGATACTAACTTCTATGTTATCTATGTTATCTATGTTTTGAAAGATGGAGAGAAGTAACAATGTAAAAAGAGCTGTTAACAGCAATAAATTATTCTCATGCTTTCAGTATCACTCAATTTTCTGAAGAGGTACTGGTTTTAATGAATGTTTCTCATGTTCATTTGGAAAAAAGAGCATCTTTCAAAACCATCCTTCAATCTATCAAATCTGGCCTTTGACATTAATCAAGTGAAAGCTATCTTAGCTCGTTAAGAATGTATATATCCTGAGAATCTTATCATCATGTCTACAATACTTACGTCCAGAAAAAAGCATCCTACCAGTTACTGCTAACCAACATTAAGCAAAAATAAAATTTTAAGAACCTTGGAACCTCTCTGAAAGCTAGAAAGAAGTCTTGGAGTTTTCTCTACACAAGCTAAAAAGCTGTTGGATAAACTAGGAAAGCGAGTGCTGACCCAAGGCTAATCAATCAGCCTTAGTTTTGTAGTCATTGACCACTTTCTGAATGAGCCATGTGCAAGAATGCTTAAAATTTCCATGATTTTGCCTTATACTCCCCACTTTTCTAATTTAGTTCATCTTTTAGACTTCAAGTGAATCATGAACAAATTACAATCATAGCTATCAGCACAAGAATTTACAGATAGGCAACTACAGTACTGCAATTTGTTGGTGAACAAATGAGAAGAAAAATCCTTAAGATTTGGTCCACAATCTAATGTGGTTTTGATACAGCATCAAAACTGCTAGTTAATTTAAATTGCAAAAGCCTTAGTTCATACAAGCATGTGACTGTTCTGACTGAACTCACTGGGGTGTCAAATATACTTTAACACAGGTGCGTACCTTCACTCTACCTTGATGAAGGTAGCATTAGAATTTGATCTTATTTACAAACCTATGAACAGTAGGTCAGGTTATTTTTTTCTTCACAGACAAAAATCCATTTAGACAGTGCTGCTAAAGAGCTACAGAAGGTATTGCTATAGCTACGTGTTGTGGTAAATAGAATCACTTCACAGTCTCTATGCTCCTCACACAGTCTAAAAAATAGATACTGTTGTATTTGGTAAGTAACTGTAAAATGTTTATATAGACCTTAGAGAGGTTTGCTGCATGTAACGATCTGGGTCCCGAGCAGTGAAAGTTGTCAACATGCTACCAGCAAGTAGCCCTTCTTCTTGACGTACAAGCTTGGGGTTTGGAACAAAATATGGACTCTCATTCACATCAATGACTGTAATGGACACGGTTGCTGTTGACTGAGGAGGATGCTGAATCCCCTTAGCCAAAGGCACTTGATTTTCCGCAGCTACAGTAAGTACAAACATCCTGTTGGTCTCAAAGTCAATGGGCTGGGAAAAGTAAAGAGTGGGAAATGTTAACATTTGCATGTTGGACATGAAAAACATTTTTACTTTAAAGCACATTTTCAAAGCAATAGTTATAATTTATATACTAATAATTTTTCTGAGCTGAAAAGGAATACAACCAATGTAATACCTCAGCATATAGCTGGGTTGGTGTTTTGCTCATCAGCAGTAGCACTTGTAAGGTTAGAACAGCTTGAAACCTTAGCATTTCTTGGATTTAACTTGCTTGAGTACTGCCATTACTTACAAGAGAAGAAACAAAGATGACGTAGGGAGTCCCAGCTTTGTGGCACTCATTTAAGCAGATGTGCCCTGAGAGGAGCTCAGGGCTCTCAGACTCTCAGACTTTCACTATCATAACACAGAAAGGTAGGTGTCCTATAAACAAGATCACAACCATACCTAGCCCCCTAGATCATGGATTCTTATGTCCTTGTATTTTACTAGAAAGACTCCGTAATCTCAGCTAACCCCACTGCTGGTATCCCTACTGCTCCCATTTTCAGAGGTCAGATACCGTACAGTCTAGGGACTTCCTCACTGAGCCAGGAGTCCAGTTTAAGGAGGAGTAGAGACAGTCTGAAGCTAGAGTTCCTTTGTTGTGCTGCACATGGCTGAGGCATTTCTTAAGATCTGATTCTCACTTGTGCTACACACTGACCTGCCTGTACTAACTCTAGACTTAATAAGGCAACTGGCACCTGACAACGTGAAGTCAATCAAGAGACAACCCAATCTTCGTTACAAGGTGACAGATCAATTCACTGCACTGCAAACAACTGTGTCTGGGTGCTTACAGAAGTACTTCTGGTCAGACTGCAGAACTGCAATTCACCACCGTAAGCTGATTTTTCTATGCTGTTTAAGAGCTTCTGATTTCAGATGATACATCTGACCCCCTTCTGAACAGACCCATCATTCCCTTTCATTCGTAGGAACAAGTTCTTTTTCCAAATGAAGCTCCCACATGCTGCTATTTTGTTGTTAAACCAGGTCAGACATGGCAAAGCACTGAGACACCAGCAATAGAAGGGACAGAAATTTATTTTTAACAAACTCCCTGTGAGCAAAGCTATGTCAAACACATTAGAGAGTTGGATGCTTAGGGTTGCTTCTCTTTTTTTACTTTAGTTTAATCTAAGTAATTTTTCAGATTCACTTTTCCAGAGGTTTCTAGCTTTATGCTATTCCTAGATCTGAGAAAGATACGCATGTGTCTAATTACAAAGCACAGACATGTAATTCTTGCTTGGAGACTGTAATGTAACAATTGGTACCTCTGGGGAAGTACAGTTATAGAACAGAAAGAGTTATGGAAAAAAAACACAACCCTAGTGTGAAGTTTTGTACAGCTAGAGTGATATCTTTTTCTCACCTAGATACTGAGATGATTAAAAAAGCAAAAAGAATTAGAAAAGAAAATGAATGTTTTAATTTCCAAATGGGAAATGGCATCTTACACTAACTGGCATCTTACACTTGACTTTATAAGTGGATGGGCCAAAAGCAGAACAGGCCAGCTCTGAGATGTTACACTTATCAGAGTCATGAGGAAAGGTGGCTACTGCTTGTCAGGCTTAATTATAGAATCACACTGTTATTATCACTTTAAGTAAGTCAACCCTCAACACAGAGCAGTGTTGGCTATGGAATGAAGATAGACACGTTATTCCATAAAAGGTATTTAAATGAGGTTTTAAAAATAGCCAGTCTTTAAAAGTCTCTTGTCGAAGTAGCCTCCTACCCATCACTTCCTCTCTGATTGTGACTTGACTGTTTAAATTGTACCTGTTCTTTAACAGGAACATGTTGACATAATACCAGCAGACAACAAGCATTACTACTAATGGATGCCAGGAGGTAGGAAGCTGTTCCATGAGACTAGCAATGAATGCTAAGCAAACACTTTTTCTCAGACTAATTCCTATATTTTGGTAAATAAAGCTTCAAAATCTGTCATATTCAACTATCTTACCTGCTTTTTAAAATTGATCACTTAGAATACTACTTAGAGCATAAGCAAGGAAACATTCCAGAAGATGAACAGCTTACTTCCACAAGACAGACAGTGCACATTAATTTTACTTTCAAGACTTGTGCTGGCCTCAGGAGTTCACATTTATTCTCAGTGTTCTCCCACTTATTCCATCTCTCTTTAATTCACTGAATTGCAGGCATCTCTTACCTTGACAACAGTTACCAACCCATCATTGCTATTTGGATCGGTCAGGATAGTAAATTGGCCTGTCGGGTCTCCCCCCGTCATTTGGTACCTCGCATTCCACGCAGGCGTGTGTGGCTGATCTTTATCTGTTACTGTTAGGTTAGCTACTATGACATCCACTCTGTTTTCTGGTACTTCACCGTAGAACTGCAAAAAGAACAAAGACTTTCACCATACTGGCAAAAGCATGCAAGAGTTGTACTGTACTCCACAGGCTGGCATCCACTTCACTTGGTGTTGGAGCATCTCTCACATCACTGGAGCTCTGACAACTTATCTAACAAAGTTCACCTGAGGTCAAACAGAAAACGGACGGTTTGATTCCCTAATCAACTTTTGCTTTGGGTCTAAGAAGAATACCATATCTAAGGTATATATTATATTCTGCATGTATTTAAGTCCTACCTGCCAATAAGCTACTCAATAAGTAATAAGCATTTACCATCTGTGATCATGATGAAAAAAGTGGGAAATAGCTATAAATATGCACATCCTTCCATTAGTCCTACCCTGTACTTACAGTCATAGCAGTGAACTCTGGAGGATTGTCATTGACATCTGTCACAGTGATGACTGCAGTTGCTGTGTTTGAAAGACCATATGTTGGGTTTCCTTCCATGTCCGTAGCTTGAATTATTAATGTATATTGTTGTACTTTCTAAAACACAAAATGACATCAACATAAGTTTTAGACAAAACTAACATTACTGTAGACAGCAGGTGTTTCCAAAATTACACGTCGCTAAGCACTGAGCTCATCATACTGTTTATTCTAGTTAGCATCATTTGAAATGACAGAAGCAAAGTTTGTACCGCAGAAATAATGCACCAGGTTGCATTCAACTCTGTTGAACCACCGCTTGACTTTTCAAATACCACTGAGATAACCACAGACTGCCTACTTCCTATTTTCAAAATTGAAAATACTTTAGGCAGTTAATGCTATTATCACAGGTTTAGAAACTTTTTTTTTTTTAATGAGAAAAAAACAAACCAAAAAGAAACAACAGTGTGCAGTTTACACTATAACACAGTTAAGTCCTCAAAAGCATTTGAGAGGACTGAGCCAAGCTACATCCACCATAACGGCCAAGGATTTGTCTTAGCCAGGCCTAAGTATACAAGGATAGTTGCAACTTCTTGCCATTGCTATGGAAACAAATGGTGTCGGGGCTAACTGAGACCAGTGGGGGCAGCAGGAAGAAGGGGGAGGGAGCTACCCAGCGAACTACTTCCATAAATGTTAAACACTCCACAGAAGATGGCCGCTGCCTCCTCCCTCGCGTGGTGTTACTTGGGCTCTGTGAGCCAGGGAGCCACGCTCTCCGGCAGGCCTGGAGGGAGGCCAGTGATCCCAAGCACAGCCTCTTTTCTCTGTAAAAGAAATGCCCTGCTGGGAGCTGGCCTCTGACTGGATGGCTTCGTAACACGCAGCTGACACAGTTGTAGTTAAAAATAAGAATAAAGAAATAAAATTAGAAACTCTGACACAACGCTGCTTGGAAGTTGCTTTTAGCTCATCTATAGTTTCTATCAGGAAATGAAAGTACTGTGTATACTTTATTGTTTTTCAGTTTCAAATTTAGTTCTGAGAGAGCAAGCTATGTGCTATCATCATAAATTCAGGTCTTTCAAAAAGAAAACTCGACCATAAGTTGCAGTTATTTTGAAACATCAATTTCATTAATAGTTTGCCAACACAGCCAAAATCTTACTAGGAAAATAAAAATACTTTAAAAAAGCATAAATTTTCCACTTGGTAACATAATTTCTCCCATTACTTAAAAACTGAGCTTTATCACGGATTATTTCTCATGTAAAATAGCTTAGGAAATAGAATTATTGACACAAAAATGAGTAAGGACAATGACACTGATGATATCTGACTTTTTTTTTTTTTTTTTTTGCAACATAGTGCTAGAAATCAGAGATGCAACGGATATGCACATTTCTATTCTGCAAATACAAGCTATTGAATATAAAGTTTTAAAACAAATGTATTCATCTTTATCTGACATTGAAGATAATTTATGCTCATGTCCTCTTTCACAAAGGAACTCACACAAGACACTGTATATTATTGCATAAGCATCCCATGGGTCTTTTTTAAACAAAAACAATACTAACCTTATTTATAGAGGAATGTATTATATACATTCAATAACACACACATAAGTATACACATTCTGCTTTGGAAACAGAAAATACTCTTGCAATGTGACCTTCATAAGTCTTAAATAAACATCCTAAAGGTTTCATTCATGACACTGACACGAGAAACAGTCAGAAGGGAATCAAAGAAATACTTTTAGTGCTTTCATCCAGGAAAAAATATACTTTACTTATAGTGAAGCAATAAAATCTAGAGCAGTATTGAAGTAAATCTTGCAGCCAGATGATTCTGAGTTATTGAAACAGCAGGTGCTTCTGATTCATCTGGGTCTTAGCACATTGATCCCAAGCAGCAAATTTCATTACGGAAACTCCATTATTATTACATGGAGACTCAACTTTCACACAATCTTCTTATTTAATTCCAACAGAAGAAGCGCATGGGAAATTCTCAAAATGCCCCAAAAGTCAGCAGTTACGTGAGTTCTTTTCCTGTCTGTCCTTCTCCCACCCCTTTCCAGCACTCAGATATGTGAGATCAACTGCTGGGGAATTAAACTTCAGAAAAACCAGCATGTGCACAACTTTTACAAGCACGAGGAAAATAGGGGAGGTTGCTCTCCTCGTTTTACTGAGAGTTGAGAAGCAGCCAGGAGTAAGCCGTTGAGCACGTGTCAGCAGCCTGCACAGAAACTTTGCAGCAACACATCTGAAAATGAACTGGCAGCTTCAAGAAAGAACACAGACCTCATCAGGTCAAATCTTTCCACTTCAACACAGGCCAAATAAAAAAGAGCACTTCACTGAATTAACCTCACGTGAGACAGGAATGCCTGTGTGTAAATTTAAGTATCCTGCCTGACTTCTGTACCTCCAGCAGCAGAAAGGCAGATGTTTTAATGCTGAAGCAGATTCTTCCACAGCAATAGTGGAAGAAATGACAACAGCCGGAGCTCATGAAAAAGCATCTTCTGGGAAACAAGTGAAAGATTCCTTCTGCCTTTAGCTGAGTACTTAAGCAATTCTCCCTTCCTGTGCACGTTCATGTGGACAATGCATTGTGTGTATTTAACCTAAAATACCAGCAGATTATTCAAAGTTAATATGCTGCAACTTTTGGTTAGCTCTGGAGAGTTCAGACAGTAGGCCCATGTGATCTTTCAAGGTCCCTTTCAACTGAACTATTCCATTAGGAACGCTATCAGGAAGATCTTTTTTTTTTTTAAATGACTTCAACACTTACACTCACATAAGAGCTTAAAACTGTATTTAGTGAGCCCAATTAGAATTTCGCAAAGGGTGTCAAGATGCAGAGAAAAGAGAAGACTGTGGTAGCCCAGAGGAGGCTCATGGATACCACCTCTGCAGTGAAGTCCAAATACAACACAGCATTTCCCAGAGCACTGTCAGAAGCCCTGCTCGATTCAGATCTGGCTTTTGAGAATCCTGGTTGTTTTAATTAAATTGACTCACACGAAACTCAGGAAATGAAGGAAGCAAAGCAATAGCTTGGGAAGGAAACCAATTTATCTCATATTAGTCTAATTTAATATGTGAATGCTTTAAAATTAATCATTAATATTCAACATGTGCAATAAATGTTTATAAATACGCATTTGGGTATCAGTACAGTGATCCACTGGGAAAACTGACGGCAAATGACAAGCCTTCTTCCAATGTTAATATAAGTGTCTAAGCTGCAAAGACTGCTGGTTTCTTCTGAGTTAAATCACAGTAAAGCTAGTCACTAAGTAATAAAACTCTGAGTTATCACTATATGTTTACCTGCCAAAAGGTAAAAAGTTTACTTGTCAAAGATGACCAGGGGATTTTAAAAACAAGAGCAGAGTCACCCATCATTCTTTTAGCACTGCAATACTATAAAGTTCAGGGTTTTCCTTTCCTTAATTCCAGTCTCATAAAAAGCAACTTTAACAGAAGAAATATTAATAAAACTTTAAAAAAAAATTAACCATAATATCTGTTTGTCTGTCTAGCTTTTCAAAACTTCTGATAGCCACTTTCAAACTACCAAGTGCAGTAAAATATTAATAGCCAATCAAGAGCACCATTTTGAATAAGTATCAGCAAATAGCTAAAAGCTGAACTTCACATTCAATTAAAAAAAATATTTCAGATTCAGTATGCTAAAATGAGGTTAGTAAAAACAAAACTGAGAACAAGATGTGTTCAATTAAAATTTGTTTGGATTTTATAGTTTCTTTAAGAAATACCAGTCATCTCTTGTGAAGTTTGAGGTGGTTCAGAAATGTAGTTAAGGGCTTGGCACCTTCGCTCTGCAGTGGAGGGCTTAGCGAAGAACTGTCTGGACAGAACGGCATTTGTCTAGGATGTGGCAGGTAGCTACTTACTGACAGTAAATTTTTTTCTTAAGTTTTCAAACGTGTTATCAGACTTTTAAGACCTCTCTTTCTCTATACAGTTTCCACAACAGACTTCTTTATTTCTTAGAGACATGTACAATTCAAATTTTATAATCAGTCATGCTTTTCCTGGTTTATTTCAATCAGCAAAGTTCAAATCAGGGCATTACTGCAATTTAATAACACAGCATCTAGAAGATTTAAAATATTTACCACCTCCCTGTGAAGAGCTAGGAAGAAGAGGAAGGAGGATAGAAACTTCTCTCCTGAGCTTCTAGATTAATAAAACACAAAGCCAATTCTATTTTCCATCTACTCTCTGCTTACAGAACTCAGCAAGAGGAGAGGGCTGGAGCTGAGGAAAGTCTTCCATTTCAGCACCCAGGTTGAGCACCTGAAGCCTTGTCTGCATCATCCTGATTTACAGTGTACCCATTCCTTAAAAGCACATACAAATTGTCTGAGGTTAATTTTCATCCATGTAATCTTCTTCTCTTTTTTAGCTTTGTATACTCTGGGCCTAGAATAATGACTAGTGTCAATACGATGATGATGAAAGGAAGAAAGAGTGGGAAAGGGGGTGAAATACTTGCAATTACTCACAAAAATTGTGCATTTTCACAACGCTCAACACAACCAGTCTACAGAATTAAGATCTGCTGTACCTCTCTGTCAAGCCCAGCTGCTACGGTAATAATGTCACCAGTCTCATTGTTGATTGTAAACATGTTGGGAGAGGGACTGCTTGGTGCCTGTGACAAGATTCTGTATCTCAGCATCCCATTCTGTGCATTGGGATCATCAGCATCGATGGCAGTAACAGTCATCACATAGGTTCCTAGCAGCAGGATAAATAATTGATGTTATATAAACAGTTTACTCAGATTACCCAAGATCACTTACAAGCAACAGTCAAAGTATATATTTCTTTTGGTAAACTCTACACATTCCTTCTCTTACTTAAAACAAACTGATTAAACCCAAGATTCACCAACAGAGTAATTAAAATACATAACAGGAGATAAAAATACTTTTTGTTTATAAAATATCAAGTTTGCTTAGAATTGAAGAAGCTCCATAAACAGTGAAATCCTACAGTTCTGCCATAAATAACATTTCTGTAATAACATAAGTTTCCCAATGTTTAGATAAAAATATTATTAATTGGGCCAAAGAAAATATACTTGATTTTCAGAATTGGTGCACATAATAATAGTGACTGAAAATGAATGTAAGTAATACTTTTTCAAAGGTCTTTGAGATGCACGTTCTTTCCATCTCAAATGCCAAGTCAACACTGCAAAGTGAGAAAATCTGTTTCTTTTGCTAGCCTTTTTAAAAATTTCATTTTGCACTACGGGCAAATTAAAGAAGCCATTTCAGCCACAGTGCAAATGTAAACACAAGCTGATCAGAATTTTAATGAGATGTGAACAACATTTAGAGTTTTCTCAAGAATTCAAATGCAAGTGTTTGATTTCAAATCCCAGTTTCCAAGCCTCCGAGAATCAGAGCTGGAACTGAATCTGCTGGTGTGTGAGATGTCTCTTATATTCTCAGTTGTCAAGTAAATGAACGGCAACTGCTATTATGAACATAACTGGAAGAACTGTGACATTTTAAATAGGATTTTCAAAAACAGGAACCTCATAGTAATCTTAAATCCTTCTCTGTTTTAGTTCATATATATAATAGTTTCCCTTCTTTGACATGCTAAAAGAGAGTTAAAAATGAGGTGACAGAGTAAGACAGTAGCTGAGATTTCACTCATTACATTTACAAGACACCTCTGAAAATGTTAGAAGGTGTGAAGATACACCCCTTCATCATCCTTTCAAAATGTAATTGTGTAACCTTTTCCTTTCCCCACCCCCTCCTCTGCTCAGAAAGCCCACGTCTTACCTGGCTTTGATCCTTCAGGGACTGTCCCATTCCAAACCTGATGCAAGAACTCAGGTCTGTTATCATTCATATCGATGACGTTAATCACAATATCAATAGGATTTTCCACCTGGTTTCCATTTACATCCACTGCATGTGCTCTCAGCTACAAAAATTATCATAAGATATTAGAATTTGCAAAACACAGAGACACAAACAGATACTAATAATGGTGACACAAAGATTCAGGCCAGACATATTTAGCTCAGTGTAGTCTGTCAGCTTCCACTACTCCCCCATGCTGATCATTTAAGTTTTCATGTTGATAACTGGTATCTAAACTATTCAGAAGTTATATACTACTTTGATTTGATGAAAATTCTTTTGAATCATATAATTTTGATTAATACCAATGCCAGCTGTCAAATATAATTCTCTTTTTAATAATGATCATTAGAAATCAGCTTCTAAAAGCATGCATATTTATATTAAAGGGATGAAAAATTTAAAAAGGTAGACCTCATTAACAATTCAAAGGGAATAAATGCTGGCATCACTTTTAGATACTCCTAGCTGATATTATGGATACTGAATAGACATGAATGCATAGAAAAAGTGTAGAGAATATATTTGTGTTACACGATAGAGGTAACCAAGGCAAAGTTTGTGATAAATCACTGTCCACAAACACAACAAAATGCCAGGCTAAAATTAAGCTAAAGTTTACAGACCAAGTATCTTTGAAACGGAAACTGTTATATTTAATGCCCCAGTTGTCAAAAAAGGCTGAGTAACTACCTTTGACAGTCAAGCTTACCTAAATAAACTTAAATTGGATAGAAAAAAAAAATGGGGGAACATTTTTGAAAATATAAATCTATGTATTTAGGCCATAACCTGGCAACTGCTATGCAAAAAAAAACCCCATCCTGCTAAAGCCCATTATGCATCTATCTACTGGCTGCAAACCTACTAGAAAAGAGCAAGCAGCCACGATTAACTCACTACTCTGGAAATGGCTCATATATATGTAAATTCCTAAGTCAGTAAATCTTGAATTGCCAAATTTTCAGTAAAATCTCATAAACGCTGGAACCATTTGCCCTTGCAAGAGCCAGGTTCCACACACAAATGCCATCTGCTATGTCCTCCATTCAGGAGTAGCACTCAAATAGATTCCAAGAGAGCCAGACAAGGAGTGTTTTAATCAACAGCATGTTGGAAGCTCTCTCTAAGAGCTGAGCGAGTGTAGTAAAAATTTCAACCTGGTCTTTCAACAGCAGAGACAATTATAGGCCAAAGTTTGGTCTCCCTCCTTCCTTCGAAGCTTTCTTTTGGACTAAAACTGGAACCAATGGTCTACTCTGTCAATTTCTTTAGAGCAAAGAATATCATTTTCATAAGCTGGCAGACTGATTTACAATTCCATTAAAATGCTTAGATTTGCCCCGAAAATGAAAATTGGTAGGTTATTCTTTCTATCCATTTCTCAAATCACAGCTGCTGCAATTCTAATAGCAGTCTTGTCCTAATTTAAGTTGCTGAATTAAAAGTAAACTTTTGAAAAATATACAATAGTGGAGACTGTGATCAATGGCCCGCATTTGAAATATAAACTACAGTATCCATATTTCAATCTTTTAAAATTACTTTATATAAATACATTTAATCACTGTTTATGTCTGTTAATGCATTTAAGCTGCTTAGGCATAGTAAGAGTTAGCCTCAGTAAGTACAATAAATATAAATCTGCTACAGACTCTTCAAATCATATCTCATAGAAAACTAAATGCCGGCTGCTCAAGTCATGTTTGAAGCAGATGTTAATCTTCAATTTGATAATCTGATTTATGGTAAATTAAACTCTTACATGAAAAGAAGCAATCTGCTCCCGATCTAAAGGCTTTGTCACAGACAGCTGTCCTGAGATGGGGTTGATGATGAAGATTCCTGTTGGAGGTTGGTCAGCTCCTGGGCCAGTCACACTGTACCGTAGCGAAAGGCTTTTATCACGATCAGACCTAATCTATGTGTCAAAAAGATAATGTTTACATTAGCTACAAACAACCAGTAGATGTAACTGCTGCTGAGATGGTTAGTATAAAGACTGAGGTTTTCAGTCGCACTCTTTCACTTGTCATAAAGCGAGTTAATAAAATTCCAGGAACATAAAACTATCCCTGACTACTTCTTGTAACAATCACGATCATGGATGGAAGGTCTCCTGCACTGGTCTCTTGGCACTGTGTTGCAGAGTCCTGCAGAGGAGCCAGCATCCCTCACCCTATCACATCTTTTTCCTCCTGCCTTCTGGTACATTCCTCCTCCTGTAAACTCCTGTACGTCTCCTAGTGGAGAACTCCTCTGTAGGTTAACTGAGCATTCTGAACCTGCAGAGATCCTCCTTAACATGGATGAGGTTGTCACAGTACTTACCACCAGAAACAAAATCACCTTCTGCCAGTACAGGAGCATGGGGACAACTTAAAAATAAATCAATAATTTAAGAATAAATAGCAATCAGCCCAAAAGACTCCAATGAACGTTCGGATCGCAAACAAAACATCATTCACATGAAGTCTCTCCAAGAACACTTTAAGGGACACTGAAATCATATTTCTATTAACTTCCTTACCCTAACTAATTCTTGAGGAAAAGGTCCTCTGGAATTTTCTGGTAGGTTGATCGGAGGGATAACCCAGTCTCTCTTCTGTCTCTTCAGATGGCTGCTGTCCTTATATCGTTGCCATGGAAATATGATGTCTTCAATTTTCTTTTGGTCCTTTCCCAGGTACATGATAAAATTAAGCATGTGTTAGGAGACGTTATAAAATAGTTTGGATACAATTACATAATTGACTGAAAGGCTGTCTCTCCAATGTGTTATTTGCATTAACAGATGAGTACGAAAATAGCCAAATGTTATTTACAACTGTATGAGAAAAACTCCTTTTCTTTCCTCCTTATTCATGTCAGAGGAGAAATGAAATCATAAGCCATTTATAACATGGCACTACTGTGTAAACTATCCTCCACTTTCAGGAAAGTAGTTAATATTTTGCAGAATTTAATAGTATGCCTTTATGTATTTCTCATTAGCTGGAACTTCAGTCCAGGTAATGTGTTACTGTACATTAAATTTAGATCTGGGTGTTCTAAAATATAATTTGAGTTCCAAGAGAAGTTTAATACATACTGGTAAGGAATGTCTCAAATATTTATGACCCTATTAAATCCCATCGAATTAATGCTGTAATTATTTTAAACCTATGTCAGCCATGATGGATGCTGTAGATGACCCACTTTACACATTGGGCATTAATCTCTGCTGAGTGTCAACATTCTTTTCCTATTCCCTTCTATAGCTGCAGTCATTTCAGCCTTCGGACTCCAGCACACACATAGCCATGCTAGCTTGCTTAAGGGTGGAGATAGTGAGACAAAAACATTTTCAAAATCTTTTAAGAGAAAAATCTCCCTCCTCTCCCCATCCCGTCCCTTAGTCATTAATCTAATCAAATGTGTCACAGACTAAAAACAGATGTCCAACTGAAGGCCAGATTCCACTACTCTATATTCTACTAATGTTAGGGATGCCTGAACTGCATCTGTGGAAGGAACAGGGCATGCTGTTGCATATCTAAGCATATGCCCTTTCACAGACTTTTTTTAGACAAAACAACAATATTTCCTTGTTAAAAATCTGCCTTAAAAGGTTTAAAGGCAATCTGCAAACAGACAGAAACAAAAAAAAAAACAACAAAAAAATACCCTCAAAGTTACAGAGCTTTGATTTCCAAAGTGTTCTCAGCAAAAATATCTTGCATAATCACACCATCCATTTTGAAATTATGCTTAAATCTTTAATGCCATATACAGATATATTAATCCACGAATAAGTTTTGTTCCTTATTTGTAAATTAATCAGCTTATAAGAGAAGAAACAGCAAGCAGCAAGTAATAATACAGGCAAACACAGCAGACCTAATACTGATTTCCTAAAGTAAATATATTATGTTATTTATATATTGCTAGGTGAGATTTCTGTTACAGTACATTACATGATTTATCCTATGGCAGCTTCCAGCAGAGGGAGACTATCTTCCTTACCAAGTAGAGTTGGCATCATGAATAATTTACAGCCTCCAATTTGATTATGAAGGGACAAGACAAAGCCAATATTCCCTGCCAGAAATGCTTTCCTACTACTGCTGCTAAACTACAGCTCCCATCTAATAAACTTGACTGATGCATACTAGCACAGATTTGTTTATTTTGTGGTTATATTTAACTGCTTGAATAAATACCGCAATACTTTCAAGCAATTTAAAATAAAGAAATGACCATGTCCGATTTAAATTCAGGTATAAATCTCAAACTATAAAAACAAAAAGCTCAAACATAAATGAATCCTACATACTTAAACAACATGCCTTTTCCATGCTTTAGCAAAGCTAAAGAATAACAACAGAGAAGCTCTTTCTAAGGCTCCAGCTTTACAATTATTCATGCAGTACTTGCCCATTTAGTAAAATACCTCATGGAGAGATGCCTGACAGCCAGAATCAAAGACCTACTTTTAAGCTTGTTTATGGAGAGATACTTATACATACAGCGTTTATAGTTATTGTTTTACCTTTTCTGAGGCCCCTGTGAATGCTGGTTCAGGGGTTAGCTTCACCTTCATTTGCCATTCTTCATGAGTTTCCTTGTCTTGAGCAGACACTACAAACTCCGTGGGCTCTGCTGAAAGTTGAAAGCTTCTCTCTGCGTATACTACACCATCTTCACCAACTCTAAAATCTTCTGGCTCACTGCTTCCAAAGTATATTCTTCTGTTTTCATTGCAGTTTTGAAACCTCACTATAAAACACAAAATGAAGAGCAAAAAATTAAAAGCAGTCAGTTTGAAAACTATGTGATATAAAATGCATTAAGAACAAATACTCGAAAACAGGAATATCTGTAGGGATTTGCACCTCAAGCTTCAAGAAAAGATCCAGTCAAGTCAAAATCATTATACACTCAGAAACACCCAATGAATTTAATTATGCTACAACCATAATCACAAACACAACTGTGCTTACAGTGCCTTCTCTGCTATCGATCAATCAAAAACCCTGAAGTCAGTTATGAGATTAACTTCTATGCCTTCCTCAATCCATGATTCAGCTGTATTATCTCTAGTACGTCACTTACGAGCTCTGGGCTTAATTTTCCTCCCTCATTCCTCACCTATAAGATAGAATCAGCAGTAAATACTTACCTTATAGAGAAAATATAAGTTAAAAACTCAGTATTTATCTTTTTTTTTTTTTTTTAAAGCTGCTTCACATACTGCATGTATCCATATATCCACTTCGAGTTTAACCCTTTCTCATCTAATTCTCCCTCAGCCTCGATTCATTTTGTGCCATCTCAATTATGCTCATTGGAACAAGAACTCAGCAAAACCAATTGTGTAAGGTACTGATGGGAAATGCACAAAACAGGTTATGCTTTCTTTACCCAGCTGCTTTCACTACCACTTATTTTCTGGGTTACTGCAAATAATAGTAGGTAAAAAATGAAAGTGTGATTTTAAAACCAACGATCATTCTTTAATGTTTCCAAAGAATCGTGAAATATTTTGATTGTATGGGCAACAGAAGTTCAAAACATCATTATGAAGGTTGTGTTGAAATGCACATAGTGAAGATGAAGATAAAATGAGGCTTTATGCCTCATTTCAGTTATTGGACCGTTTTATATTGTGCTAAACCATGCACAAACTATTTAGCTTCAAAACCTAAAGGTCTCTCTCAAGAAAAATCACTACTAAATGTCATGCATCATATGCTTTCTTCTGTAACGCACTGGTTACAGGAAGGTACTGAGAAGAAGAATCATATCTTTTTCCATTTAAACTTCAAGGATCAAGATGATGTTCAGATGACATTCAAAATTTGTTTCTTTACTTCACCTTTTCAATTATCTGGAATCTCCCACTTGCCCTCTCCTGACAGAAAAGACTTTACAAAATACTTCTTTAAAAGGGTCTATCATGCATAAAAGTGAGACAAAGTACAGCGCTCCTCAAAATAAATGATAAAACATCAATGTTCCCAGTACTAAGCTTGCTGTGTTGTGCTCTTTCCAGATGGCTCATGTGGCTGAAAGGCTTCCTTTGGGAAATGCCACTGTCATCCTAGGGAGAATACCAGACCCAACACAAAGCACAGAATGCAGGAAGAACACATCTCCCTGGGTGAAGGCTGTGGCCTCATCACTAGGGCTCCTCATGCAGCTCCTTGCAGATGCTGCCTCAGGCCTTCACCACGAGCAGTGGGATTGCTTCACTGCAATTCTAATAAATACTCAGTCTCTATCTAAGACCTGGAAAACATAACAGAGCCTCTGGTTTGTAGTTTCTGTTGGAGGGCAAAATTCATAGGCAGAAAATGCAGCTCACAGATGCTACCCATAGCAGAGATCTCCCACTCTTTTCAATGCTGAGCCTCATGACTTTAGACAGCTTACCATGACAGTCCGTGGAAATGCACCAGCCAACGAAGAAAATGCACAACTCAAAACCAAAGGTATAAAACCACTAGCTAAAGCAAACATACCAGTACCCAAAAATCATTATTATAGTTCTAAGCCTGTAACTATGACTAAATGAGTCAGCAGTGTGAGCTTGCAGCCCAAAACCCCAACAGTGTGTGGGGCTGTATCAGAAGACAAGTTGCCAGAAGGGAGAGAGAGGGAACTGCCCCTTCAACTCTGCTCCTGTGAGGCCCCATCTCAAGTACTGTGTCCAGGTCTGCAACCCCCAACGCAGGAAAGCTTTGGTCCAGAGAGGAGCCACAAAGAAGACCAGAGGGCTGGGGTACCTCTCCTATGAAGACAGGCTGAAGGAGTTGGGCTTGTTCAGCCTGGAGAAGAGAAAGCTCCAGGGAGACCTCATTGCAGCTTCCAATATTTCAAGGAGATTATAAGCAGGGTGGAAATCAACTTTCAACATGGGTAAATAGTGATAGGACAAGGGAGAATGGTTTTAAACTGAAGGTGGGGAGATTTAGATGTGTCAGGGGGAAGTTTTTCACTGAGAGGGTGGTGAGGTGCTGGAACAGGCTGCCTAGAAAGGACTGATCTAGTGCTTGAGCTAGCAGTTGGCAATTCTGCCCTCAGCAGAGGGACTGGACCTTGGTGGTCCTTGAGGTCCCTTCTAACCCAAGTCATTCTACGATTCTACGATAGATAACCCTTGGGAACTGTATATTCTATATTGTTATCTACAAAAAAAAGATATGTCCAAGAAGAGTTTACTGACAAGTCACCACACCTCATGTGTAAGAAGTTAACTGCACTAATGCAGACTGAGACTAGAGAACAGAACAACACTGCTCGTACATGGGTTCAGGGGCACAGACCACCAACATCCCAAGCATGGATGGAGAAAGCTTGGCCTCCTCCAATTTTAATTTCTGTTTACAAAGAAAATTTTCAGTTACAAACAGTCCATATTAAGAGATAGAAGGTGGGAGCAGGGACAAACAAAATGAAAACAGGAGAGTGAGCAATATAACCCATAGCTCTGTGCTCTGCTGGCCTCTAATCTCAGCTACCACTGCTCTCTCTGAACTTGCTCTTCAAAAGAGTGCCTTGACCAAAAAGGCAAAAGACAGACTGATCCACCTCTGGCTCTTCTCAAGACTCATTTCTAAAAACTACCAAGTGCAAAAGAAAATTAATATTAATCCAAACTTTGATCATTACCAGTTTTAAAAAGGGGAGATTTAAAAGGAATATTACAGTCGTCATGATCTGAAAGACTGAGATACCATGACATTTTATAAAAACTTATTTCCCAACACACAGAAATGTAATACATTGAATGTTTTATGCATATCATAAGATTCTGAGAAAATCCCTTTCCTTTTGCAGCATCTTTGTAAAAATTTATAAAATCGTCAGTGCTTTGTTAGAATTACTCTCCCTTTGCAAGGAACACATTAACAAATTATACTCAACTATAACCATCCATAATTTAATTACCTTGACAGAGTACAAGCTGTACAGTAGCGACTCTCTCCACAACTGTAAGGCTATCATTCTTGAATTCGATTTAGATCCCTCTACTTCATTTTTCAATATTCAACTGGTATGAACAAAGAGGGACTGTTAACTATAGGTTTTTAATCTAAGGATGGTGGATTTTTTTTGCCAAAATGCTACAGGAACTTTTTTTCAATGGGAATAACACCACTATTTACGCCAATCATGCTCTAACAACCACACAATCACAGAATGGCCAGGGTTGAAAAGGACCACAATGATCCTCTAGTTTCAAGCTCCCTGCTGTGTGCAGGGTCACCAACCATTAGACCAGGCTGCCTAGAGCCACATTCAGCCTGGCCTTGAATGCCTCCAGGGATGAAGCATCCACAACCTCCTTGGGCAACCTGTGCCAGTGTGTCACCACCCTCTGAGTGAAAAACTTCCTCATAATATATAACCTAAACCTCCCCTATCTCAGTTTAAAACCATTCCCCCTTGTTCTATCACTATCCGCCCTTGTAAACAGCTGTTCCCCCTCCTGTTTATACGCTCCCTTCAAGTACTGGTAGGCGGCAATGAGGTCTCCCCGGAGCCTTCTCTTCTCCAAGCTAATCAAGCCCAGTTCCCTCAACCCTTCTTCATAGGAGATATGAAGGGAGACATACTTTCCAAAAGTTCTGTTCTGTTGATAAATCAATCATATGGATCCCTTTTAATTTAAAAAAAACGTTAACCACATATATTATAGAGCATTTAGTCACTTTATTTGCAATAAAAATAGTAATCGAATATCTTTTTTACTACTTCATTAGTTTCCTACTACTCTGGGAAACTTTTCCAGTACAAAACAAAAAGTATTATATTAATTATTTAAAAAAAAAAAGAGAGAGAGAACCTGTCACTGTAACATTATTAAAGGAACACGTACAGCTCTGTGGTATTAAAGCAAGCCCTCAAGTCAACACTCTTTTGCATGGAAGCAATTAAAACATATGTTTAAATTTGTAGTGTGCAAAGTCTTGAGAACTAAACATGCAAATTCATTTAAGGTGCCAGAGTTACACCACTTTTACTCCTGTCTAGAGGGATGAATGATTCATGGTATCTGTTAAGACATGTCTAACCTCATGTACCTTACTAGTTGTCTTTAAATTACCTAGGTTTTTATTCTCTCAGAAAGGATTCTTTCTTCAGCTACTCACGCTGGTTTGCACACTTACAGCAATTCCCTTCTGCTCCCTTCATCTTACACAAAAAACAGCAAAATTATTTGGCCCAAGGACTGAATACAGTCTGATACAATGGGCTATTACTAACATCAGTTTTTCATAAAAATATTCACATACAGTGTACTAATACAGACTTTTTGTTACCTGTTTTAATCCCGAGACAGCTGTGTTGAGTTTGCCATTTGAATTTTTGTACTTTGGAAGTATCTAATACACTTCTGGATAAGATTCAGATACATACAAACAACAACAAAAAATAATGTATTTCATTTTGATAATACACTGGAACAACATTACTTGTCATCAACATCAGGACTAAGGCTTACTTACAGGGCATCATGAAAATTGCAATAAATTCTAAGCGCTAATATCACATGCTCAAACTATACAGTTAAAAGTATGTATCATAAAATGGAAAAAAAAACCAGCTATATAAGCCACTTCTGACAGTACGAAAAACTGTACAGAAACATTCTGCTTGAAGTATCAAGCTAGCTGCAAGCTTAACAGCTGAATATTACCTTCTTCAAGAAGGCTATTTAACAAGCCTTCCTATTTCTGCAATGAAAGAAATCAAAGAAAACTACGCTAAATATATATACATATATTTTTAATTACGACTCTATAAATTAGTCATTTATTCAGATTGGCTACTTCTGTACCTGTAAGGTGATCTATTAGTCCTACTTACAGAGTGCAGATGCTCATATTTCAGTTTATGGTTTGCCAAAGTGTCATCTGAAATACCCACGAGACACTCTTTACTACAATTATAGATAACCTTCAAATATATATAAAGCCAGAGAAGTGGATTTTTTTATGTATCTTGGTGGACAATTAGAATTGCAAAGAACTGAACTACCTGCCAACTTGCTTCTTCCATCAACGACAGCACTTCAAAAGTATGTCTGATTATTAAACCTTCATGAGCTTAGCTTAAAAATATTATTTTTGATTTTTTGACACATGGGTGGTCTGTAGCCAGCAGGAAAATGTCTTCATTTCACCTGTAAGCTGAGAAAATTAGATACAGAAGCTACTGATGCAAAATAAATATGGAATATAATCAAGTTATTTTAGACAGTGGCATTTTCCTAACTGAATTATAATTGAATTTGTCATTATATCCCTTAGAGATACTTCAATTCACTAGCATTGTTTCTAATATGTTCTTCCAGTCTGTTTTCTAATCCCCTTTTCCTTTGTCCTTTTACAGTCATGCACAGTACTTCATCCTATTCTCCGTATCATCCAGAAAAATCTCAAGAAGTGACTCGTTTTGAGCCTTTTTGGAGTAACCAGTCTGTGACATTTCCAAAGAAAGCTTGACTGTCAAAAGGCAGCTGCTTACCACATTCTGAGAGCAAGTCTGCTAATTCAGTAATTGCTTCTGAAAATCTCTACTTCTGTGCTGAACACTGCACTACGCTCTGCCACCTTCACCCACAGCGAGCAGAAGGCTGCTTTTGTGGAAGACAGAAAATAAAGTTTTCCTGCTAAGTTTTTGGGCTATATGCTTCTAATTCCTATCTTCACTTGACTTCACAAGCTTTTCAACCTGGTGCCAAGTGGAAGCCTGGCTAGGAAACTTGCAAAAGGGAAAAAAAAACAAACAGAGAAAAGTTTCAACTGAAATGAAACTGGAGATAAATTGAAGTAATTTACCAACTTTAAATGTTCCGTGATCTGACTCTTAGTAGCTTAACTTTCCACATTTTCATGTTATACTGTTTGCTTAATCACCTGTCTATTCAGTTAGGAAAACAATAATTAAAAGGAAAAATGATTTGCAAGAGTTGTGGTTTAATTCATACAGTACACTTATTTCATTAACTGCAAGCAATTCCAGAAGAGTGATCTGTGGCAGGCATGAGGTAAAACTTACTATTAATATACGACTTTGTTATTAGTAATAAGTATATAATATATGCTAATAAATATATCTAATGGTATATATATAGTATACATAATATATGGTATTAAGATGCTTGTAGTAAGTCATGTACTGCAGAAAAGCTGTAAAGCTGCATGAGAAGTTATACAAGATGCTGTATAATACACTGGTAAAAATAATTTGTGCTGGTCACTGCAGCACATGCTCTTTCAGGACAATTCCCTCCCCTGCTCCACTCCCCAGGCTAGTACTTCTAGACTGAAGAATATGCATATTTCCTAAAGTAATATACTTTCAAAGCAATCTGGTAGTCTATACAATGGTGGATTTCTGGAAACCCTATTTCTGCACCACTATTTTTCATTCTTGATTTGTATAATTGCATTGTGAGGGTGTTATTAATATTATTTTTGCAAGTCTTGCATTTCAAGGTGCAAATGGGAAATGTTCAAGCATGCTCAGTACTACCCCAGAGGCCTGCTTCCTCATTAACCCAACCAACTGAAATACTAGGGTCTGGTTTTGAAGTATTTTCTTTCACAGGTAGCTGTCACAAAACTGCCCAATTCTTACATTTGCACTGAAAGGCATGCACAGTTCTTTAACAAAATGTCATCCAGTTTCCAGTTCCCATAATCCTTTGTTTACAGAACGAAGTTGTAACAGGCATGCCAGAATGAAAATAGGGATAACGTTCTTTCTATTCAATAGAAATGCCTCTGCAAGCTTTTCAGAATAGGAATACCAGACATCAGCAAAACACAGAGCCGGTATCTCAGAGTCCAAATTATATCTAATTCACTGACCCTTTTCAGTTCTTGCCTCTACCACTCACTGACACAAAGATCATCTGCATTTTGACACCCCTTTTGTCCTCATTTTAGGGAAAAAAAAAAAAAAAAAAGCAGAAAAAGAGGATAAGCATCTTTGGGGAGGGGAAGTACTTCTACTTCGACAACTGCCTTTGTTCTAAAGCACAGAAAGGTTTCTTTCTCTTTCCCTCCACTCTGTATTACTTAATGCAGTTTTGCTATAGACGAGCCTGTAGGGCCCCTGCAGAGTTCTGCTCCAGCTTCTTCCTAAAGGATGCTAGCTGAAAAGAGAACTTGGTAATAAATGTCATTCCTGTACTCTGGAGTATGCAGTGCACCTTTAATACTTCCCCAAGTATACCATTCTACACAGTAATAAAAAGAAGGATTAAATACTAATCTCTTATACCCATAATGCATCAACTGACTATACCTTCTAAAATCCAATTTGGTAATTAAAAAATATCTCCTGAACAGCCAGACTGGGAGACTAAAGTGAAAGTACTGTCTTCAGAGATAGCTAGAAGAAAACAGCTTCAAAATTCAAGCACTTAGCACAAACCTATTTTTACTTCTATTCATTTTTATGTGACCTTAAGCAGCGTAAGAAATAAATACCTACAATTATGGTGTAGCAATTACAGGGCAGTTTTATTGCTACAGTAATGACTTAAATATTAAATATCTACTAAAAACTAGGTAAGCAGCATTACTTTTAGTTTGTCTTCAGAAAACGCAGAAAAAGATTTTCCTTTTTTTTTCCTCCTCTTTAGCAATAAGGAGAGATGCTTTTGTACGTCCTTTTTGCCAACTGCTCCTGGACAAAACCCTTTCTAGGCTTCAAATTTCACTTCTTTCTGTCTCTTTCTTTTTCACTCCTCCTCCTCCTCCTGCCTCTCGTTGTTTTCTTGAATTCTGAAACTCACTTTCTTATCATTACTTTGTTCCCTGATGCTCTCCTTTTTTCTGCCCCCTCATTCAGCTGTGCTCCCCATGGAGGCGCACAGGTGCTGAAGCTTTACTCATTTCAGACTGGCAGCTCAGTCTTCCAGCACACCGAGGGCAGAAAGAGCCTGTCACTGGAGGGCTGCCTTTAAGAAATAAACTAAATAAAAATGCAGGCTCCTGGTTCAGTAGAGAACCAGGACATGCTGATATATCAAACAGGCACATGATTTCAAACGAGCTGATGATCTGTTTCATCCATTCAACAAGTCAGCAGTTTTTATAGCTGTCTTAAGCCCCCACACTTAATAGGGGTTTAAAAGCCAACAAGAGAGAAGTATGCATATATCACAGTTAGGGTATTTTTCACTACTACTGCGAAAAGAAGCAAAATAAAATTAGAGTCTTTTCCCCTTTAATTACCAGGCTGCCCTAGCAGCAATGAATGTTGTATTTGCAAAGAATTGCAACAAACAAGAATTCTCAGCTCTGACAAAATGGTAGTGATCCAGAGAGTGCTCCCATTTCCAATGCAAAAACATTCTTAGAAACAGATGTGGAGGCATTTACTATTTGGTACTCTGATGCAGACCCTGGCTATCACCCACTGCCCAGTAGCACACTTAACAGTTCTTTGCAGGTGGCTCAGGGCACACAGGGGCAGACACAGTTACGTGGATGCACTTCTCAGATGCACTGGGCTGTGAGAGATACAGCAAGTGGAAGGTGGGATAGTTTACCCTGAAGTTCCTCTTCAGCTTCGGAAGAGCTACACTTTCTCTCATCTCCTCCCTTTCTGTCTAGTCAGTCAATGCTCTGGTGCCACTTGGCACTCCCAAGTTGCTACTTTTGGAATATTATGGTCTAACTTTCCAAAGCTGCAAATATTTTTAATGATATTTAGAGATCCTTAGTCATCTTCAAGCTGCTGTGGCAGCCCTGAGTGCCATATCCTTCCTCAAAGACAAATTTTGTGCTCCTGACTGCGTGCTTGCCCAGTGGGGACCATGGAGAACCATCCATGGAGAAGTGCTGGGAGAGCGCCTGAGCACAACACACCGCTGTCCTAAGAGCCACCTGGAGGTGGGCCTGGCCCCCTGCTCTGCGTGTCCCTGCCTGAGCAGGGGGTGGGCCAGATGGACCCAGAGGGCTCTGCCAGCCTCAGCCATTCCGAGACTCCTTGATAATACACAGCTACCCACTACCTTAGCAAAGACATAATGGTTTAAAAGCATCCTACTTGCTTCAATACTGTGCTGTAACAACAAAAAAAAGGGCAGGAAACTGAACAGTTACCAAATGGGATGGAAGAAAGGCAGAGACAGCCTAGCAGTCTGCTAACATACTGATGTTTCAGATAGCAATAAAAATCACAAATCCCAGGGATTATACTATCACTGGATCATGTCCAGTAGGCCTCAGGGAGAAAACTAGTTGCCACAGCAGCTTAGTGTTACCTAGTCAGACCTGGGGATTTATTATTATTACTGCTAATAATAAACACAGATATCCGACCTTAAAAATCAACAAAGTATCTGGTAAGCGGTACAGTTAGCACACACAGGCCACAGAATAGCTTCCTGTAACAAAGTAGAAGACAAAGAACTAGGGGAACCTGACTCTCTTTTTAGGAAGGAGTACACACATGTGTGGAAGTCATATGTAAATGGGTATTCTCTCCCTCTACATATAGCTTTCATCTCTTCAGATGGCAAAGGTAGCGTTCTAATGACTGATAAATCTTTCAAGACGAGAAAATACCTAGAGAACTGGCAAGGAAGTGCCTAACTGCATGTACTTGAAAGTACTTCCAGGAGCCTGTTATGGTATCTCTCTGAATGCATGCAGCATTCTCCTTTGAATGCATATCGCATTCTCCCTACATGCAAAAATGTGTGTAGATATCTAAAAAAAAATAAACAAAGAAGCACAAGTATCAGCAATCAGAATTGAAAAGATGCAGGAAATCTTTGAACACTGCAGACCAAGGAAGTTTACCTCAAATGTTCAGTCATCACACTGAATCCTTACAGTTGCGTTCAGTCCTACGCACAGCAGCAATGAGATTACTATGTATTTTTACTTTTTTTTTTCCCCTCTTAAATGAAAATAAGTACAATGATCAGAGAAAAAAAAAAAAAAAGTAATCTGGTGCAGGAATATTCTTCAGTGACTGGAATGCAGTGAATGCTGTGATAAATTACTTTTATCCTCTTGATTGATCACCTAGACCAGATCCTCAATGAGGTAAGGCATCATTGCAACGTTACTGAATCTCAACCGACCAAAAGGCAAAGGCAGAAGAAAATAAATCTGATTTCTTAGGATAAATAAAGAGCCACAGACTCAAGACCTCAGATTTGAGTCTCTTTTCAAATTATCATTTAATGGAAAGCTCACCTGGCTCTAAGTAAATTAGAGAAATATTGTTTGTGGCCAGAAATAGCATTTTCACTTCATATCCATGCAGTGGAAACTTTAAAATGACCGACTTGAGATCACTGGTGTACAGCCAACACAATTAAAGTCAAAATTCAAGCGGTGCTACTTGCTTTCAATAACACTTACCATTCTTTGCATACAGAGTTCTAAGGATTACAAAATTACAAGCCTCAAATAATCCACTTAAATTCAAATTGACAGTAACAAAATTGTCAGGAATAAAAAAAGAGTTATGCTAGGAAAAAAGCACAGATAAAAACTGTTTTCTTCTCAAAATGCACACGAGCATGACAGCAGCACAACATGGTACCTGGGATAATCCAGGAAAAAAAAAACAGAATCCTCTGATTGAAAAAGCAAACAAACGAGAGGGATACAGAGAGGCTTCATTCAAGAAGCAGCTTTCAATACTGCCAAGAAAAATTAAGACGTATTTTAGGATCCTGTTCCAAAACAGTACTGTGCAAATTTATGCAATTTATTCCAGGTAAGAGCCTTCTTGGGGAACAGGCTGATGCAGACCTGGCTGAACAGCCTCTTGCTATAACAATCATTTCAGTCCAGACACAGAAGAACAGAAAAGAAAACGAACAGACGTTCTGATATATTTGAAGATATGCTTCCTATGATAAATGCAGCAATTTTTTGTGTCTAGACTTTCCTGTGGGCCCTGTGAGTGCAAAACACAAGATACTTGACATTCAAATTGTGTTAGATTGGAATAATGCCTGAAAATGGCAGGGGCTTGACTGATTGAACTAGAACTAGAAAGCTACTTTTAGAAAGGCCTAAGGACTGGAGCAGGATATTACCTTTCTGAACCCTTTTGCTGGGTGAACAGTTACACGAGCTTTGAGACCAAAGATTAATGTTCTAAATATCACAATGAAAATCCTCCGTCTGATAACTGTTCCTGAAGGGAGTCATTAGAATTCATTTCTGGATGTGGCAATTAACCTATTACTGCCTGAGTCAAGACTGTTTTGCTGAGAAGCAGTGAGATATTGTCCTCTGTGCAGCCTTGATTTTTCAATTATTAGTCATGACATCCTAAGTTTCTTAGTACAGATTACGCAGCATCACCCTCCAAATGCCTAGAATGCAAAGTCCCCAGGGATAATCCCTACAGTGATCAGTATAATGGGACTGATCCTTGACTGGCAGTCCTTGGTACTAGATGAAAACAGAAATAATTTCAGATATTTACATTAATCAAAGCAGTCCATGCACCTGGATGATGGAAACATTCATTCAGTGTTGAATTGCAGAATCTATGTATCACAAAAATGAAACTAATTTTGCTTGCAGAAACCAAGTGTCCTTTCTGATAGGAAGACATGTCTCATTTTGCTTACCAGAATATGAAATATTCTGTTTCAAAAGGAATCTGAGTGGAAAAGTCCCATTATCGTAAACATTTCAATGATTATTTCAACTGCCATCTGTATTTCACTTAATTTTCTTCAAGTGTTTGAATTCCCAGAAAAGGCACCTGTGGTATTCATTCATGCAAACAACATCTCTTTCTACTTCCTCTCCTCCAAAACAACACCAGTTTGCAAATGGAATAAAAAGAGCCATGCTACAGTGACTGCGTACTTCGGAAAATACTGCCCAGCGTGCTCTACAGTAACGACCACTTATGAGCAACTTCTCTCTGATGCAGTTATTTTTCCTTAGAATAGGCATTATTTTGAACATCTTGTACAATTACTGAGAGGCTGCAATGTGTTAGCTAATATAAGCATATTCATGATTTATCTAAATGATGACTATAGTTACTCATGGCAAAATTTGTTTTCTTCCTGGTGCATGAAGCACTGTTCCTCTCCAGTGAATCTCAGACACTTACTGTAACCAAGATGTGCCTTTATATGCATATGAAAACGCTTTTGGTCCATAAATGAAATAGTTTCACCTACTGGGAGAAGACAAAGTCATTCAGTGAGACAACATACTGCATTTCTGTTGAAACAGAACTGTAGAGCGTGAAATAGCAACCTGTCATCAGGTGTTGAGAGTCTGATGTTCATCAATAGCAGCTGAAAACCACATTCTCCTTCCCACATATGTTTGAGGCAATCAAGAGCCATCAGTGTGCAGGTCTGGCCAGTCTACATCCTCCAGGCAAAGACTGCAGCACTGCTTCGATATGTTTCACTCTGCCTTAGGGCTGTGTTCTATACAGTTAAAAAGCAAACAAACAAACAAACAGAAGCCCTACCCTGGAAGCCAAACCAAAAGAAAACGACTCATTTTGGGTAACTTCAATGTAGTCACTATCTACTTTGTATCAAAATATGTACTCCGTTTGGGAAAGGGATCCAAATCCCCATCACGCTACCTCGCTTCATATAGAAGAATTTCGGAGGGTGAAAGCAGTTGCCCTCAGTATGATGCACCCAACGAGGGAGAGGGCCTGCAGACACACTCAGCAGTTGTCTGTTATGTGCTACCAAGAACATGTGGTGCACTGCATCTGGTTGATTTTCTGACCAGTGGAGAGTCCACCTGGCTGGTGTGTAACAGTTTGACAAGGTAATCAGGCAGGTAAGCAAGACAAGCAGCCACCTCAGCTGAGCACTCTGAGTTTGAATAATGCTCATTAATTTGGGCAATGCCGCCAGTAAAAGAGGAATGCATTATTTCCATTTGCTTCTCAGGGCTCACATTATGGTATCTAAAGCTCACCTTCCCCCATGAGAAAGGGATTTCTGAAAACTAAAAGCAGCCTCTCTGGCAGCAGGAGAAAGCAGCACGTGAAATTGAACAGATATGACCTTACATTAAACATCTGAGCTACATTTTAAAATACTGGCACCAAGACATTATTACTTTGCTTTGATATGCTGCCAAGGGAAAGCAAAGATCCATTGAAAATTGAACTCTGTTTAGAAATCACATCCATTTTTCAGTAATCCTTGTAATTCTGTATATATAACTTAAAGATGTTACAAAATACAATAGACTATGATGTCATAAAGTAATAATATTAATGTGAAGGTCTCAACAGATTCATAATTACTACTGTTGCGCATCAGAAAAATCACCAAGGAGCATATAAATAACACCAGAAATGGATTATAGAGTAGCTTGGGTATGGAAAAAAGCATTTGGGTTGAATTTATAGTATTCTGGCTCACAAGCACATCAACATGGCAACCGTTTCATAGAAATAACATTTTGATTAAGTTCACTATAGCATTTTTTTTTCTTTTTAAGATATGCAAATGCCACCTTAAATGTGCCACTGTTGACATTTGGCTCATTATAAACATTACTAATAAATTTCCAAAGCCTTCTATCAGTAATCTCTAAGCAAGCATGCTTTAACTCCTTTGTTGCTTGGTATTTTCAATACTGCAATTTAACGTCCTCTTTGTAGACCAAGGGAAGAGAGTAACTTGACACATCTGATATTTTACTCATCCAATTGTGTTTTATCCATGGCACTCAAAAAGCCCTCAGGATAAAAATCAGTAACAGCATTCAATCCATCTACAAATCATACTCAACCGTCTTATGTACAGCTGCGTAGTTTTGCTTTTTCTTTAGCTTCCCTTCACATTTGATAGATTTCTGCTCTTTTGTTAAGTATGCTATGCTGCTTTAATGTTATTTCCCTTTCTTTAACACACTCTGCCTCCACGATACCTTTTCTAAAGCTGCCTTCTACATATGACACAACCCGATTCTCTGCCTTCATGTTTTCTACCTAGATGTCTCCAAGCAGTGTTTTCCATTAAGTGTCTTCATGCTGCTTAGGGCGGTATTACTGCCATGTAAGTCCCTGTCTCTTAGGTGCCAGTGAGATGTTTATTTTTTCCTTCCAGACTTCAGGGAAAGAATAAAAAAAATCTCAGCTCCAAAGGTAGCAGACTCAGATGGTCTTCCCAAAATCTTGATGCTAGGAGGCAGAGAAGCACTGATGCCTCAGGAAATGGATGTTCCTCACCCAAGCTGGTTTACTGCATTTTAGGTATTTTAGGAAATAAGAAAGGACACAGCATTTCTTTCTACTGCTCATCAACTGAGTCTTCTCCACTGCACCTGGAAATGCTCTCATGTAATGGCAGCTGATGAGTAAATGCAACTCATGTCATTTTTACAGAGGATTCAAAACAATTCCAAAAGCTATTTTAACAGGTAAGACAGAGGCTTCTATACAAGAATCAGAAAGCATTGCAGTAGGTACTCTTCCCTTGGCCCTAGCTGACCCTTACCCCATCTGCAGGCTGCACAGAGCAGTTCAGAGGAAGGTAAAACCACAGGATGGGTCTTCTACTGCCATCCAATTAACTCACTTATGTGTTTAGTGGAAACAAGGGCGTAAAAAATGCAAAATTGGGATGCTGTTCAGCAGTACATCACCACTTCCAATAACATAACTAATCCAACTTGAATTACTTATGAGCGCAGGTATAGGAAAGGGAACATTTTTACTGATGTTCTCCATCCACCTGAGGAGTGCAAAGAACGACTTATAGGCACATCTCTCTTGACACTATTTATCCAGTGCATCTTGGTTAGATTATTCTGTCTGCATATGGATAAAATTAGCAAAATTTGCAAAGAAAAAATGAAAAGTAAAATTGAGTAGTTCAAAAATCAATGAGGAAAAAGGAAAAACAAGTTACTCTCAAAAGCACTGTCCTGAAAACCAGTCACCACTTCAAGTACTTAGTCTTTGTCTTCCTATTTAAAAGGGAAAAAAAAAAAAAAAAAAAGAATATGAATTATAAAAATGCTTCCTCTCCTGTCAAATAGCAACACTGTCTCTTTGTAGCTTCATCAGGTCAAAAGCACAGTAGAGCCTGTGATATTCATTGACCTGAAGAGAAAACAACGTTTAACAGCGAGAAAGCTATGTCCTTTCTCTAGATGAAAATCGAAAGATTTCCCTTTCACTGAAGTGTCTTTTCAATAAGGTAGTAGTTTTGAAATAAAAAAAATAATAATTGCATTTCCTGCTTTTCTTGGTTGTGGTCATGAACTGGAGAAGGCTGAGATGTGCCTTTTTTGTTGTTGCTGTTTCTGTAAGAAAGAAGCCCTTGTTCTACACTTTTTTTCATCTGAGTCTGAAATATATTCACAAGGCCTTGTCAACAAATGTACAGCTCTGAAATAGAGGACCGGCTTACTGAAACTAAGCACAGTTTCAGTACTGTTTAATGCAAGACTATAAAACACTGCTGCCATCCAAAACTAAATTTACCAAGTTTTTAAAAAGGTGTGTTTATGTCTCCTGCAACAGTTCTTCGCTATATTTACTGGATCAATAGCCAAGCCTACATTTTTCACCTCCTAATAAACAGTGAGCATGTGATAACGATCTGACTATTTCCTATCCTTTCCACTGATGCTAAATTCATCAAAGGAGGAGAAAACACTATCAGTATCTTCAAATTAACCTCCTACAGAACGTGATCTAAAGTAAATAGAAGCTATCCAGTGAAGGAGAACTGGACTTGACATCTCTCGTTGCCCCTATTAATACTGCTTTACTGCATGACCTCTAGGAACATCCCCTCCTGATCACAGTAAAGATGTTTCCCGACCTGTGCAGAAGGAGGAACGGGGGCTGCCCCAGTGACTGCCTCTACCAGGCTGAGCTCCCTCCTGTGAGCAAGAGCTGAGCCTCAATGACAAGTAATGCCCACTTCTCCTGTGATACTCGCAGACCTCTATTTCCCAGGCGCTAGCAGCGACCTCAGCATTTCCCCAGAGCAGGAGTCTGTGCTTTGACACAAACACAGAGCTCCAGAAGAAAATGTGAAGTGACACAGGGATATTTCAAACATGAGTCTTGCAGTGAGCTGCTGCAGAATCGGTGAGACGAGGGGTCAGGCAGGTCAGCAAAATATCAAGGGTAGCAAATTGTTTAGCCACTGTTTTGTTTAGTGTGCAAGTGGCTTTGGACTGGGAGGAGTGGTAATTCTTTCCGGTTTGCCTTGGGCAGTGAGAGCTATAAAAGCATTTGTACTTGACTGGTATCTGGGGAAATCAGACGAGGCTTTGGGGCTGCTCCCTTATCAAGTTTGGCAAGTGCTACGCTATGTGTGGCACACTTAAGATTTTCTCTCTCCCTCTCCCCATTCCACGTAACGCATCCAGAAACAGTATTAAGCATGCCATACCAAAAAAACCCCAAACAAATAGTAGGAAAACAAATCCCTCCAACACTGCTTAGCAAGCTGCTTTTGCAGGGGTTTACTGTTTGAACAAGACTTTTACCCTAATCTTCATAGAAAACCATAATGCCATATAGATGCCTGGTTAGCAAATCTCTGAGGCTAAAAATTTGCATGGGAACTTGGAGGAAGGAAGCTATAAACTGCTGAAAAAGAGTCTTATTTACAGCTTGGCAGAAGTTAAGTGACAGTACCCACTAGCAGGCATTAACAACAACAGCAACAGAAAGACTGATTTTTTTGAATTTATTTAAAAGCCATTTATGTAGTTTAAGCAACGTTGTTGTCATACGCAAAATGAGAAATTACAACACAGCTGGGGACAACAAGGCATTTCAGTAATAACCTTGAACATTCATTTTATCTCCAACTCTTACCTGGGTAGAAGTACAATTTTTGTTAAAATTGCTGGAACTAAAGTCAACTGTAAAATATTACAGTCTTTGAAGAATAAGAAGGTGACACTGGTTAATACTGATCCACTTACAGAGAAGAACAATCTGCCTTTCAAAACAAAAATGTTCATTTAACTTGAAACACAAGTAATTAATTAATTTAACAGATTATAAATTGCGACTATTAAATGCAACTACCAACAGTAACTCTGAAAAAATACTTTGTTGTGTCTTTTAGGTTTTGATAGTTCACAGTAGATTAGAACCAATTATAGTTTCAAGGTCTTCATCATTAAGTAACTCAGTGCTCCTATCAGCCAATTCACTGAAAACATTATACACACTAGACAAATGATTTATTGTGTGGCTATACAACTAAAACTGGGCAGCCACAATATTTGGGTGAATGCAGGCAAGGCCTAAAAAGCCTGTTCTAATGGAACCAACCAGCCATAGCTTAATGGAGTAATTCCAATCAACTCAACCTGGAGCTGTCACAAGTCTATATAAAAATCCTGCCTGTTATATAACCTATTGGATGGCTTCTACTAGAGCTCATTAAAAAAAAAAGTGAAGTATTCTTATCTATCCTTCCTTAAATAACACAAGAAAAAACTTTAAGAGATTGCTAACAGAAAAAATAAATGTATGAATTTTCATTCGTGATTTCATTTGAAAGTTGAACAAATACACTTCTGGACAGGACAGGCATCTCAAATCTATACATAATAAATGAATAAAACATCAGCAACCAGAGGCCAGCTTTTCTTGAGCAAAGTTACTGTATTTGCAAAGAAAGCGCTGAAGGGAAACAAGTAGATACCAGAAACCTATCTGTACTATACACTTGTATTGATTTGGAGGAGTTTGGTATGCATGAGAACTACAAGACTACATTTTAGGGAAATGAAAAGGAGATTCAACAACCTTATACTGCTTGAATTTTTTCAACAAATGGTGGCTGTTCCTGAACCTTCATCACTAACAGAAAAGGAGAGAAAATGAAGGTTGACAAAGCAGTAAGCACCTTCCACTGCCTCACTCCTGCTACTGAATCCACTTGCCCCACAATCAGGCTGCTTTGCGTAGACCTGGTGACCTGGCACAGTCAGCAGAAAACCAGAGGAAGTGTTTCTGAACAGAGACTGCTAAGGGAATACACAACTGGGTCTCAGCAGTCATTCATGGGGACACTGGAAATGTGTCTGACAAGTTGTTATGGCCACAGTCTCACATATAATGGGTTACTCCCATTCACTTTGCTGCAAACTGCAGTTCCAGTAATACTGACTTATTCTCAGTCCTTTTTTCTTACAGTTCCTCAGTCTCTAAGCAAGTCCTTACTTACCTTTCAATTACACCAAAACAATTCTTGCAGAAGTCAATTTATCTTTAAAATGCTGGATTCCAAAATTAATGGTCTATTACAAAAGCTAATTGATGCAGCATCTTCAGGATATGAGATGGATTTGAAGGCACATAGATAAGACAAGCAAAATTGACAAAAGATCAGTAATTAAGATTTCCCAACATATTTATATATGCCAAAATAAGACTTCCCAACATACTGTATTTATTTATATGATGGGAAATCTTAATTTATCTATGTATTTTTGCAGTACATTGGGGTTGCCAACAGAACAATCTGCAGCCACTCAGGCTGAAATTTTCTATAAGAGAAATTTATTTCTCTTCCATTTCGTCTCAGCAAATGGATCTCATCTCTGAAACTGGAAGTAGGAAAAACAGTTGCTTAACTCCTACAGATATCCATCTAACTACTTTGAGGGATGGGATGCTGTTCTCGGCTACTGTAGCTAAGTGACTATGTTAAACCTGCAAAATAGAAATTATCAGATATTTTTATCTATGCTTCCCTTTAACTACCAGGGACCTGTCTTGGATCCAACTTCTCCTAGATAATTTTAAGGAAACAGAGCAATTGTAATTCCCAAAGACCCCGACCTCACAGGAGACAATGTGCTGACCTTGAAAAGACTTTTTCATCGCTACTTTTTTTTCTAAGCTAGTGGCAGAAAAATATCTTACACAAAAAGGGCTACAGAGGCCACAATTCTGGGTCAGCAGAGCACTGTAAAAGGATTGTGTTGCTGCTCAGAGAATACGTACCACAAATGCTTTCCCCTTGCAAACTGTGACAGCTACACAGAAATCCTAAAACTCAAGAACTGTTTTGACCATCTATACTTAAATTTTTAACTAACAATCGTTCATGAGAAAGGCACATTGCGGCAACAAGGAGCAAGCAGAACAGGAGACTCAGCACATCTTTATTCAGTAGCAGGAAGGCACTATTGTCAGATGCAGAATGGGCCTGAAAAGCAAAGAAAGCCTGCATTGTTGCCAGTGTTACTGGGAACACCCCAAGTGTTCACAGCAGTATTCGGAGAGATGAGCTGGGACAACCCAAAACAATACCTTTCAAACTGATAAGCCGGAGCTCAATTCTTGCAATAAGACTAAAACCCAGGCATGCAGGTAAAGTACATACTACCCAGAAACACACGGATAACAAGTGGCTGGAGACTGGCCTTCAGAGTCTGTCTCCGCAGCGTGCTCTGGAGTTACAGCAAAAGATGCAGTCAGCCTTTTAGACACGGTTGTCTTGGAGACACCAGAACACACTGCGCCGATGACAAAGAAAACAAAAAGTTGGATGCACTTTCTAAGGCTTTTAGTCTGCTCTCTTTCATGTAGAGTTTATGGAGGAGGGCCTCCCTGGGATGGGTATGCGAAAAATGCTGGCAAACCCCACTGCTCAATGGGGCCGAAAGCTGTGCTGGTTGCCTCGCACGGCAGCCTGCTCACCTCCAAGCAAGGCATAGCTCTGCACCAGAGTTAAGCTCTTCCACACCTAACCATCTTCAGCAGATGCCAAGTGGTTTGATAATAAAGGGGGCTATAACTTCATGAGCCTCATGTGAGCTTTTCCTGACAGCAGACACTTACAAGGGGTGGTGTTGGGGGGGGAAATTGAGCTGCAATTATTCTTTTATGAATCTGATGATCAGTAACTGCAGAGCAGTAGGTCTGCTTTTAAAATAATTATGGAAAGCTCGAAGAGCTGCCAAGTGAACTCTTACAGAAGCAGTCTGTGACCCAGAGAGAGAAATAAAGCAGGCAGTGTCTCCCAGCTCGTGCAAGGGCCCGGGAGCCACGCTGGGGATTATTTCCAATTAACCAACTGGTTTGCTGAGAGATGCCTTCCAAATTATAGGCAGAGATTCAGAAATATACTTTTAAGGTACGTAGCCACAGAGTTTCCAGCAACTAGCAAAGGAACAGCTAGTGGCATTTAGGCAGTAGCTCAGAAAAAAAAAACCTTCTATCTCACTGTCATTTGTATGCATGAAGAAATTTCAGCAAAAGCCTTCTTTTTAAAGAGATGATGGACTCAACAGTGAATCCTTCCTATTCCAATTACCAGTAACTCCTGTTACTCCCTGCCTTCCTGGCTGAACTCACAGATCCTAGCTTTGCAAGAAAGTAAGACGAGTTTGTCATTTTTGTCCACTTTAGCTAAGGAAGGCTATTATTGGGGAGCAGCACTCAGCCTGAACAGGCCTCTTCTGCACTGTATATAATATGTGCATCAAGCACAAGGATCTTTTCAATCTGCAGTACTCTTCATTGATGTAATTCAGAGCCACATCAGAGGATGCCATGACAACAACAATAATAACTAGTGGCTGTAGATACACACTATTGCATGCACCCATTGCTCCTTGAATTAATTTATGCTAACGCCCAGGTCCAGCTGGAGAGCCTGACAGCACATACCCAAACACACACACTGCAAGGACTCTGGCTTTGTCTCCACATCTAAACCTCTTGTATGGCAACGTGATACTGACAATTATTTGCAGAGAGTGCACAAAGGTTTCATCTATTTCATACAAAAAAAAGATGGAAGCTCTCACTCTGCCACAGGTTGTACAGTTGTTTATAAATTTCCTGATTTCATGGGCTGCTGTCTTCTATATGCCCATTTTCTAATTCTGAGTACACCAAAAATTTTGTGTGATATATCAACATCTAGTTCTGACTGAACTGAGTAGGACAGGAGGAGATGAGATGAACACAGGCAAATCGATAATTTTCCATATCATACTCTCCTTTCACACTGTTCCTCTTTTTCCTGGATAGCCAACCGAAAAGGAGGGAATGGAAAAGCCTACACAAACATATGTGTTACATGCCTTCCTAGTCTGTTCTTGAAGGCCATAAAATGGATAGACAGGAGAATACTGGAATAATCAGTACAACTACCATCATGCCTTACCTCTAAAAATCTTTAAGTAGAACTATACTTCCGTAGCAGATTGCTACCCTCTCACAATGATGACTGGCAGTGGCAGAAAACCAGGGTCAAAAGATGCAAAAGACATTCAAACTTGATGAGATCAGCTGCTGTTGGTGGTTTCTGAATAAGACCTGTCACAGTCACACACAGCATTAAGATCACCATCTCTCAATTTTTTTCCGTTTGTCTTACCACTAAATGCAAAACAGTATATTTTATTAACTGAACTGCTCGCAGCAGCTGTGCATTTGAGACTGATAAAAATACAACTATATTATAGACACCAAAATACAGATTTTGGAATCTCATTTCAGGCACTCTGTGTCTTAGGCACAAACAAACCAAGTCAAATGTCATGGAATTTTCAGTGTTGGTGTGCCTACGATTTTAGCAAGGTTAATAAAAGTAAATTCAGAAATTCTGTCTTCTCATGTGAAGCGTACCTCAGATGCAACCCATGACCCTGAGTGGCTGTGACCCTTCCAGGACTCCATCTGTAGTGCATGCTTGTCTGTTAAATCTTCAGTATTCTCCAGCAATGTCTTCTTGCAAAAGCATACCATAAATAGGACATGCTGCTGCCCATATTGGCTCTATCCCTTTACAATTATACATCAAGTTTACTTAATGGATTGAGGCTGACAAGTTCCTTTTTATGTGTCTGTACTTAAAGCAAACAGTATCACAGCTTTTTCTTAGGTACAAGACAAAAATCCTAGGAATTTGAGTTGAACACTTATGACTGCAGCATCCTAATGACCAGTGCTTGGTCATTCTTTCTGATGTGCAGCCTTTGACCTGTCAATCATCTAGAAGTTGAAAGAGATGCATACTATGTACACTTATCACATATAATGCAAATCTGCCACTACTGCCTTACAAGAATTCAACGGTGCAAGTACAAATCTGAACACTCTGTTAGTTTGCCAGACTGGGCCAACCTGGCAGACTAAAAATGCCTCTTTGATGCATCATTTACAATTTCTTTGATGATAAGTAAATCAATACATGGCAGGTACAGATGATCTATTCCTTGGTGTATCTACCTTGGGTTGCTGAAGCATGCACAGCAGTACAATTCTGTAGGATTTATGGGCAACACTGTAAAACTAAAAAAACTAACTATTCAAAATGATTAGGGGAACAAGTCCTCTAAAATGGAAATGGGTGAATTTAATGATAATCATAATTTAATGATTCCTGCTGTAAAGTTTAAAGTAAATAGATAGCCCAAGGGTGTGATCACCATTTTGATATTGAACCCAACAGTAAAGACCAGGCTTAGAAAACACAGGAGTAAATATTGATGATGGTTCACAAGGCAGAATGTACTACAGAACAGTATTTTTTCAATTAATTCTATTTTGTGAAATATCTTTCATTTATTTACATGATTAAAGAAGATAGCAATTGGCATCAATTTTGCCTATCAACTGCGCTAGAGACACATTCTCATAGGAAGGCCATCAAAGAATTAACAAGCTAGATACTTGCATACTTCCGCATCAAAAAATCACTTTCCAGGTTTCATGCCTATTCACAGCCTACCTCATGCTTTTATAGGATACTCTCAAACGCCGCTCAAAATTTGGGCAGAGATGTTTTTATACATCGAGACTATGGACATTCGCTAAAACAATTACACAAGATTATAACACACACAGGTTGCTTTGAAAGTAGTGCCTCCAATTTATTTCCATGCAAACGACAACAGGTACAAAGAGGTAGGTAGGCAGGTACAAAGGAAACAAAACAGGTACAATAACACTATTTGACAGAGCAAAATCTCAGTGTTTTTCAATTTATTATGTCACAATTTACCATGCATTTTTGCCAGCAATGAACAAAAGCATGCTTGCAGCGCATGTAAAAACCTGCAGCAGTGGAGGTGATCCACTGTTGCCACGGCTGAAATGCACCACCCAGCACCTCACTGTGCTCACATCCACTGGTTGGTCTCCATAAACATTCAGCAAGCACCAATAATGTCAGAGGGTGCCATTTTTTCCACATGGAGGAATTCAGTGACACACCTTGGCATCATACACGCTTCCATGTCAGACACCATTCTGTCACACTGCCCCACTGCTGTCATCTGTCACACGGCACCAACATGTAATGGAATATTGGTAGGAAGGTTCAATGTCTACTATCATAACACCAACATCCACCTCTGATATCATGGGACAACATAATTAAATAGTAGGCATTTTCAGAGCAGCCTTTGGAATCCATTCTAATGAAAGCCCTTTAATCTTTGCCTAGATCCAATCCAAAACCCTCCAAACCACACACAAAGCCATTAACTCCTACAAAAGTTTTAAAGTTCTAATCCCACTTTTCAGATAAACTGTAATTAAGATCTCAAGCCACATCTCTTTACAGTCAGGTCAGTTAAAGAGATAACAAATATTTGCTGACAGCTGAATTGCTCCATTTTGCCCAAGCCATACCAGATGTATACTAAAATTGTTTCACCACGGCAAAGCTAGGAAACAACATGTTAGATGTTGCTTACTTTCAGAGAGCATTCCCCACTGTCCCAACTGAAAACCTACTGTGTTTTATGAACACTTAGCTCAGTTTCCCAAGCCTTTTGTAAGGCTATGTGCTCCGTGTAGCTGATGTACGCTGACTACCAATTGTCAAAGTTATTAGTGACCCATCTACTAAGTCTTGCTGCAACAATCCGTAAACAGCAAAGAGCCTTTCTTCCTTCTTTTGCTCACAGGAGAAAAAGAAAATGTACACTTAATAGCATCTAGATAATAAATCTCTACATGATTCCTGTAAATTTTTACCAGGAAAAAAAAAAAAATTGATGCCTTAAAGAAATATTTACAAACTAACACATTGAAACTTCAGTTACAGTAAGTAAAGCGGGTTTTCTTGTTCTTCACAGCACATGCCACTTGCTCCCACTATTGTTTTATGTGAATTCAGTTCCTTAGACATCAACATTATGTGTTGCATGTTTTATGGATACAATTCCACATCTAGGTCAGTTTCAGTTTTCCAAATCTTCATCCTTAGAAGTCAAAGCCAGAGTCACAAGAAAAACAGAAGATCATTAAAGAATGATGTGTTTGTAATGTGAATGTACACAATACACCATGCAAACAAAAAGCAAATTTTGCAGTTCCAGTCAATGTAAATCACCATGAGGTAATCATTTGTATGACATGCCAGATCGACTGGAAGGCAAAGCCTGAACCAGGAAAATTGTTTTTGTATGAATACATTCCTGGTAAAACTGCACAGGACTACTGCTATGCTTTGAACTGGTCATACATAAATTCATTGTGGAAATGCAGTCCTGGATACCTATCTCTGTATTAGTACAGCAGCTGAAATATTGCAGCTTTACACCTCCTGCTTGCTTGAATCGCTTTTACTGCTGTAGCAGGTATTGACATCGATGTTGCTCCTGCATAGAAACTAACATGATAAAATCTTTTGGTTATTTGTAAAAAGGCAGTTGTAAACCATAATCTCTATTAAATTTATCTGGACTAAAAACAAATAAATCACTTAAAAACTATCAGAACAGGTTCTTAATACCATATTTGAACATTATTTTCTCTAGCTCATTTTCCTCTTCCTTTTAAATCTGCATATTACAATCCTCCCCCACCTTCTCTAGTAATCCCTTTTCTATTGTGCAGCTAGAAACAAACAAACAAAAAAATGCAAAATGAGCCCGTATTCCTGCTGCTGGATTGTGCCACAGGAACAGAGCAAAGTTCACTAGAATTATATACTGTCAACTCTGCTCTGCTCCCACTGACACTTGTTGACTCACTGCACAGGAGGGAATGGAGATGTAAAGTTCTAGCATACAGAAGATACGAATGAGGGGAGAAAAGCAAAATGGGCATCCTGGCTTACAATACTCCTAGATATGCAGACACATACTACAGACACTATGATTGCATGTGTAACAGTTCGCTAAGCAGAAGCAACAGGAATGCTAGCTCTACCATCAGCAGTCTAAATATCACATGCTTCCAAATCACAGGTGTGTATCTCATGTAGTTGGGACAAACCGTTGCTTAAACTCAGTAACGTCAAATAAACTACAGATTAACAATTAAATGTTCCCCTCTTTAATTCATAATATCAAACTTGACAAGTTCCCTTTCAGCTAAAGACACAGGTAGGTACATTACATACAGAAGAGATTTGGTTGCCGGTGAAGTTGTTAAACAGACTCCGAATCACTTCATCTCTCACAGGAGAGTCATTCATGTTTGTGATGGACATGAATCTTATTTTCAAAATCATTTCAATTTTAAGACTTCAAAATATATAGGCTATTGCTACCTTTATTCCACAGCAAATTCCATGAGAAATTCTCTATGAAAGTTTACTAACAACACAGTTAAAAAAAGATTGGTTTCCAAAAGACTGCTGCTGTCATTGATATTAAAAGCAAAATTTCCATTTTGAGAGCAGAACTTAATGAAAGGCCAACAGCAAATTAAAACTTCTCATAATAACCTGTTTCCTTAAAAAAAAAATTCTTTGGCCTTTATCCAAAGGTAAGTACTAGATACCTACGAGCATTCCACACATACAATACATTTAGAAGTACTATTATTATCACACAATTTCAGAATAACAGGTTACATCTAATAAGATTGAGACTGCTGGTATTTGAAGATAAAAAATGCAGAATACACTCAGAATGTTAAACAACAGGTTATTCTACATCTTAGGATACTTGCATTCTACATATACACACGCATGCTCTGTACATACATAATATTAAATACATATTGATACTTATCAATGCCTTAGGACAGCAAGTGTATTTATAACAGCCCTAGGACAGCCGCATATTTAAATTCTTCATATGGAGACACTGTCAAATTTGTAATATTAATGTTAAAGCCTTGCTTCCTCAGCTGATTCTCCAAAGAATCAGGTTTCCAGGAAGTATCCAGCTTATCTTTCACTCATTCTCTACTCAATTTTAAAAATAAATATGAACACTTTAAAAACAACAATGACTAGCTGAAGATGGTGGAATTCATGTCAGCCAACTGTAGTGAGCCCAAATGTCTAATCATCTAGCCACTTTCTCTACTCAACTGAAAGATAAATTGCTTTCCTAAAGGGTTAAGGCAGGCTAGAGATAGTGCCATCTAAAAATAACTTTCCCTACACTAGAGAGTCTGCAGAAGCCCAGATGACTGACACCAGATGCCTAGCAATAAAGGATAAGTTTTATATGAAGAAGTATCATCTTGCATTAGGCTAACTTGCATAGTTTCAAAAAATGACACAAGTTTTGGGTCACAGAAACCCTTTTTTGGGTTGCTTTAAAATTTGCGTAATATTATTCTCAGGTGGGCAAGTATTCTTACTTTGCAGCTACGGAAAGGCAACCAAAGTCAAAAGATTTGCCAAGGGCTACAATGCAAACAAACAGCAAACTAAGATCAGAGATCAAGCAGTTCTGGATGTACATTTGGGGGACTCATTTCCTACTAACATCACTTCTCTAATATATTTGGAGAGCTTGCACTGAACAAAAACAGACTTGCCAAATTGCCTTAAGAGAAGAGAGTTGTTTCATGGTTTCAATGTGCCCTACATATACTTCACTGTGATCCACCAAATGAATACATCGGCTACTGCTGATAAAAGAAACCAGTTCAAGCCACAAGGAAAAAACAGACCCTGCTAATGCTATATGTATGTCCTTATAATTATCTAATCCATCTAAGTATTTCCACACTCACAGAACAGACAGTAAAGAGGGAAAAAAAAAAGAAATATATATATAAAAGTATATATATATATATATATATAAAAGTGTGTGTGTATATATATATATATGTATATATATATATAATATGATAACCTCACATTGAAACAGATTTGTACTTTAAATAAGGTTATATGGTCTAAAACAAGAGCCTGTTTTTAGGCAGAGTTTCTGACAGGGAGAGAGTGAGTCAGTACAGATCAGAAGCAGTTTATGCATACAGATATCCAGAGGGGAAAATTACTGAAAATTCTGTTTACAGTTCTGAGGTTGAGACTGCCTACAGGTAAATAGTCTAGATTAGAATTAGTGTCTAAGGGTGATGGTTCTTTCATAAGTCTCTGATCTGATATAACCCTTCCAGTGAACTATAACTAGATTTCTATGTACTTGCCCCTCAGGGACTCATATGCGGTTCCTGACCTTGAATGGGTACCAGCTGACCTGGCAAAGACTCCTATCACCAGATCCAAAATAGCCTCAATGATACTCCCAATGTGGGTCGCGATTAGCATTACCACTTGACATGAAGCAATGACTTCTCTGGTTTGTGTTGCAGTTGACAGTCACAAACAAAAAGCTTCCCATAAATTGTTGAACGGTACCCAACTGAGCAGGAAGAATCTGGAGGGAAGCTTTAATAGGCCATTGAAGAACACTGTGATGAGCTAAGTATGAAACAGCAACAGAAATAATAGTGGAGGACTGCAAAACAAGGGCATAAGGCCTAATATATGTGAAGATGTGCCAGTCAGAGGCAGGAAGGAACTAATGCTGGGAAAGGGAGCTCACAAAGCAATTCTTGAGTAATGAGTCGGATAAAAATACACCTTACTAGTTCTGTTTGCATTTAGCCTGTGATGTATTTAGCAGATCTGCATATCTAGGAATATTGCCCTGCTATTTAAACTGTGCTCCCTGCCTCATTCTCAACAGATGGCAGTACCTTCTGCCACCTGTTCCTGCCCCCCTTCCCATGAAAGCACCCCACAAACCAGTGCTCAAATCTGTAGAGCTTAGCATAAACGCAGATGGCTGACTGTTTTACCTTTTCTTCCTCTTTCCATAACCCATAAAACTAAACTATATCAAGTAATCATGGATAATACAAAAATGATGCAATAACCTTTCTTCTAGTTTTCTGAACCTCCAGATACATTTCTTCCCTCTACATTTATAAGATCATAAATATCCACAGAAGCTACAGAAAACACGTCGTTTGTCTCAAAATGCCTACACAGTAAACCAAAATATGGCATTTCCCAATCAGGACCTATCAAGGTTTAAAGAAGTACTAGCTGTTCAATATTGACTAATAAAGATGCACTCTGTGGTACTCCTAGAATCCCCTGTATATATTCTAAGTCATTTCTTTCTCCAGGCTCTGTTCCCTTTGAAAATTTCTGGAATTTGAGGCAAGAAATGCATGGAAGCAGAAAGGAGGGGAGGGGAAAAAAAAAAAGGAGCTGGAAGATGAGCCCTTTGGACAAGCTGGCAGAAGAGATCACATACTTGTTCCTAACAAACAGCTAACTGCAGAAGATCCACTGCTTGGAAGGAGGTCCATTCAAGTTATATGAGAGATGCTTCCTTGCTCCCCATGCATAAAGATTATGAAAGAAAACATGTATTTCTGAGTCCTTCCACGATTGCTCTAATCAAATTTTTAATAACTTTGACTCAAACTCTTGAAAAAAGTCATTCTTCCACTGTCTAACAGGGAGAGAAATCCCAGATACTGGAATAAGCAAGAGGCTACTAACTAAAGTACATAAAACACAAAGCTAGTTAATAAACTAGTATCAGATCACGTAGAAGGTGTTACCTGTGGGACACGAGCGTTTACAGTAAGGCTCCTAGGTCTGCTCAAAAATTTGCTTCTCAGATGACTTATATAGTTTTTGAGAGGTCTTACTTAAAAAGCATTTCACTGAATATTCTCCATGGTAAACTGACTGACCAGAAAAAATCCATGCAGAATTCTGCCTTTCATAAAATAGGAAACACTTTAATAATGTCTATAACATTAATCTCATTTGGCAACATTGCAATGAGAGGAACTTGCACTTTGTAACTGTACAAAATAGTGTTGCAGTCTGGATATAAGAAACACTAAACATACAAAGACTGTTAGTAAACTATTCCTTCTGCATTCAGAAATGACTTTCAGCGGTAACAGTTATGCCCATCCACCTGCATGGACAAGCATCCTGTCAGATGACTGCTATAAGAACGCAATGCTTCCCTATCAACTTGTTGAAGTAACTGATAGGGCTAAAATGGGATTTATAAGCCCAACAGTTTGAGACAGGAACAAAAGAATTCACTCTGTTCAAAGAATTCACTTTGCTTTTTTTAGGACACTTCAGGACAAGTTAAGGTTTTACAGATATCAACAGCACAAATACAAGACAGCTGTTCAGAGTAAGCCTTAACACTTCCAGTAGCAAACATGCCTACAGACAAGTGTGTGCCTATGGGTACAATTTGCCTCTTGAGTATGAAAGTTTGTGAAACAATTCCTGCCTATTTCAGGTTATTACTTTAGGTACTGTCAAGTGTTAGAAAATGAGCAGCAATTAAAAATAAACCCACTTATGAGTGGAGCAGATGATACTTTTGCTTTAACAACAGCCTCTACACAACACTTGCGCTTTCTGCATTTCAAACAATGATAATCCAAATGCAAAACTGCAAGGTTGTTTTTTTTCTTTAAATGTACTGTGTATTAGGTTAGCTGTCAGTTGCTAAACATGACAGTTTCGCTACACATTTTTACACGTTTTTTTTCCCTTCTCTTCTTCTCTCCCATCCTTCCAAGAAAGAACATTTACAATTTTGAGTCCTTCTCTGGCCTGCCGGTACCTCCCCTCACTATGCTGGCTTTTCAGTGGTGCTGAGCAACTTGCTCTTCTGCTTCTTCATTCATAATTCAGTGGCTTTTTGCTGAACAGACTAAATCTAAAAGTGGGGTGGCGAGACCACAAATACTCGTTTCCTCTATGGATATCCAGCCTAGTTACATAATCACTTTCCTATCTTAGAACATTTAACTATTCTTAGAGAAATTGCATGGAAGGTACAAAAAAAATAAAATAAAATTACTGTTTGGTCCCAGAGAGCATTCAAGTGAAAGGTTAAACAGATAACAGCACAGCAACTAACAAAATATTCATCATATCCATCTTCTATAGGTAAATCTGCCCATCATTTGGTATTATTACTCTACAACTATCCCTGACCAGACACAAACATCCAAAGACAAATCAGAAGCAACTTTAAATGCTCCTATTTCATTCAGTCTCTCAAAAATAACTATTCCATTGTCTTGCCTTTGATCATTCAGAGATTACATTAACACATTACTTCTAAATTCGGCACAAGACAGGGACAAAGCTACAAAGCGTGTTTGCTGCACAAGACAGAGGCTTGTTAGAGTTACCATTCAACAAAATCCTGGTGAAGACGGAAGATTGTGGCTATTGTTACCCATTATTAAAGCAGACAAGAACCGCTTCTACGTTTAAAGTATGGGAAAAAAGCCTTTTTCTTGGAGCAGTCAACAAGCAAAACGGCAAAATGTTTTTTTGAAATCCTTTTTAGTGGATTAAGCATCTTTTAAGTCATACATCTTATACATGATTAATTTTGCAAGCAACGGAAAAAATAACAGCATTTACTACAAGGATCATTAGCTTAAACTGAAATTATTACCCATTCTTGAATGGAGATACAGGCACACTCATTTATTTCTTTAATGCTTTTACGTTTATGCTTCTAAAACAGAATGTTAAGGATAACATAAGCTGGATGATAAGTAATAGGCATATTTTATCCATATACATGACAAAGACTTGCCAATTGGCAATCCCAGGACCATGAGAAGTTGGGCAGTATTTTGTTTTCCCTTTGAACTTCAAAAAATTAGAAGCTGATCTCTTATTAAAAAAAAAAAAGACTGTTTAAAGCTTCCTGTTCCAGATAAAAATCTTTACTGGACAGACTACCTCTGTTCATCACACCATTTACAAGTAGTTGCACCAAACACATTACTAGTAACACATAACTATCGGAGGTTAAAAAGGAATTACTCTGACTGCATTTCTTGCACATGCACACTGCAGTGTGCACAGAGGGGCTCAATGGGGCCTTGTGCCCCCCACCCTTCCTCACCCATGCTCTCAGCTCATTAGAATTTCTGCATCCTCTGGTCCTGCAGAAGTCCTGTTACCTTCTTTTGTGCTGGGGCACTAAAGACAGTAATTTACGTCTAATTAACGGAACTGAGTCATAATGAGCTTCTTTCTTTCAGACATGGTTTGAATGCTGAATTTCCAAAATAACCAGCAAAACTGGGCTTCTAGTCTCGCTCCACGTTAAGTTCCTGTAGCACAATGCTCTTATTCAGGCCCCCTCGCTTTGCATACAGTCGGAGGGCCGGAGGTTGTTCACACTGAGAAAGCCTTAAGATGGTTCGCACAAAGGGCCTCGCCGTCAGCTTTAGCATTGTAGCTAAGCAGCCATGTTGAGGCAGGCAGGCTGACTCGCTAGTCCTTCGAGGCCCTCTGTGCGTTTTCTCCCCCAGCTCTGAAATGGCACCGTGTCCGACAGGGCTCTTCAAGAGCGATCAATTTGCAGCAAGAGAGACAAAAGGCGAGATGGAAGTTAGAAGGGAAGGACACAAAAGGCTGCACATCTGTGTCAAGAAAAGCGTGATAAAGCGGTTCTTCTACCGATCCGAGATGAGCGACCAAGATGTAATGAGGTAAGTCGAGGCTATCAAACGAACTGAAGCGGGAACAAAAGCGTGCACAAAAGGAAAGGAACTGTGCTGCTCACTCAAGGAAAGAGGAAACTTGCTGACCCAGTGAATCTAACCACAATAATACAAAAGGAATACATCAAACGTTTAAAGATATTGACCAATCACCTGGAAAGATCGTTCAGAACCAGAACCTAGCCTATCGTATGTCTATCACTGGTTTCAGTTACACAGGCAATTGCAAAGAGGCATATATCACATCCATACTAATATGTTACTGTAAGCAGGAAGGCAAAAAACAGCCTCAGCAGGACGAGCAAGTCACAGCCTTGCAGAGCTTGGCTCTTCCACAGAGCTCTGGAGCACAAGCAGCCAAAGAGAACCTCCCATCTGTGTGGATCCAACTGCACTATGTATAGATGCACCAAAGAAGAGGTCTCTGTGCTGCATTGTGAGCTTGGGCTTCCCAATTGCATCTTAAGGAAAGCTACATATTCAGGCCCTCTCTATGAGAAGACTGTTTGGTGGGCTACAGATTACATTAAAGACCAAGAACTATCTTTATTTGTTCAGCATTATAGTAATTCTGTGTATTACTCATAACACTCATTTTACAAATCTTTTTTTTTCCCCAAACTAATTTTAAGTAGAGCACCTTCATTAATGTTAAAGTATCATGCCTGATGTCAAATGACATGTAAATAGTTACACAACCACCTACTCATTTTTATTGGTAGTTCACTGAAAGAATGAATTTGTGACAGCAAAATAAAGCTTCAGACTAAAATAATTAATAATTAGATCATGTTAGTATAGAAGCATTCTGAGATTGTATTTTGTATGGGTTACCTTAGAATCACAGAATCATCTGAGCTGGAAGGGACTCCTAAAGGTCATCTAGTCCAACTTCTCTGCAACAGTTCTTATGCCATGAACACAGTATAATTCAGCTTATAAACTTTTGGCTTGTTTTGTAACAGTACACTGAATACATTAAATTAAAACCTACAGAGCTTTATTTTCACCCATGTTGGTCAAAATAATTAATTCATATTAAGCTAATAATCTAGCTGCTTGGTAAAAATATTTTAATTGCATTATAAAAAGTTATTGTTTTCAACTGGCTAAAATCATTCATAGTTAAAGCTGAATTACTAAGAGCTCTTTCAATGTTAGAGTTATGTGCAAAGAATAAACAATGTTATGTTTAAAAATCGTATTTGTCAAGCATTCGTTTTATTAATGCACTATTCTAGTCTTCTATGACAGTGACTTATTACATGTAGTTTTCAATGAAATTTATCATATAAAGAAAACAAGTACATCACACTATATTAAAACTTATCTTCATTTGAAAACAATACTGGTAATTAAATGACATCATAAGTGGAATTGCTTTCAAAAGAAAGAGTACTCATTTAAAGAATCAATTAATCAAACATGAAAATTCTTAGTCAAATTACTGTACTCTCTTTAAATGCAAGCACAGCAACTGAAGAGATTTAGCTTTCTTTTTTGCCCATATATTTTGTTAATATGAAGAAAGACAAATCAAGAACCATGCATCACGACAATCAGTCCAGTTTTGTTCCTCTGAACTGAGTCAAATGGATTTGCAAAGGTTGATTATCATCAGTTGCATGTAAAATGCATTTTCACTGGAGGAGTACGGGCCAGATAAAAAAACAAGAAGGGCAATTACTAATAAAAACATACACTAAACATTAAAAAAAAATCTATTTCCATAATCATTTTTCCCTCAGCAATCTGAATGAGCACACAACTAAAGCACAGAACTGGCAATCTGCTGCTGAGACAACTTTGTTTGCTGATGGCAGAAGGTTCAGACTGATATGTACCACATTTTCTCAGAAGCTCATGCAGTGTTCCCTAGAAGAGAGATTTTTAAAATAGCATACGAAGTGTTTCTACACACAAAGCACAATGAAAGGTGCCTCACCAATTTCCTGAATCTTTCCCTGAAAGAACAAATACAGCTATACCTAATTTTCTACTTCAGTATTTGCAAGGGACTTCAATAATAACCAATTTGGTTTCCGTAGTACTCATTCTACTTACATTATTTTCTACTTTTCTATTTTAACAATTTGTTTAACACAGTTTGCACAAAGAAACTTCATTATGAAGAAAACCATGTCTGACTGACAATATATCAACCGATTATGCTGCTGTGCAAAGCTCCAACTACCTCACTACCACATGCTGTTTTAGCCCTAAGAGCTTCTTGCCTTCTCTTCCACTACAAATACCCAATGTAAAAGCTTGCTTCCACATGCAGATTAAAGTTTAAGTGGGTATGATAAGAATTTACTCCTAAAACTTAGCAATGGTGCTCAATGAAATTTTAACACTAGACAAAGACTCTAGACAGGATTCATTTCTACAATTTAAGTCTCAAATTATTTAATTTATATGGCAATTCAGTCATCCATTTAACAGCCTGTCAAACCAAGCTAGCAAACATACAGGAAATGTGATTTCAAGACAAGAATAAAGACCACCAGAGTGCTGTTAATATACTTGTGTGCATGCTGATGTACACACATTGTCTGGTTTTGTTAATGCATTCCCCAGTGTGGAGCCCCTTTTCCTGACTCTTCCAATCAGCAGATCCCTAATTCTCTGTTACTGGTTCCACCTTGCTAGAAAGTCTATTCTCCATTCACACTGTTCCTATTCCCATACCACTGTTCAGAGTGATCAGCAAGCAGGGACAACAACAGGCACAAAAATCAGACTGACAAGAACCAGGTTTGGGCCCTGCCTATGTGGAGTCCATTTAATGACACTATTTTTCCCTTTTGGTTTGTGTTCATGCACCAATGCAGACATACTGATGTCAAACTTGCACAATCTATATTTCATACCAGTGCAAGAAGTATGCATCACTACTGTCAGAGCATTACAAGAGGTCAGGGCTTGCAGGGAAACATCCCTGTAGTTTCCCACCCACCTGATGCGACTAGATGCAAGTCTGAGTTACAATTCTAGCATTTGCTTTTAAAAGGCTTCTCTCAGGAAACAGAAGTCACTTCAAGTAGATTGCTTTAAAATGTTTGACAAAAGGCTATCTGGTTTTTTGTGGTATTGGAAGTTCATCTTCACATAATTCAGTTTCAGTAGAAAATTTGCAGACGTGCTGGAGAGTAAAACTGTGCAACTGACACATTTTTCCCATTTCTGGGAATGAGTAAACATGCTCCTACAAACAGCCAAAGAATACCTTGCAGCTCTTTATAAAGTCACGTAAAGAGCAACATACATAGCCGGATAGCAGATCCAACTTAAGAACATTACCTCTCAGTTCAAGGATTGTTAAACTGGTCAAAAGTAGTTGAGTAATCACAGTTATATTAAAAAAACACAGACCCTTTGCCAATATTAAACCCAAAATGACTTTAAAGGTCCTCCTCTCAGGCTTTTATTAAGGTCACAGTGACAACCACTGAGCCATCCAACTTTCCCTAATTCAAAAAGGGCTCCAACTTAGAACTGGAAAAAGTCTGAAACACAACACTATATGAAGGCATTTAAAAATACATTATTTCAGCACCTTGGGACATGGTGAATTGAAAGGCTGCCTTTTTACTCTCTTTTTATTTATGAATAATTATGTGAACAGAGAGATGTGAAACGGGTGTTCAGAAGGGCAATGTATTATTCAACTCAGAGCAGAATTCACATTCCAGGACACATTTCTCCATGAGTACAGGACTCCACTGAATAACATTTTCACAGCACTGCAAATCACAGTATAATTCCTGGGTCACAAACAACGTGTCCCATAGTTTCATCACAATAGCTGAAATTCCTCATGCGACCTAGCGTAACACAGCATCGGTACGTTCTGAAGTCAGGGCGTAACTTCGTGTGCTACAACCGAGGCTTAGAAATACCCTGTGTAAAGCATGGCTCTGTCTGGTGCTCATTTCGTACGCAAAAGATTTGGCCAAAATTAAGCGGGACCTCCACTACCGTGAAAACAAGAGCAGAGCACAAACAACTATTTACAAAATTATTTTGCTAAAGGTGGTTTTTAAGGGAAATAGGAAGAGTCAGGATTACATAAAAATCCACTGTATCTCACATTATTCTCGCTTATGTTTTGAAGATTTCAGAATGCTGATCTCATTAGCTGAGTGAGTTTCCCTTGCTGCTAAGTAGACTAGTTAGGCACGTAAGAATTTGGTCTCTGAAATGCAGAGAAAAATCTAGACTTCTGCTGTTGGGTTTCTACCTTTGCCATTCTTCAGTTCCCTATGCAGGACACCATCTTTTCTAGTAAAGAGCAAAGAAAAACTGTAGTCTTAACTGAAGTTAAGTTTAACCACAAACTTTCAGAGAAAGTGATTTTATGTGGTACAGCACTTGTCAGGATTTCTCCACAGTTTTTTTTTTATCTTAGTATATAAATTACTCCCCGAAGAACCAAGTCCTTTGGGTATGAACATATACATTCATACAGTAGCCAACATTTATGACTGAAATAATTTTGAATCTAACCAGTCAGCTTCTTGCTGTAAGGGATCATTCTGTTCTACATGTGGTAGTCAATAAAATGTTGATGACTTCCAGAAGAAAATAATCAAGCCGTAGGAAACCAAAACTTGGCAAATGAGCTGTATACGAAATACTCTCCATGCAAAGAAAATGCATGCGCTCTCTAACAATTGTTTGCTATCCTGAATAGTTTCTGTTGAACTGCAAGAATTATTTCAATACTAATTAAGCATCCAAGCATTTGATTCCCCCAGCAGTTTTTCCTAAGCATAGGGGAAAATATTTCACGTAAGACTGTGGTATTTGGTGGTCTATGCTGAAAAACATCAACGGTCCCATAATGAATGCAACGCTGAAAATCATATTGCCAAAAGGCTTATAAAGTATTACATCACTCACTTCTACATCCACCTGTCAATGATTGTATGTTCACAAATATATCTTTCAAGATAAAAGAAAGGAAACAGTATTCAGAAAAGGGCAGTGATTTCAGGAAGGAAGCTAAAATTCATGAAGAGTATCCAGAATGGTGACTGTTTTCACAATCCACGCTCAAGTTTCCAGTGGGGAAAAGACAGGCAGAGTCATCATCCGTTAGCAGCACTTTAAAAAAGAGCTAGGTTATAACAGAAGCAAGTACTTGTTGGAAGTGTTTTTTCTTCCTGTGGATGCCTGAAGTATCCACTGGACATATACGCCCTATGCACTTAGGAGCTGGCCTCTATGATCTTTGTGAGTTCCAACCAACTTGGAATACTGTAAGATTCTATGATCTCAAATGTACTGACAGAAGACTTCCTCAATGTACCCTTAGTAGATCAAGATCCACAAACAGACTGAAAACACAGTAATTAAATAGCTAACTTCATTAAAAGCGAGCTCGTACTCTATTACAAGCAAGGAAGTCAGTTGCCCAATGCATTTTAAATCCTATGATATTTGATTCTTTACTTTGACATAAGACGTTTCCAAAAAGTCTGCTATGTCAAAAACAATTGGAGATTGAGGGATTTCACCTATTAGATAACACTTCTGGAAGTTAACAGTCCTTTATTTGCTTCAGTCTGAAACTAGGACAATTCTGGAAATCAGTCTTTCCTCACTGGTGTTCATTTTCACCCAGTGGGGCAATGAAACTCAAACACATATTTCTTAAAAGGCTGCTGTTAAATCTGGAAAAGCATACATTATTTTGAAGAAAGAAAAGATCATTCTTGCTTGCAGGGTTGTCTTACAGACAGCTGCCAGACAGAACAATTCCCCAGACTGATCTGCTTTCTGATCCTTTTTCAGGTACCTAACTTTCCTAAACAATTTTAATTGTCTGACATAAAAAGTCTGGCAATAAGCCATACTCTTTTCTGTATCTAGCTAAAAAAAAATTACACTAGTTTTCACTAGAAGAAGAGCTGTTATCATTAACATTCATAACAAGTCCTTCCTGACAACTGTTCTTTGACCTTTGGTTAAAAAGCACAATTTTAATACATAAGGTGACTGCAAATTACCAGGTCAAGGAAATTAAGCTATGAAGGACTACAAACCTAAAGGGTCTCGTAATTGGAATGTTGCTGGGATGCTATGCTTCTTTAAATCATTTTCCCCTCAACCAAAAAAACCCTTACGTTCACTACATCTTTTTACTTGATGGTGACACTAAGTCAATGCAATAATACTTGTGATGTCTTTCCTCCTCTAATGACCTATAAGAGAAAAGGAGTGTGCCATACGCTGTTTGTGATCCCATCATCCAGGAAGGCTAAAGGCAGCATAACAATTGATAAAAGCTACAGCTACGTATTATCTTCTCTTACTTGTCCTCCAGAGCCTTTGTTTTTCCATGTCTAAAAAAGAGAAAAAATAAAAACAAACCAAAGAAAGTTAAGCAAATAAGGAGGAGCCTGGCAAGAGCAATTCACACTGGAAGATTAAAGAGCTAAGCATACTGTGTATTTTGGCTAAGCAACAAATGAGAGAGTCACGATAACAATCTGCAAAGTATTTTAAGGACACAGAATAGGGAGGAAGAGGGATTCGGTAAAGCAGCATAGCCCGGGAGAGTACAAAGGCTGGTTAGATAAGGGAAATGGATGCAGAGTATCAGGGAAAGCATTCAACAAGAATCACTTACTATGCAGTTGTGCTTAAAAATAAAGATAATAAAAAAAGCCATTACAGAGAAATAGCTAAAATAGAGAGGAAAAAAGAAAAATCAACAATCATTTGTCTCTTTGCAAGCTACGTGACAATAGCCAGTCTATGTTATTCACCTGCAGAATTTGTTTTCTTCTTTGCAATTCTGCTGTTTACCCACATGGGCTTTGCTGGTATGGCAGGAATTGTAAAACATGGATTTAGAGAAAGCACTATCACTGGCCAAACAAATAAGTAGTGATACTAAATCAAGGGGTTTTTTTTTGGTTTTTTTTTGTTTTTTTTTTGTTTTTTTTTAATAAAAACCACACACAGAAATAGCAAAGCAAAAAAAGTCCACAGAGAATCTCTCTCAAGCAAGCAAGGGGAAAAAAAAACCTATGCAAAAAAAAAAATCACTTCCCCAGAAGAACCTTGAGGTAATATTCTGACGTGCTCCAGGAACAAACACCTTGCCACAGATGACAGGGTGAGAGAAGCAAGAAGCACGTCCTTTTTTCCTTTTTCAGGCACTGAGCAAGATCTAGCAAATTATTTTATTTTTTTTTTGAGGGAGGGTTACACATCATTAGGGTTGAGGGTTACGCCCTCAAAAGCATTTTTAAAAGTGTTTCAAGAACCACTTTTTCAGACTGAGTGCGCAACCATTAAGAGACAAAACAGTAGGGCTACTGAATCTGGGTACGCATACGGACATCAACCAGTCTAACAGAACTGATGACAGAATGAAGCTTCTCTTAGGAAAAAGTTGAGGCAAGAAAGCAAAGAGTATTTTAACGTAGTTTTATAATGATCTGAAGAACCACTTTTCACATTAGTCTTGGGAACAGTTGATTTCTAGCCAGAGTACTGACAAAGGGTACAGTTACCAAAGGATAAATAGTTCAAATCCCAGAAGTTCATGTAGTTCTATGTAGCATTCTCCCTTTCTATCTTCAGGTTATTTTTTTGTTTGTTTGTTGTTTTGTTTTTTTTTTTAAATTGTACTGGTTTAGAACAACTATTATAGAGAAAGAAAAAAGATTTTTGGCTGTATCACAACTTAGGAAAGTCCGTGAATGACTCCACAGGACCAAGGAGGAAACCTGCCAAGATTCAAGGTTAGCAATACGGCATCCAAGAGGAGCAAAAATTATAAACTTGCATCTAGACTTTCAAAGGGTCTGTTGTTCTCACATTTACTGAATCAGAGATGGAGATGCAAAAATAAATCTATCAGAAGTATGTGGCAACAATTAGTAGTTTAGGAAAACAAACAAGACCAACAATCCAAGAAAACCAAAAATCTAAATACAACATAGGGATGGAGATGCTCACATATACACAGAAGGAAAGGACACTTTCCTGAACAGAGATTATAAAGTGTGATCCTAACACAAGAAGTCAACACACTTCCAAGAGGACAAGTAAAATTGTTTTTGGAGAATGGTGATCGAGTACCAGGAGAAAGCTACTTCACTAATTTATATGGCCTATGAGTGAACAGTATGGGTGTTCTAACACTGCTAGACAAACTTGCCAGAACCAAAGCTTTGCTGAATCCACATATTTTCTTTAATACTGAGGAAGATAAAGAAAAATGCAGTTGAACCTTAGGTTCCAGATTGAAAATGCAAGGCTAGCAATTAGAGGAAACACAATCAGAGTTGTAACGTAAGCGCTTTTGATGTAAATCTCACTGACAAAAAATACACTGAAAAACACAATGCCACTTTTACACTCTCTACAGAATACAGACATTTTCACATGAGAAGAGAATACCGCTTTCAATTTAATTTCCAGAATGAGTTCCATTCTATAAAATGCTACAATACCAAAATGCCATTGTAATACCTTGTAGATTTTCCTCCATGTTTTTAAGCAGTATTTAAAACAATACTCTTTGGGTATGGGATATAGTCTCTTAATTAGTAATAGCTTGCCAGAATATCCCAAAGAGTTTTCTTGCAACAGTGACCTCTGATGTTTGCTACTTACAGGAATCACCTTCTAGAATCAGTAAAGCATCATTACTTTCCTTTAAATGAGGTAGTTAGCTGTTAACAGTAGTAAATGCAACTATAAGCCCCTCAATAATCTCAGATTTATACGATGCTTATTCTTCAAAGAAAGATCTAAGGCCAACTTTATTTTAACAATGCAAGGTGGTCATTTTTTGCCTGCTGCTTTTACAACTAACTGGGTGTCACTCACCCCAAGGGGCTCCTCCTGCAGCCCTGTTGCCAGCTTCCTCCCCATATTTCTCTGTAACTTATGCTCAGTTCACAGAATTTACATTTCCCTTCTCAGAGTCCAATTTTAAAGCTTTATTCAATATAGTGTCCCTTGGCTCCACACACCAGATAGCAATTAGATTTTGTCCTGTTCGAGGAATAGCAATCAGACTGTCAAGAGACGCCTACTCCTTAGTTTGTCTCCTGCCCCCTTAAATAATCAAGTTTTAAAGCCTAAACCACACTCTTTTGGTCTTCCTTCTATTAGTCATGCAGTTTGCAGCCTCCAAAACAAACAAAAATAACAGAAGGAAATGCTCCCAAAGTTATCTGATCTCCAAATTCTGGACAGACTGCAAAGTAAGATGCTTGCTTATAGTTTGTCCTTTTACACTGTGTCAAGATGATATTTCATCCTTTTACCCTCCCACATCACACAAGCATACCTTTGGCAAAAGTTGTGATGTCTTAAGTGGGCCATCTGTATGCAGTGAATTTTATCCACAAACCCCAATTACTGATGCAGTATTTTTAAATATCTTTCTGGACAAACCTTCTATATAATTTATGCAGTCAGTTCTAAAGTATGGGAGAGTCATTACACGAATCTGCACATTTTATCTACTTAGAATTACCTTACCAAACTCTGAATGCCATCAGAAATGAGAGCACCTGAGCTAGAATGGAAAAAGGGAGAGAGGGTAGAAGGGTTTTTGGTCAAAGAGCCACGCTTTCCTCAGCTAACATTATGTACGCCAAATTTGCTCTTTTAAAACTGGAGTGAAAAAATAATTTTAGTATCACATAGCAACATTTTGGTTACCTCCTTTCTGGATTACTAAACTACTGCCTTAAAATGATCAGCATCTCAAAACCTCATTGAAACCAGGAAGTTTTAATATATGCCAAAAGAATTGATAGAGATGATGGGGAAGCATGGTTCAGTATCCAAACAACAGGCACAGAATCCAAATGAAACATCAATTAAAAACCAAAAACCACTCATGAATAATTTTGTGCATACAAGCTACTGCAGAACTGACAACAATATATATGTTTAAAAAAAAATCAGAAAAGAAATCCAACAAGAATGTTGAATTTGGATCACTTTGTATGCTTCACAAAAGTGTAAGGAAATCCAGTTTAATAATATGATCTTTTACTGTACTAGAAATCATGTTTGTTTGTACATCTTTAATTCTGAGGTGCATATGGACAATTACACATAAATTTATGATCCTAAAACTACACACAACCTACTCCTTGCCTCTTTAGTCTACTTGCACCAAGTAAAAATGAGGGTATTTGCAAATGCTTCAATCTTGACGAACATTCCTGGAAAGGATAAACAAAAGCTTTCTTCATACACTTTAATTAGCCAGCTGGCCAACCAGAAAAGAGACAGCGACTTAGTAATTAAGGTCTTCTGTAGCTGGGACTTTGTTGTCCACCACAAGAAAACACCCCCACTTTGGGATTTCGAAGACTGCTGTTCCTTTATTATCCTTCTGGTAGCTACCAACAAGATTTATCTCCAAATAACTGCTTGTTTACAGTACAGATATTATTCTGCCACAAATTAAAGCTAATTATCCAGAGTTTTTAATTGAAACTATTTAACAATCTTTGTGTTTCATTTTGCTAGACTAACAAAAGAATAACCCAGCTACTGTTGGGGGAGACCAGGGAGATTGGAAAAGTGGGAAATATGGGGGGAGAGGAGGCTTGCAAGCCAGTTAATTAAAAATCTGGATGTTCAGCGAGCATGACAAATGGTAGAAAGATAAACAGACTTTTTTTTTCCTTTTTTTTTTTTTTTTTTTTTTTTTATACTTTAGGCTTGGCATTTTACCAAAAGATTCCTTTGCAGCACAAAAATAAACTACTGTAAGCTACCAACCACTCGAAACATCAGTACGTGTAAACTTCTTCTGGACACTTACTCATTCTTAACATACGCCCTCATGAGCTTTTCCTTCCAACTGCTATCTAAGCTGATGGATTTCTTTTAGCCGCCGCTGAAAGCCAAGCCAACAGCACCCAGCTAAGCATGCCCAGCTGCAGTAAGAGCAGGCACAGAACTGCCATGATGGGTGCGTGGGGCTGGCCAGGCCTAGCTGGCTGCTGCCTGTCCTTCCTCACACAGCTGATGCCAGACCCGGCCCAGCTGGCACCAGAGGCCTCTCTGGCATCAAAGCCAAACACAAGGTTACTAAAAAAATCACAAGTACTAAGTGTGCTCTGAAGGCAAAGGTGCCTGCAGCCTGAAGCACTTCTCTGCACTTCAATTTTTGCTCAAAAAAGGTACATTATTTGTCTGCGCTATAAAAGCTTTCCACGGAACAACCCCCACCAGCCTCTCCCTTCTCTCTGAATTTCCAGTAGCTGTTTCTAAAGGATCAAATTACTTTGTTATGCTCTCAAAAATCCCGTCTGAGCTGGCACTAGTTCCATCCAACTCACTTCTTCCTCCACAGGCCTTGCCCTATTTCTTTTAAAGCTACATTTATACAATGCTTTTATGTGCTCTTGTTAACAGCTTGGGAAGCAAATGTCATTGTTCTCCTCCTCAAAATTTGGAAACGGGGATTCAAAAAAATGAGCAAAGAGGTCACAAAGTGCTTCTGGATAGAGGAGCCGTGCAGCAAATGACATGATCTGCACTCAAAGATGATATATTTGGCCTTCCAGCTGGTACCACCTAGGCTTTTGAGCGCACCAGCATTTTGAATCACAGAAAGAATCAACCACACCAAGAAGAGGAATGACCAAAACAACGTTGTTACTTTTCTGTGTGCAGAGGGGAGGAAGCTACTGCAATTCTGCAGAGTGGCTCTTTCCACCCCTTCTACTCATCCCTCAAAAGCATAGGAGAGTGAGCCAACTAGCAGAGAGAGACACAATAGGCCCAACTGAGTTTGTTCTGATTAAAGTGCACCCAAGCAAACCCTGCAATATTCTGGTCATCTCTGAAATCTCTGTAGCAAAACCACCAGAAACACTTTCTTCCCTCAGCAATTCACTACGTTAAAATGTTAGCTGACTTCAAAGTCTAGTTAGCCTTACTCTGCTACCAAGAAAGTCAGGGAGGGATCTTCACTCCCCTTTTATTTTGCGCTGACACTACCTCTTCCCACCCTGTAATCTTGCTTTGAGAATGAACACAGCCCTCTGAGTACAGCACCTTGTGGAAAGGCTTACTATACAGTGAAACCACAAACATTTAAGTAATTTGACAGATTATGGGTTTTATGACAGAATAAGTTTACTCTGGTCTTGCACCATATCCCAAGAGAGCAACAGGCAACTACAGCATAACTTTTCTCACCATTCTTTCAGATCTATTTCTGCCTCTGTTGTGTAACCTCCTTATTTCTGCTCTTTTATTATACTCTCAAGAATGCACTCCACCTCCTGTCACAAACAGTACTACTATTTAACTTATCATTTAACTTGGACCTTTTCAAAAAGAACAAACGCCAGTTCCCACTCCACAGCGTGAATTCAGGAGCCTTATGAGACGTTCCGAGCACACATCCCTTAGGTGGCCTGTTAAGTCTCAGCTCTCAACATCAGTCATTGTACAGGGCTATCTCGTACAGGAAAACAGCTATACAAGAAAAAAAAAGATTATTTGCAGAATGATCTAGTTAGAGCTAACAGGACTAGCAATATCTACATACACCTGCAACATTTTTGGTGTATGCTAGCAGCGAACGGCAGCTTTAGCTTTCCACCATCTGGATGTGCTACAGCTTAAGCATATGCACCATGAGGTTGCCAGCTGCTAAGGTCACCTGCTCTTGTAGGAAAGCAGCACTCCTGTAATGCTGAAGTAATGGGGCATTTGGTTCCTGAGGCATGCACTGAAAAGGTAAGGCTCTTCTGGTTTAGCAGGTTGGGGGAGATGTGGAGGAGGAGATCAAGAATGATGAGAAGAACAATGTTGGGGTTTGTGTTTAGGAAAGCAGAAGGAAATCATGCAGTGTTGAGTCTCGCTTTTAGGAAGTAAGGAATATAGTGGGAGTATAGGAAAAATCTACTTGGAAGTCTTCAATTAACTTGGGAGTACACTGTTACATGGCACAAACTTACGTCAAAGAGGTCAATTTAGCCTACGTGCAACTGCTCTGTAGATGACTACATGAGGTCAAATGAACAGTGGTGAAAAAAGAAGTTCTTTCAAACAAGTCTGAGGCTATTCTTGTAATATAATCATTAGTTATTACACACAGAAAACCCTAGAGAATGTCTTCCAAACTTTGTCATGAAGCAAAAAAAACAGCTTGTTAAAGATAATTCAGCTAACTAGCGAAAAGGATGGAATGGAATTTACGTGGCATTTCACCAGCACCATCCTGTCAGAAAATTACAGACATCAAAAAATATGCATACTGTGCAATGGTTAGACCACGGATAACAGTAATTACAGCCTGCACTATACAGACTTTTTCATTAGCAGCGTGCTTTGCAAATAACAACAGTAAGAAGAAAAACAAAAAAAAAAAAGCCCCAAACGTCACCACAAAATTTTGCCTGGAAAAACACACACACACAAAAACATTTAAATCCCTGACATCTTCCTCTCAGCTTTGTTCCTGGCCTCATCCCTCTACAGACTTCAGTTGACAAGTATTCTAGCAAAGTCTCTTCACTCTTAGGGAGCTTAGAAGATGTCAGAAGACCATCTTGACTTAATATAATGGCATACACATTCTCTCATGCATTAATTCTCTATCACATCCCTCAAACACACTTGCCAATGGTTCAGGAACTAACTGGAAAACTGAGGGTTCAAGCCTTCTCTCAGAGCAGAGAATACATAGTTCTGCAGAATTCCATATTGGAGAGGTGTTACGAGAAGTAAAATAAAGTCCATCCCCTCCAAGTCAGCATGCTTCATCTGTAACCTGGATGTGCAAAATAGACTGTGGCAGTGGAGAAACAAGTGAAACTCCACCCAGTATGGCAGGATTGGACCCTAATTCTCATACTTTTAGATATAAAAGGTGCTACAGACATGCAAGACAAAAGTCAACTACTCACTCTGTTACTAAAAATATTCAGCTTTTATATTTCTGTTGTTTCCCTTGGTGTTTTAATTTTTGCTTCACAAAAAATTTCCCTTCTACATTCCATATGTATTTAATGCATGAAACACTAATGGCTACAACTAATAGTAGACCTAGGAGAAAAGGCCATCGATATCTGCACACTGATGTTTATAGAAGACCTTGTCACCTGCAGATAACTTCCTAAATCACACCCACTACAGGCTCCCTGCTGCACATAGGCCTTTTTATTTCCTATCTCTGCTCTGCGACCAGATACAAAGTCACTGGGCTAAAATAAGCCACAGCCACTCTGTGCTGTTATCATCCTAGAGGCTGTCTGTGATCCTGCCCTGAAGAACTCCCTGCGGCGAGCAAAATGCACAAAGGCACATTCAGAGACTGACCTCAGTGCGGCTGGAAATGCTGCACATGTGTGAGCAGCTTCCACCACATCCGACATCGGAGTGATGGCTGGAGATAACGGCCAGTAATTCATGGGTATATATGTTTTGTGTAATTTTCTTTAAACAGCCCTGCTACCTGTAGCACTCAAAGAGAATTCTGAAGCATGTGCCTTTTCTCTTCTCACTCTGAATTATGCTCCGTTATTTTTAAGTCACTGAGAAAACGGAGAAACAGAGGATGAAGTTTAAATAGCAGAATAACTTGATTTCTCTTACTTGCAGACACTAACTGATGGAACAAAAAAACCTTTCTTCTCCAAAGCTGGATAAAAACTAGATTAACAAAGGCTAAAAAACAGGGGGGAGGGCAGGGAGTCCTCAGCTATCTTCATGCTAAAATACCAAAAGTAAAAGGTCAGCGGTTACTGAAATCCGTGTTCTATGAGAAGTTCAACTCTGAGTCTCTGATGAGGTGAGGGGCTTTTCCCCATTTTTCTCACTTCTTTTTCTTTACAAAAGACTATTTCAACTGAACATAAGAAGATTTTATATTAAGATTTCTTACATTGTCTCTTATGCTGCAATAGGTGAAGCAGAGTCTCTATCTTTGAAAAGCTTTTTTATTTTTTTCCCTCTAAAGTCTGTTCCATTAGAGATAGCATCTGAGAGTTTATTCTATAGCCAGACCCCTTCTTAAATAGAAAGATTATCTTCTTTGACACTTTACCATTTTTTTTTTTTTTTTTTAAATGCACTGCTAAGCCACACATTTCAAGTCACCCAACACTTTGGAGACTGCAATAGAGCCTTCATTCCCAGAGCAAGGGTGGAGCGCAGGTCTAAGCTCCTTAGCCAGAGATTAGCCTTGCCTAGTAGAAGGGGTGGCACGCTATGCCACAGCAAATCCAGCTGCTCGTTGTCCCCCCGCCCTCCCTTCTCAGGCACACGACTGCCGCTGTGCCTCTCCCTCCAGTCCCACTCCTGTCATCAAGCTGGAGGACCAAACCAGTAAGTAAGACTCTGCTCAGAGCTGCCTGACCTCAAAACTTTCCTCTCCAAATGCACCATGCAGAGACTTCTAGAATAGCCTACCAGAGTCCCAGTAAAATGAGATGGAGCGCTGCCGCAATATAGCTTGCCTAATCCTATAACGGGAAAGGGAAAGAAACAAATTCAGTTTCATGGAACCAAGAGGTTTTTGTCTCATTTGTTTGTTTACAAGTGTGACCCTACATTTCTTCCACACCTAATTCCAGTTATAGCTGCAGTAGTGCAGTGCTGATAAGACAGAAAACCAATATGATACAGAAGCAGTGATAAGACAAAAGCTACCCTGACCAGCAATACAAGCACTAAGCTAGGCAGTACAACAATAAGGTAGAACAGGCAAGCAGAAAATTTTGTACTTCTGTAGAGGCAACTAAATGACTTCCAACTAGCCTTATACCTACTGTGTTTGAGTAATATATTTTTTTATCCATGTGGTAATCTCCTGTGTGCATAATAATATTCTTTTAACTGCACTATGGAGGATGACAAACAGGGCATAGTGTCCAGAAGTTGTTCTTATATACTGGGCTGTTCACTGAAGAGTGGCTTAGAAAAAAGACAGACTAGCCTGTACAGCAGACTAGGAAAAAACAAGGCTGATTTTTTCTTGTTTTTATATTAAAGCCTTTAGCATGCAGTAGATTTTTCTTTTTTGCTTTATTGAAATGTCCATCAGTCTCTCAACATTTTTAATAGGATGTTTTCAGAGCACAATTGCTCTGCACTCTAAAGCTGAACAATGCTCTGCATTTTTTAAACCCGCCATTCCAGCACCAGAAATCCTGCTCTTCTGAGTGCTTTAAAGTTGTGCTTCCCTTCCAGATCAATGTCATACAGCTTTAAACGTGTTCCCAAATACAAAACAATACTGCTTTTGAAATTAGGTAGTGAGCAATTCAAGCCCACGCCCAGTAACAGACACACAGCATTAATAGCTGTCCTGGACCTGTTTGACAGAGGGAAAAAAATATGAATACTTGCACAAGGAATTTCTTTTTTTGCAACACAGTTATGAATGACATACATCTTGACAATCAAATGACCTCTGAAAAGGACAGTGGTAGTGCCTATGCATTCTATAAAACCAACAGATGATTTATAGGCTCAGAGTGCTGCTAACAGTGCCAGGGCCTGGCTTTTCACTGCTCTGCAAGAAGCAATGAAGAAGATGGGGGTAAAAAAGACAGTCTGTGGCCCTCCTTTTTGGGGAGATGGAGAAAGCAGTCAAGGAAGCACTTTCCAGAGAGCAGAGTGGCTGAACAACAGACCTTCTGGCAGCCGCCATTCTCCAGCCAAGCTGTCCTACAGCAAGCACAACAAGCACTCTGCCTCCCAACCACCAGCAGCTCTTTAAAACTCCTTCTGACACACAAAAAGACACAGGCTCTTGCTCTCAAGAGCAACAACAACAGTGTCATTCTGGGAAAGAAAGGGATTACCTGAGAGTAGAGTAGCATTCCCAATGGTTTTATATTCCATCTGCAGTGGATCAGCTCCCACTGTGCTCTGCTCTGTCAAGAGCAGCAGCTTCATCGTACAAGTAAGGGAGCAGTGAAGCCACGATCAACACTGTCACTCTTCTGCTACAAAGGAACTGTATGATAAAGCTTGTCTAAGCTAGAAACAACACCCTGCATGACTAGTTTAGGATGGTGCTTCCACAGGAAGGGCCCTCCAACTTCACTGTATTTCAATAAAAAAAAAAAAAAGACAGATGTAAGATCTGTTGCATAATGTCTTGCTAGGAACCACTCTATGTGGGGGGGCAACAGGTCTGGCTGTTCTTTGAGTAACCCTCTGAAGAAGAAAGTCCTATCAGGACAGTCTCAGAACAACACTGGAAGCATAGTGCATTACGCTGGCATCAGAGAAGGAAAAAAAACCCATATGCATAGAATGATTCATCTCCAGTGTTAACTACATATTTCTGCAAAATAAAATCATTTTAAGCTTTGATTGCAAGTTCTGTGCTGACTGCAACTCACTCAATTTTGCTATTTGCTGTTGCTTTAAGAACATACAGGAGATAAACCAAAGCAATGCATCTAATGAAAGCTAAGCCTATATAACTTAATTACCACTGAGGTACTGCATTTGTCATTTGAAAAAAACAGACCTCCCTTGTTTTCAGATCTATTGCAGCTTGACAGAAACATGAAAAAAAACCTAAATGTGTCACTGTTGGTCCTAACTAATATCGATGAGTGCAAAGGAAATGGCAAATTTCTGTATTTTGCCTTGCAAAGAAGTTCCCAACTTGTCACTTGGAATAAAGGAAAGATCCACTGTGAAGTCGATCAAATAACTGAGACTTCCCCTCCCAAGTCCAGTTTTCCTCATGGTTTCTTCCTTCCTCTCCAAGAATATTTGCAATAGCACTGAGGTACAGATTAACCATTACAAAATACTTACTGAACTCCACTTAACAGGTACACAAATTCAAGGATGTCAACACTGAGTATTTCTTTTAAATTGTAACCTTTAATTTTTTGTCATCTTCGAATATTCAGGTTTAGTTCTTTCCAACATTACAAGCATAACAAAACTCTCTTAAACAGCTCTATTTTTCCCACTTCTACAGTTGTCTTCTGAAGTTTTGTCCACTACAAGTATCCACGTGTGCAGGGCAGGCAGTCACTGAATTCAGACAAGGAAGTTATTCTGTAACACTGTTGTCTAAATACTGCAGGTGCACTTTCTCTGTGTTCTCATAAAAGCACAAAATATTTCTAATGCAAAGGAAATGAATTAATAAAACAATGCCATTTTCATTAATTTTAGGCCTCAGCAATTAAATTGTTCCTTCTGCCCTACCCATCCCCATTTTTTTTAATTTTTTATTTATTTATTTATTTATTTATTTAAGTCTGCTTAGGAAATTAAAATTATTGGCAAAGCCACACTGTATTGCATTGAACAACCCCCTCCGGCCACAGCTGTCAGCTTTTAGTTTCAGAATCAGAATCTGCCCAAGGGCACTGATACCGCTTGTAGCTAATAGTCTTATTAGAAGTCAAGGGCACAAAATCCACAGAAATCAGTATGAAATGCTAATGTAACTTCTGATGCTCAGATTACATAGTTGCACATCAGTATTTTGATAGTACATTTTTTTCCTAATTTAACTTCCAGCTTTCATTTAAGTGAAAACCCACACAGAGAAATCGTTCAAGTCGTAAGAAAAAGCAAGCAATTAACTCCTGAGCGCGAGTTCAGATTAAATAAAATCAGGTATCATAAAATCTTTATCTGAAGAAACACACCTATGTCATCAGATACAGTTTGGTCATTATCATAGAGAACAGTGCATTAATTACTAGTCTCCAGAGGCATCTTTATTCCTATTCATCTCTGAGCAGTGAGCCAGTCCGATCGACATTCACTATAAAAGTCACATAACATACATAAAAATAACTTGCATCCCTTTCCTACAATGTAAGATCTAGAGGAGATTCTACCATTGTTGACAGTTGAGATATTCTGAAAAAGTAAAAATCTAAATACCAGAAACTTCTAAGTTTGACACTGATTTTAAACTACTAATCACATTTGCCTTGAATTTCAAGCATTGCTAGAAACTCTAGAACTAATTTTCCCCATCTTATATTATATCTGCACATCCCACCAGTTTTGACACATTACTTTTATGCTGACCACTAATTTGAGAGGAGAAGCAGACTGTGCTATATAAAGATCTTAGGAGCAAATAATTTGAAAAGAATACTTAAAAATGTTGAAAACAAGCCATGGTCTTCAGCTTAAATGGAAGCATTCCTGTTGTTTTCAATTCCAACTTTATCAAACTGATTATTATAGGGATTTTTTTTTTAATCCCACTTACTACAGTAAAAACACTTGCAATAAGCCTTCAACGTCAGTCCTGACCATTTTGTGCTTAAAAAGCACTGATCCCTGCCACCTCCAGAACTCACTGCAGAAAACAGCTGGAGACCACTCCCAAGGATTGCCTTAGAAGTCCCCTATGAACAAACGGGGATGGGGGGGAGGGAGAGGAAGGCAGAAAAGCCACATCCTCAGCCACCTGTCTTTCCCCTGTGCTGACAACAGGGCCTTGCAAGACCTGACAAAAGATGTCTAATTTTGTCTCAGCCATTCTAGTTCATATTCTGTTGTCTTGGCTTCAGCACAGCTTTACTGCTATTTCAAACCAGGCTCTGACCCACTGAGGCTGAGGCAGGGCACGCAGCCTGTGATCAGTCGCACTGCAGGACAGCAGCCTCCAGCAGAGCCAGCACACTGCAGGAGGCAGCGGCACCTTCAGCGGCTGCAGAAGGCTCCAGCAGAGCCGTGCTTCAAAGCTCCTGACACAAAGGAAAGCCCCCAGAGCAGCCCAGGCAGACTGTCATGTTTTACATGAGTGGGGGTGGCTGAAGAAGCAGCTCAAGATGGATGCGTACAGAAGGGGCTTCCAGCTACAGCAGTCAGCCTCACTCACTTCACTCCTCTTTGTGTGTTTGTGGTAAGACTTATAGAACTTCTGGTCTGAACAGACTGCCACTTGTTTAAGGGGTTGCTACTGGATTGACACAGCAGTGAGAATGAGAACGGACAGACTGGAGATAGATTAAAACGCTGCACATCATTCTCACATTTCACAGAAGGGCTTCATTTAATGGTGAAATATCCATGATTTATACGTTCATTAAAAAAAATGTAATCACAGCAGAAAGGTCATCCTATTTGCATACTAGATGATCAAATAAGCCATTCTGGTTTTGCAGATCTATTGCACCTAAGATGACAGCAAAGCATTACTGTTGGCCAGTCAGAGACGTAGGCTGAAGATCAACAGAAGAGGGAAGTAGATGCAGCTGGAATGTGCTTTTGGCATTACAGTTATAGATGAAGTGGTTTGGCAGTCCAGGAACCCACCTCCTTCCCTCCCATGTCACTGCAGAACAGCCACAGGACAAGCAATCCATCTGGCCGATCCAAGGGAATCCTGGTTGTCCTGCTTCAGGCAAAGTGCCTGCCTGATCTGCACTGACCCACGCTGAGGATGCAAAACTGCTGTATCCCATGCAAGAGAGGCATTAGGACCTCAAGTTAAAGCTGAAAAAGTGTGAGACTGCTGTTTTCGATGGCAACTATTTTTATATTATTTTTTAACCCTTAGGTCACCATAAGTGTAATACAGAACTTCAGCTTTGTATATACGAAGGTAAGTCAAATAGGGCTCCACTGTCACCTCTGAAGGGGGACAAGGTTGTCGAGTTTTTCTCAAGTGTGACTCACATCAGAAAAGTGGTACCATTCAAACTCTTATCACCACAGATCATTTTTTCCCTTCTCTCTCCCAGGCCACCACCCTTGGTCCTGTTATCTCTTCTTACAGCCCCAAACCAGACCAAGGTTTAATTTAGCCACCTAATCCACAGCCACATAAGTAGCTCTGTACCAAACTTCTTCATGCATTTGTGCATCACTCTCCGAGATCCAGCACCTTATGTTACTCCACATTTATTTAATGTTTGACTCTCACTAGCAAGATATACTTTGCTATTTCTGAACTCCTCCTCTGCAATTCTTATGTACTTCAATTTGGGGGAAATCGTACTCTAACTGTAAGGGAGCTCGGAGCAATCAATCTCCTAAATTGGTCTCCTAATCTTCTTGGTCTTTGTCAGTAAGCCCACATGCCAGCATCTTTTAAGTCTTTCAGTGTGTTTCATAAACCATGCTATTGCTAGGAACCTGCAGTATTTATCAGAGAGGGCTTAAGACATCTGAGCAATCCAATCACAGAATTCTCCAGCCTGCAGCAAAAAACATTTTACGAGCTAAACTTTAATGGCTTTATTCACTGCACTGATGAAAAATTATTTCAAACACTCTGTAGAAACAGAAATTCAAAAGATGAGAAATACCACATTCATTTGCATGCACACTGATTATAAAACGTACTAAAAGAGACCATGTATAAATGAGCGTTGATCCCCTGATAATTTTATCAGAACTAAGCAGGTACATTATGAAACAGTCCAAAAACACTTGCCTGTCCCTTACTGAGCGACAGACTTGACCATTCTCTCAGCATCTCCAGCAACACAGTTCCCTTCCTGACCAAACCCAAGGAGAACGTTCTCATACAGTACCTACCTAAAGTTACACAGCAGCCTTTCAGCAGATAGCACAGGGGCTTACAAAAACAGCTTTTTCTGAACTCTTCTTTGATTGCCCTACAAAAAGGTTAACGAGTGAAAGTTTGCAGCCTGTGCAAGGAACACAAACATTTAGAGCTTACTTACTCAGTCCATTATTGATGAGCTGTGTTATAAAAGTGGCTTCAAAAATTGAGAAGCAGATTTGTGTCAGATCACTTATTTAAGAGGAATGCACTTTTAATTTAAGATCAGCTGGAATATAAAAAACACAGCTACACAGACTGCCATTGCCTGAAGCAAACCTTCAACCCCATGCAGACAGACCACAGCAGCTGCGGGAAGCTCTGCAGGGAGCACACAACAGAACAGCTCCTGCAAAATAGGTCTGACGGACAGGAACACCTGTACTTCCACCAGTCTTTGCTTCTTTTAAATAATGAACCCATTAAAGGCTAGCAAAATTTTATATTTTAGTGTTAAATTTTTGTTCTGGGTTTTGTTGCTCTGTAAGTTACTGAGTCCTTGTTTCAAAATAATAATAATAATAATAATAATAAAATAAAGAGGAGGAGGAACTAACAGATCTTTTGCACTTCTACAACCGATAAAGAAAAACATTACCTTTCTCTGAGGATGAAGTGATCCATTTGTATAAATAGTGGCATGTACCACAGTCAAATATTTAACTGGAAATGACAAGATTTGAATTAAATGAGACTTTAACACAGTCAAAGTGCGGACAGTGACATGCAAAATTACGAACAAGGTTTTGTTTTGTTTTCTTTTCTTGGATTTATTTTGTTTTTAATTTCAATGCAATACAGACTTTGGAAACATGCTGAAACAATTCCAGGGATACCAAACCACCTCCAGGCCTAAAAACAATACATGTACTTTCTGCTTCAAGCTGTCTCAACTCCTATCGTAACTTACCTTAACTCTGCATCTAAGCACTCCGTTTCACTACTCTCCTGTTCTAGACTTAGAACATTGCTACATCACTGACCTTCGCCTGCTACTTTCATTTGCACAAATGCTCCCTACGCACATTTTCCATTAATTCAGTGATTTTTCTACTCTTATGCAATAAGTATGTTTTTAACATAAACTCCTGCAGAAGAAACCAAACCAACCAACACAATGTTTGCAGAGCCTACAGACAAGCTATCTATCAGTTAGAGGCTGCTGGGCACAGACGGCAGGCTGCATCTGACCTGGTGACCTAGAAAGGACAAGTGGTCCCCATCAGCCATCCTCCAAGAGATGAATTAATGGACTTTTGATAAGTGCACATACATGCACTAAAGCATGGTAAAATAGTGTGGTTATGTGAAAAAACACATGTTGAATTAGAAGTTATTTTTACAGTATAAAAAGTGTACCAGCTGCTTCACAGAAAACAATTAACACAATGTTTGTTTGTTTTTTCCTTCTTGGGAAGAACACAGACTACAACCAGCACTGAAAACTGATTTTAAGCTACAAAAACAATTAGATTTAATGAATGAATCGTGATTTGAATGTGGTTTAGAGAAATGTGTTCCAAACAACTGCTGGCATAAAATCCAGTGCTAAATAGTAAATACTATGGACAAGACGTAAGGAGTATGTGGAGGTGATACAGTCATACTTTCACCTGAGCAACAAACAATACAAAAACAGAGGGTACCCAGCCAATTATCAGCATGTCAGTGACAATGTTTTATGAATTAAAAAAAAATATTTAAGTACACGTTTTAACCATGACCTTTATTTTCTATTCCCCGCAACAGTTCCTATGAACAGATTTTGCTGTATGGTTCTCCCTCATAGAAAACAAACTTACTACTTTAAGCCAGGCATGCAGACAAATGTACGGTTTAAGAGCCTGCATTCTCTATACAGAAGAAAGCCCCAGGACACAAACACCAGTAACATTTTATGCATCCGTTTTCTGTCACAAGACTCAAGTGTTAATACATAAATGAGTGTACTGCACAGCAATTATTATACTAATGAGCGTAAGCAGAATCCAAATCCAGGAAGGTCAGAATAATTTCCACTGACCTCAGCCATGCATCCAATCCTACTTGCAAAGCTAGGTGACAAAACCTAAAAGAAACAAAGACCAAAAAACTCCCAAAAATGCTCAGTATTCATTAACTGCTACTAATGTTTAAAAGCCACTCACTTGTAGCCACTCACTTTTCCCTCTCTCTTCATACGCTTGAATCGAAACATTGACATAATGCAACCAGTGAGCCACCATTAATAAAGCCCCATGTCAAAAGACAACCAAGAGCTTACCCTCCACACACACACGTTTTTGATACAGGTATGCTAAATGCAGAAACCAAAAGTCTATTTACATAGATGTTTTGCTTGTATTTGATTGCCAGTTTACTTATATTTGAATATCAATTTGCAAGCTAATTAGAGAACATCGCTAAGCCCGTTACAGAAAAATAGTGCTCCACCATTAACTGCACTGCTATCTAACTAATTCCTTTAAAGACTGGCTTCAAACACCATCTTCATCTCCATTCAAAACAATTAGTGTACATTTATTTCACATTTTAAACTGCAGAGAATCAATTTTTTAAACACTTTAACAGACTGCACTGCTATTTTGATAGCTTTTATGTTACAAATTATGCTTTTAGAGATTCGTAACTTTCCTATTTAAGGGAATGTTAAACTGGAACTCACAGAGGGGCTCCAATAATTCTTCTCTACAACCTGAGAGCTATGTGCCATTAACTTTCAAAAACAAACAAAACGTAGTTCTTGAAAGAGCACAGTACACAAAAAAGAACTTGCTCCTGCAGGCAAGCCATAATTTCCAACACTGCTCACAACTCTACCAAAGCCTCATAGACGGTGAAACGAAGCAGGAAGTGTGTCCGGTTCTCAGAGACTACCAGCAGCAGGGCAGCCATGGGACAGCTGCTGCCAGGGCAGCAAGTGGCCAGGGCAGGCCTTAGGGTGCTGCCCAACCCTAGAGTAAAAAGCAGAAGAAAGGTCTCAGTTACACTGCAGGGAGAAAAGCAGGAAAAAAAAAAACAGAAAACAACCCCCAAAAAAACCCATAGAACACAACAAACTTCCACTAACAGAGACTCCAGTGCTGTGGAGCCTCATTCAGCTGTGACCTCCTTTTCTTCCATTACCCTCAGCAGACCGTTTGTCTCACTAACTTATCTCCTTTCACAAAGCAGGTCCCTTTCTTCTCTCTCCATCCTGGTGCCAAGCAGTGCAAATCTGAGTAAGAAACATACATGCTGGAAAAGGCTAAAAGGAAATACGTGCAGAGTGTCTACTTTGCAGCTGCCTACTTTGCAACTGCTGGTAAATTTTCAGACACAGAAGCACATCTCCATAGGAAATCCAAAGCTTGGTTTAACTGCACTGTTATGATGTTGAGGGAAGGAATGGCAGCCTCTGTCTATGTTGGCCAGCTGGGGCACCGCTCACACCTTTCTAACTTCTGGCTGCTTGGAATATGTTGCTTACCAGATGCATGGAACAAATAGGGAACTGGTTTGATGGCCAGAACACTGTAAAGTAACACCAACAAGCTGTTCCTGGGATTTCCCTCTGAAGAAAGAGCTAGAAGAGTGCTTAAGAGTCCATACACCATTCTTAAGGTCCAGTATTGCTTCTATCATGCTCAAACTCGACATCAGCCATGTAGGGCAACCAGTCCATTACAGAATCATAGAATTGCTCAGGTTGGAAAAGACCTCAAAGATCATCGAGTCCAACCACAACCTAACCATACTACCCTAACTCTAACAACCCTCTGCTAAATCATGTCCCTGAGCACCATATCCAAATGGTTTTTAAACACATCCAGGGATGGTGACTCAACCACCTCCCTGGTGGGCCTATTCCAGTGCTTAACAACCCTTTCAGTAAAGAAGTTTTTCCTGATATCCAACCTAAACTTACCCTGGAGCAACTTGAGGCCATTTCCCCTCGTCCTGTTACCTGTCACCAGTGAGAAGAGACCAACCCCGCTCTCGCTGTAAGCACCTTTCAGATATTGGAAGAGACCAATAAGGTCTCCCCTCAGCCTCCTCTTCCCCAGACTAAACAGCCCCAGTTCCTACAGTCGCTCCTCACAGGGCATATTCTCCAAGCCCTTCACAAGCCTTGCTCCCCTTCTTTGGACATGCTCCAGCACCTCAGTGTCCCTTCTGTACTGAGATGCCCAAAACTGAATGCAGTACTCGAGGTGAGGCCTCATCAGTGCCGAGTACGGGGGCAGGATTACTTCCCTAGTCCTGTCACCATACCATTCCTGATATAAGCCAGGATGCTACAGGCCTTCTTGGCCACCTGGGCACACTGCTGGCTCCTCATATTCAGCCAACTGTCCATCAGTACACCAAGGTCCCTTTCTATCAGGTAGCTTTCCAGCCACTCCTCCCCAAGCCTGTAGGGTTGCCTGCTGTTGTTGCAACCAAAATGCAGTACCCGACACATCATAAAGGCCTGGAATAGTTTTGTATCAGGTCAGCTTGCACTCATCCCAACAACCACATGGATGCAATGCACTCCCAACTCGAGGGGAGAAAGCTGCGTTCCTAGTACAGCCTCTCCCAGCGAAGGCTGTATTTCCGCATGAACTTAAACTGCACACCTATAATCACAGCAAGAAACAAAGAAACTCACCACCACTGTTACTGGTACCAACTCACCTGTAGCAAGCAAGGCAGCGATGCTTTTCCAGGCTGCTTTATAGGCAGCGATGGATATCAACACCTGAAAACCCAGAGCTGTCTCTGGAAGAGAGAACATGCCACAGTGCGTGGCTATGAGTGTTTCTGTAGTGGAGTTCATGTCCTGGCTTCAAGATCAGTTTATCTTCAAAAGACTCTTCCTTCTGCCTCATTCCCTCTTCCCCCTACAGAGTTTAACCTCACTCATTTCTCAATGTCCTTCTCCTTGCTTTTTGAGGGAAAATTCACCCAGATCGTGTATACAGAGAATACTGCAAAACCAGCTGCATCATGTTGAACTGAAAGGCTTTAATGAGCATTAAAGGCCAGTTCCTCCTCCTACAGCTTAATAAGATAATAGCAACTCCAGCCCTTTTTCTTCTCTCCACAACCTGCTGCTGTTCCTTGCACTGTTTTCTATCCCTCCTATAGTCTCAGCTCAGTAGGGCTGACTGATGCTTAGGACATGTCCTGAAAGTTTGGAAGAGAATTTTTCTAAAAGTTACTGTTTCCAGGTTAACAAATACGCTCACATTAGGTGTCAGACCATGACACACTCAATCAAAAATAATGAGCCCAGCTCAGTGCATTCAACCAGCAGAAGAGCAGTTCAAAATGTATTTGAATTTGTCGATTGACATCAAAGTTTTCAACACAGCAGTATTTGATTTAATGTAGTTACCAAATGTTTAAATACTACTGGAATTTCCCTCTATTTAGTATGGTAGTATGTCCTGCAATTAAGGGTATTTTCCATAATATCAGTTCAATAAGACACTCTAGTAATTTTGTCTAGATGACTAGTCAACAGAAGATCTTGAAGTGGGAACTTGAAAGAATAATTATATATACCATGTGTATCTTATCATGCTAACACAGGCAGCCTCACCCAAGGTTTTGCTCCATGTGTTCCATATACCGATCCCTCTCTCTTTATAGAATTTTTAATGCTGCTGTTGCCAGGTGATGATAAAAACTTGTCTCCTACCACTGAATCAATTAGTCATCCTTAAGGGCAGCTTTGTTTGCTCTGTAGGGCCCCACTGCAGAGCTTTGTATCTGCCATTCCACTCCCCTAGAGCATGGGTCAGCCTTGGAGAAAGCTCCAACTACAGCTCTTCCAAGAAAAATAATGTCCCTCTGGGAATCAAGGCCAGATGGCAGAGTTTAAAACAGAACTAAGGCTACATTAAATGGTGTCAGAAACAGATAAAACCAGACTCAGCTTCTGAGGCAGAGACTAACACCTACTTTGCCATCCCCTGTTGAGCCATGCCAAGAGCCTTACTGAGGCAGCTGATGGCTCAGCTCTCTTAACTCGTATTTCTACACAAAGAAAGGACACTGCATTTGAGATCCTCTTAAGTAACCACCTGAATATAGGAAAACGGAATAAGTAGTAATTAATTCACTGCATTCCAAGTAAACGCACCATAAACAGAAATGACTATCAGAGCTGGACTAATTAACCAAGATAGTAATTTATGCATTCCAGAACTCTGCAACCATTCAGGATCTGTGTAATTTCTCCATAAGAGTATTCTTCTCTTTATCGAGATATTTTTGGAAGTGAAAATATGAGCAGAATTTTGTAGAGAATAGAGGTGAATCAAGTTCCCTTTTCTGGAAAAAAGTGGAGCCAGTAGTTGATTTAGGGTTTTTTCTTTGTTTCAAAAACAGTATTATACATTTTCACCCCAATTCAAATAATCCATAAAAAGAAAGCATTTTGATTAGTGTGTTCGCAGGTTTCTTTCAAAATGGCTTCTCTAGAACTCAAGCAATAAATTCACTGACTACTGGATATACAAACTGATCCAAATGCTACACTCCATAGCAGCTTTAGTGTCCACTGAGGAACAATGGAATCTCATTTTTGAAATTATATGTCTGTCCTCTACGCACATCCAAAATATTGTTGAATTTCATAATATACTCTCTCTTTATATAAAGTTCAACATACATCAATATTAATTAGTAGCTCAATACTGGAGAGTAAAATCAGGTATCACAAATCAGATGTAGAATTTTACAGAAATAGAAGAAAAAAGGAGTCACTATTCAAGTATGTATCACTTTTCACTAAGTTGAGTATATGTTTTATTTATACTGTAGGATATATTCCATTTTTAACTGAGGAGTGGGGGAAAGGGAGCAGGAAATCACATCTCTAAAAAAAAAAACCAACAAAACTCTCTTGCTTCGCTAAAAGCAAGCTCTGTTTTTCAGAGGACAATTGTCTGAGAATAAGTTAAAGAGCCTGACAGATAAACAGACAACAGAAATAATAAAACAGGTGCTGTGCTTGTGTAGTTAAAGCAAACAGAGGAAGCTCTACCAATCCAGAATAGTAAGCTCAGTACCGACACGAGAATTTAGGATGCTGCAGAGAACACAAAAAGGACAAACAGGAAGACTGTTTGAGAAAAGAAGAGAAAAAGGATTAAAACGCAAGAGAGTAAGAACTAGAATACAACTGTAATATAAAGTAAGTCAACAGGCAAAGCATCACCAAGAAGTGGCACTGAAATTTACTCTGCTTCACATGGGAAGAAGACAAAAACAAACGTACTAAATGTTAAGCAGGAGTGGTCAGAAAAACAAATATTCTCAACATAAGCTTCTTAAAAGAAAAAAAACAACCCAACCAAAAACAACATCCTTACTCCCGCTAGGGCAAAGAAGTATAACTTGAAGCATGTGGCTGTTCATTGAGTGCTTTATTTTTGGGGAGTGCAGGTAGGGTGTGTAAAGAAGAAGCTTTTTAAAAACTAAACATTTGGGAAGAATGGAAACAATTTCTTTCAGCTTGCCAGCTGAGAGACCCCATCCATTTGAGATTCTTTGGCTGTCTGCCTGGAAGGAAGTTGTCAAATCGTCTTTTTTGCTAACGGCAAGGAGACTTCAAACAAAGCAGTTGCTACTTTCATTTTTTTTCCTGGACAAACACAAACTTTTTTTTGGTGAGGGACAAGAATTTCCGTCTTTGAAAATATGATTCTGCTCTCACTTTTCCTGGCTCTACTCTTAACATTCACTGGACTATCAAAGATGCGAGCGTACGCTACCATAGGAAGAACACAACTGCATAAAAGTGTAAAGGTGCTGTTTTCTTTTTATTTATAGTGAGGAATAAAACATAAGCCTTAAAAGCAGCACTGCTGTCTTGTTTTAAGCATGACAACTTCTAGAAGGAATTTTATTCTTCATTGACGATTGACGTTTTTATGCATGGAATGATGAAAACAGTAGCAGCACCAAGAAAAAAAACAAACAAAAGCTGAGTGCATCCTGGGATAGCCAGAAGATGCATCACCTGCACTACTTAATGAAGAAAGCATTACTTACATTTAAATACCAAGCAATCTTAAACATTAACCTTGGGATTGATTTTCCTCAGCTTTGGTCACCTAGAAATCAGTTGTCCAGTGCAAAACCAGCTTACAGACTTCCTTATCATCACTGGTGAACCACCAGGCTCTTTGGGGAACAATGTTTCCCATACAGAGTTGAGGAATTTGGATAGATGAACTTTTCTCTAGCATCACGCGACTTTACAGCAAGCTGAAAGAGTAGCTCTCCATCCCCAGAACCTCCAGTCCTCCCTCACCACAAACAGTTCTCGAGAACCACCCCCATCCATCATGCTTTCCTCTCATGCTCAGGCTCCTCCCATTAACCAAAAAACATCAGCAGAGCTTACTATCTCCAGCTATGTAGCCACCAAATCAGAAAACAAGTTATACTCATGCAGGTATATGGGGTGTACCAGCAAATGGCACCACAGGTGACAGGAGATGGGGACACACCTAACACTGAGGGGAGCCAACAGTGTGAAAAGAAGTAAAGCAAACAAGGGGAAAATTCCTCGCCCTAGTGGCACATTCCCAGCAATACGTTTCTGGATTGTTTTAGAACAAGTTATGTTCGAAGTTGTAAACTACAAAGTAAGTCAGTGGGAATGCTGAAATCAGAATCTGGCATCAGATATCAAAGCATGAAAACAAAGGTTATTTATTTAGAGCTTCACTGCTTGAAAAGAAAAGGCAGCAAGGACACCATGGCTCCATTTAATCATACAAGATCTGTCTGCAGAAACCTAGGGACAGGGAGCATGAGCTATACCCCAGATAAGCTGGCCAACCCCATTCAATTTGTGGTTTCACAACCGCTTGGTACCAACCTCAAAAAGGAGGGGAAGCGGAAGGAACCCTGTCAGCTTGCTTCAGCTTACACAGCTCATGGAACAGCAGTGTTACTCATCCATGATCACGGCTTATCTCCATGACCAACACTAACATATTTTCTTCCTCTATCACTGTGCAACTCCAAGAGCTTAGAATTATTTTATAGCTACGCAATGCTCAAACAAAGCATTTAAGAATCATGTCTAGGCAACAGATTTGTTTAGCAGAGAACTAAAATCATGCATTTAGTAACAGGACACAATATTAAAATATATGCAGCATTAAAAAAAAAAATCACTGAATTATCAGACAGAGAATGTGAAAGTTTAAGATATTTTTCTGCAAATAACTGTTCAAGTAACCTTCCTAGGTGGGTAATTTTAGTAGAAATGCATTATTGTTATCTTAAAATTTGCAGGATATAGAACAGAGATTAGATAAACAGGTTGGACATGCATATCAAGTGGCCAAAGTATTTCTTTCCTGGATGAACTACAAGACTCTGATAAAACCAGCACAAGCAAGGGCATTTCATATATTAAACAGAACTCCCTCTTCAACTTTACCTCTTCTTCTCCAAATACTAAATCTTATGCATGACACTTCAAGTACAAATTACATTTTAAATAAAGAAACAAATAAGAAGTACTGTGTCTGTAAATTCAGGTTAGATACATCATCTACTAGGTGAAGTCTGGTGAGTTATTCGTATAAAAATTGTTTTATTTAACGCTGGATCATCTCAATCTTCAAATACTTAACAAATACATTCAATTCTAGAAGAACTGGAGGCCCAAATAACTCCACAGCTTTATCAGTAAGATAAACACCTTTTTTCTGGTGCACAAAGTTTCTTTTAATTTTCTTTCAGAGACTATTATTTTTCTCCCCCTTCCCTTGACAGAAATGAAGGTGTTGGTACTGAGCTCCTCCCAGATCCTTAGTGAAGTCACTGTAATTCCACCATCTGACGCTTATTCAGGATATATTTCTCCATCAATTTTTCACATATAATGACAACTGAATACAGGGATACCAACTTAATATATGTCCTAATGCACAGAAGGACAAACTAGTGGAGGTTAACATATGCTAGCCACATGAATAAATGGAGAAAGTCATTACCAGTTAAAGAAATACTTTTTTTCCTCCGTGTAATAGGAATAACCCTGATCCTCCCTCAAAGAGACCACTGGAATACAGAAATAGAAAAAGAGTATCACATAGCACATGGTGGGTGGAACACTGCCCCATACTCTCAAACCTAAGCATCTCCTATAATGATACTTAGTAATCAGATATCCCAGATTACTGTAACAACTGGAAAGCATAGATCAACAAGTCATATGATGATTCTACTTTTATTTACATTTTGGTGAGAGAGATGGAAATTGCAGGGCTTAGAAGAAGCTTATCCCCCCCAGTGGGCAAGATAAAAGCATACAAACATGACAGATATTAAACATCTTGTCATTTTTTTTGTTCAATATTTTAAGAAACAACATGTCAAGAAAACATCAAGTAAAGTTCAAATTATTCTGCAGTTGACTAAGAGGATCATAAAGCCTCTGTTGTATCAATGCACAAACCCAAAGAAAATTAAAGCTTTCAATTCTAAATCACATAGAAAACCTATAGTTACATATGTGTCACTTCTGAATTCATACTAGCATAATTATGCAGTTAGATATGAATAAGGCCACTGAGATCAGAATCAGGCCCATGTTTATACTTAAGAAGCAAATGTCATGCAACTATACATAACTTACAGCATCATCTGAATCTAGTTCAATAACCAGAAAATAGGCTTTTGACAACAACAGTATTTCAAAATGACAGTATAATTAAATTTAAGTCAAAGCTATGCCATGATGGACTGTATGTTTATGTGTAACCAGCAAATGATATGCTTTTAAGCATGTCAGAATTTTTCAAAAGAATTAACCATTGCATTAATTCAACTGAGGAAATGGTAGTAGAAAGCAAACTCCTCCAGGTCATTTCAAAACCAGCTGATGTGATACAGAGCACGCTGTATGCTCTGTACGTTTTTTCTATTCCCACTTCCCTAAAACGCTATGCATTTTAATACCATTCAAGGGCAAACCAACAGTACGCTTCACTCACTTCAAAGTTTTAAAAAGCAACAGGAGGGACTGTCTGATTGGGATGAGTAATGAATAAGGAAGTCAGTTTTCCATCTGTACATTCCTTACTCAAAAACAATTAGGGCTGGTCAGTCATTATCATCAGATTTGTATGAGCCAGAATCAGAAGGCAATTCACTGTATTTCCCAGCCAGTAGAAAAAAGTGAGAGAGATTTCAGAAAGGGTCTTGATTCCATGAATACAGAAGACAGCTTCCATGGGACAGGGCATATCTCAGAATTCGTGTCATTTTCATTTTATGATTAACCAGCAGCATTATAACTAACCATTACCAAACAATGGTTTCAAGACAGCACTTTTGGAAAGCAGTGGCCTTCTAAGCTCTCTGTTGTTGTTTCTGCCCCTTTCTCCAGGTTTTCAACATCACCTACGGAAGGAGTTCTCAGTGTAAATGACTACTGCAACATTCTACAGCAGAACGGTATATTAACTCCCAACTGGTGGAGCAGTGAGGGAAATCCCTTTCCTCTGTATTATTTTCTCAGTTGGCTGAATGCTTAGTTTAATGCATGAATTTCTAAGCTATTCTTCAATAAATTAAAAGTATGTGTTGGTAAAATGTATTTCCTTGAAACTGAACTGAAAATGCTTTAAGAACCGAAGCTGAAACACACTAAAGGTGATTGATTCTTCCTGCGTTCACGTTTCCACTATACTTCTCAAAAGCACAACACAGGTCTGCAAAACTATAATTAAGGAGAGATACTGGTACATACAGCATGCAGTATCAAGACTACAGCTTCTACTTTTTTTTGTTTTGCAGAGTCATCAGAATGTTTTTCATTCAAGAGTCTTGATCTGTGTAACCATAGATATATGTGAGAGAAAACAAAAAATTAAATTAACTATTAAGATGTATTTGAAACTAAGACTGATGTTCTTAGTTCCACAGTTTCAGGATTAGATTGAATAAAAGCAACACTGATTCTAGCAGCTCAGAAAACAGTGAAACTAATGCATATTTTTAAAAACATGAAGTTCTATACTGAAACTTAGCTTCTTGGGAAATCCAGTAAAGGCTCACATCAGGCACCTCTGTGCTCCATAGATGGCTACTCTAGCCCTTAAGAGACAAGAAGACAAGAAGGGCAGTGAACCCAATTCCCCACCCAGACGACTCCCAGGCACATGGGCAGACCTACTGACTTCAGTGCATCCCACGCAGAAGTGAGGGCTCACGCTGGCGGAGCTTGCTGCTAGCTGGGGACTTGGCTAGCCTTTGTCTGGGCATCGTGCCACTCAGACTCAGATACGTGCCAGGGCAAAGCAGCAGTGCACCATCCGAGAGATAGCGCTGGCATGGTGCTGTGCTGCCTGGCAAGGCTCCTCTCTGAGCACTGAGAGCTACGGCCACTGACCAGGGCTCCTAGGCAGCTGTCCTTGATGTGATTCCCTGTCCCGTGTCTTGCCTTCCATAGGTGCCTCTCCTCAGGTCACCAGGAAAAAAAGCAACCTATGCTGCTGCCTAAATTAAACTATCAACTCCCAAGCTAAATTGCCTGTGGGTATGCAGAAGCTTGAGCCCTCTTCCCCATCTCTGGCAGGTACTTAAGGATCATAATCACTTAATTCTCTACATACAGCCAAAAGCATGCTCCCATACAGCCTCCCATCTTGTCTAACAAATACATATGGATAGGCAGGGCTGAGACCATTATCCTATGTGACTTCCAGCCCCAATCAGTGCCTTCCAGTCAGAGTGCCGTCAAGGACAAATCCCCACTAAGGAAACTATCCCCGCCTTGATTTGTGCATGAAGACTGGGTGCTAACTGCAGCACTTCCATGGAATATAGAAAGCAGAAGGGAAACTTTCTTTACCTTCTCGACATTCACACATGGGTTCAAATTACAGGCAGATGACAAATCAGTTTAAGGGCTGTAATAGGAAGTATAAATGGGAAGACTGTGCTAAGAAAGGGAATTATTGGACAATCATGGGAAGATTTGAGACATATTTATGGTCAACACAGGTGCATGTGCTACCGTTAGCACCAACTGATTTTCCAGGTCCTACAACAGTAACCAAACAGTAAGGAAAAAAAAAAAATCACATGAGAGTTGATATTCCTTCCTTAATTTGCTTCCTAAGAATGAAAATGTTCAAGACTGATTTATGATTAAGATTCTAGGCAATAAAAAAAATCAAAACATCTTTTCTAGCAGTACCATTGAGCAGAGGCTGTCCTCCATGTACACTCCTTGACACGACCGCACTGTGCACATCTTCAGGAAATCCCATCTTGCACAACATGTCTTCACAAGTTGCTTTTATCGGTGCCTGAAATGCAAGACAAAATTTATGTAATATTGCAACCCTTATTCACCAGAGAAACATTCCAGTTGGCACACATTCCATTTTGCTGCTATCTTGTACAAACAGCATCTTTGTTTCTATACGACAGCAATTAGAAGTCTGAGGGCAAAGGGTTAATCTCTCTGATAACTGGAATGGAAGGAACAAGTCCCACTTGTCTGGTAAGATCTAAATAATACACAATCTTGATTCTTCTGACAACTGAACATTTCAACTAAACCAGTCTTTGAGACTGAAGTGGAAACTTAGGGGGAACAAAAACATTCCTTCCTCTGGAAATAAATGTTGCACAAAGACAAATGGCTTTTTTTTTTTTTCCATGGCCAGATATATTTGAGAGGAAAGACTTCAGCCACTGATTCAGATGCCTAAATAAAGCATTTTATGTGAAGCTGCCCCAGTACCTGTAACTTAAAGACAGAACGCTGCATTTGCGGTAAAGTAACAGTACTTACATTTGAGTTAGCATTCAAACAGATATCACAGAAAGTCAAATGGTTCCAATGCAATCCCCATCGAATGAATGTTAGCTTAAATAAAGAGCTGCTCTTCACTAAATTTGCACAAGGCAAAAGACAAGCAGCTGAAACCGTTCTTTCACTTGTGAAGAAAGTCTCCCTTCAAATCACATTTCTGTAAGTTTCATAAATGACTTTTTATTAAGATAGATAACAGAGCACATGAAAACTTCTTTGTTCCGTAGAGGGTTCCATGTTCAAAATATACAGGACAGTCTGCTGCTGTTGAAAAAAGCATCCAATTTGCTATGGCAAAAGACTATGATTTCCTTTCAGTGGATTGTTTTTGCCTCATTCCAGTGCTGCACAGAATAGCCAAGCTTCCATGTGGCTAAATGACCAAATAGAGCAAAACCCCTCACACCGCACAAGGCAGAGACCAGCTCTCACACCATTACACTGAACTGCATTCCAGACACTGAGACCCCTTGAAAAAAATCTGACATGCATCTACACACTATGTAAAGACCTATCTACATGCATGCCCAGATGTAGTAGGATAAGGACTTTGATATCATGAGCAATTGTGTTGCTTTCATACCTACAACTGATCACATCTTTAAACAGATTTTCCCTTCTACTTTCTCAAATGGGCTTCCCTCAAGTGGAACTACTCAAAGTCATGTAAGCACACACCAGCATACACTTAGCAACGGAAGCCCAACAGAAAAGAGGGAAGGAGAAAAGAAAGAAGGATGGAAAAAAAGGAGATGATGGTGCTACATCAGTCTACCACTTTCCCGAGCATCAGAGCACTGACTCAGAGCATCAAGCAATTACATCCTAAGCTCTGTGCTCACACATCACCTGCACAGAGGAGGAGGAGCATTCCCATACTGCACAGTGGCTGTGCCACCTGTTTGAAGACAAATTTCACCAGGCCTGGAGGCTGAGCACAGAGATGTTACAGCTGTGTGCCTAGTCCAGCTCAGCTTGGCAAGAGGGTTGCAGCCATTACCCACAGTCTGCCTACAGGTTTATCAGCACTTTCCACTGGAATTTTTCAAGCGCGCAGCTATCTGTCACCACTCTGTCTCTTAGTGCAGTCACAATTTTTGAGATTAGCTTCCATGCTTTTAACAGCATATCATCTGTAAACCAAATCCCTTTCTGACAGAGGCAGGCTAGGGAGCACTTATCCAAACCACTATGGTGGCAAACCTGAGCAGGCAGCACGCGCTGGCATGCAGCGGGGACAGCCTACTGGTGGCACTTCAAGAGCAGAGGCAGCAAGCTGAACTTGCGCTGAAGACATGTAAAAGCGCAGCACCAAAAACATGCTGGCTTTCACCCTGCTGACGCTGCTACGGGAGCAGTAGTCTCAGTGCATGAGAGCATTACAGATGTGGGACAGCAGCACCAGAAACCACGCGTTTCCCAGGGAAGAGGGCCCAGCAGAAGTGCTTGCTCTCCATTGACATGCAAGGCCATGCTCAGCATGCCAGCTCCTATTAGGGTAATTTTATCGCTAATGCAAGGAGGGACTCGTAGCACAGCCAGATGCACTTACACTTACCCATCCTGTCCAAGCAGCTCAACACACTAGCAATAAAAACAAAAATTTGCTACCTACCTCCAAGTTAGTAAGCATCTAGTAATCTAGGTAAGCATCCAGTAAGAGAAATTTTAATTCCCAAGTGTCCAGTTAAACTGTGGCACTGGTTTCACTGTGACTTATTTATTTATTTTTAATATGGGGACCTTAAGAGGAAATGTAATGAAAAAAAAAAGTAATGAAACAAAGGAACGGAGTTCAAACTACGAGGAGGCTATGTGACCTGCAAAGCCGGAACCTGGGTCTGCAGCTAAGCCTCAACAGCCCACTCAAACGTTGCTTTTTTAAAAGATAAAAAGATGGTAAAAATAAAAAAATAATTATGATTCCAGCTGCCAGTTTCCTCAGCTTTAGAATCAAATCACAGGCTTTTTATATAAAGTTTCCATAATTTGAAAGAAAAATACTAAGACTTGTTTAAACTACTGCATAAAAGATAACCTCAAAGCAAATGTGATAAAGAAAATAGCCTTTCATGGTATCCTTGAAACAATAAAGGTCCTGGGTGGCAGCTGAGGAGATAACAGGATTCTGTAACAAGTCCTCTCTGATGCGCCTGGGAATCTTTCAGCCTTCCCAACAATCTATATGTACTAAACAACTCTTATAAACTGAAACTATGCCCGCTGAAACAAAGACGTGGGGACATGAATAGAGAGCCTTCTTTGTTCTTTCATTTGCAGCCATCAATTTTATCTGGAGACAAAAGACTGTACTCTGCTCTCCAAAAACAGTCCTTTGTAAATATTGTTTGAGAATAAAAACACAAGGGAAAGGAGAATTTAAATTTCCAGCATTTCTTAATCACCCCATGTTAAGCATTTTGAATTAAGTAGGAGTTGTAGCTTCAGACACAGTGGGTCACATCAAGTTCAGACTGAAAGTACTGCAAGACTTAAACCATTTTAACTCGAAGCAAAAGACAGTGCTGGAATATTTTTATCCCCTTATCCAGGGCAAAAGGGGAAAGCTAGCAAAGATTATGGGGACACATTACTGTAACTTACAGGATTTTGTGTGATTAGTACAATTCTCAAGACTGTTTTGAACACAAGATAATATTAGTTGTACATCCATCTACATAAGGACACCACTGAAAAACTATCTTTAAAGATGGAAAGCAATCACCTTAGCTTGTACTCATACAAAACCTACTTAACAGAGTTACAAAGCTTTGAACAAGATCAGCATATGGAAAATTCTTCTCTGAAGTACTAGCAGACTTTGCAAAAGCAAAATAGTTACCACTGTAAAACTATTTTGCTTCCTCTTATAGCTAATTCAGTCATTTTTAATAATGTTCATTACATAATGCAGTTATGTCCAGATGCTAAAACCTACTCAAACTTGTTAAGGTCATGCATATAAACCTGGTACTGTACATTTCAGACTAAATGCAAAAGACACACTGCAGTCATGAAGCAACATGACATACATTAGAAGCCCTCTGTCAAAACTTATTATTCAATTAATTAACAGAACTGGTCATTTTGATATAGCAGCTGAGCCTGCCGTTTTTGTACCCTGCCCCTCCAGTTACTTCAGCTTCACAACTAGAAATCTGTGGCTTAAATTCAAGGTTGTACCCTAGCTCGATTAGAAAAAAATACACAAAATCCTCCATGACCATAGAGGAATCATATTTACACGTTTTTCTAAACCACCACCAGTAATGTTATTCCAACAATGTAGGCTTCACACTTGAGAAAAAATTCTAAATGGAAACAAGAATAAAACCAGACTTGACTGTTTCATTAACACTGATGGTTCTAGACTAATAGCTCTCTCCAATTTCTATACTTGCAAAGACGTAGCCACATTTAAAATGCAGTTCTGTAAGGAAACACCTATTTAAAAATGCAAGCTCACCACATGACTGCAGAAGCAATTTCATATCACAACACGCATCCTATGTTTGCAGAACTGGATTCTTAAAGACTGCTTTCAAACAAGGTTGGTCTTGTTCCTTGTGCATATGCCATACACCACTGGAGTTCAGCAGTATCTATTCATCTGAAATATCAAAGTCTCTGCTTTTGCACTGTTTGCATTTGCATGTACCACAACATTAGATTTCTTAATATTGATTGTAACAAAATGCAAGGGAAGTTGTTTCTGAAAGACTTCTTTCTTTTATGCTGAATATAGCTCACTCCTATAGGAAAATAAGCCTACGTCGTAAAATAAGAAATGGAGGGGTATGCATTGGAGAAAATACCATACCACACACTTATAATTGGATGTATTACAGCTGCTAATTGCCAAGTCCAGCCAATTCGCAGGGCATTATTGTGTGAAGCTCAAAACAAAGTCTTACATAATTACACTTATGACAGAGCAGGAACTGGGTATTTGAGCTCTCCCTCGTTAATAAGCAACATTAATTTTCAATTGTGACAGTAATATTCAACTTAAGCACAGATCACAGAAACATCTGTGACCGTGTTTAAAGACTGGGTGTTTCCTTGTTAATTTAAAGGCCAAAATTGTACCCAGCATTCATTCACAACTTACATAACTCCAGAGATCATTTAAACCATTTTTAGTTTTGGGTAAACACATCATCTGGCACAATGCGATATGCTGCACAAGGTGGATCTTACTTTATGACAAGCTTCTACTCACTACCGTAAAGTAACAAGCCTATGACAGATACCCTGCAGGATCATTGCCACATCTCCAATACGCTTTAGATGCAACACTTGAAAACATTCAGCATCTCTCTTAATCTCTGACTTACTGCTAAGAGCCGCAGCAGTTTATACCTTCACACAACTAAAGGGAGTTGAGCAGTACTCCAGTAAATACAGTCAAGTACAGTTTGTTTTCAACTGTTGACTGCAACCGGAGAGAAAGAAAAGTGCCTTTCACTCAAATTGTTCTGGAAGCCAGCAGCTTCCCAAGCCAGGGCCAGACTAAGTTCTCCCAGAGGTCGTCCAGTTACCTCTATTTCAGCAGCACCAGAAGCGGTTCTCATTACAGCACCTTCAACTCACATTAGTGCTCTACTCCATGAACCAGATTTCAAACCAGAAAGTGCAGCTTCTTAAACCAATACTCAAAGCTTTCAAATAGTTCCACAGAATAATGGGATCTACAACTTCTACACTATCATTTGTTTTAAAACAAACTGCCTTAAACTACCACTGGTTACTGTTCGTTTGTAATCCGGAGTCTCACAAACCGTACTCACAGCTTCCTCTGTTAAGCCCGGCTGAGAAACAAGGGATGTTAATTTGCTTTACTAAACATGGAGACATTTATGGGCATATCTGATATAGCACAAAGCTTTGATCTGGTTTGGAGTTTCTTGTTCCATTAACAAGGAGAACATGAAGCCCCGCATTTTCTAACACATGACTCTCCAAGCAAGCCACAGTTCCTATCAGAAAAAAAAAAAGACTCAAAATTTCAACTGAAATGCCACAATTAAATGGAATTTTTGTAAGTCTAAGTCACATTTCTGTAATAAAAAAATAAATATTTTAAAACTAGCCCTACATTTGACTATATATCCCAATTTCTTCAAAAAACTGAAACTTCTTCACTCTGACTTGATGATAAAGGTTGTCTGTGTTCAGCATCTCTGCCCATGAAAACTGCTGCTGATGCACACAGAAGGGCTCTGGGTTTTTCTGACCTTCAGGGGAGGCCTTGCAAGGCCTATCTGGAAGAACTCTTTCGGGGGATCACAAAATTTTAACTATGTCTTCAGCTGCTGGGTGATAATTATGTGCTAATTATAAGGAATGGAGGAGTCCCTAGGCTAGTCTGTTGGTAAAAATATATTTTTTAAATATGTCAAGGAGTGCCTAGAGGAGAGGATAAATGCGCCTTTTGGATATATGATATTTAATTAAATACATGAATACTGACTAAAACCAAATAGTTTAAGTGAATCGTTGAAAAGACTTGGCAGTGATATACCTTCCATCTTGGAAGCTGCTGTATCTGTTTTCATAAGCCATTTAAAAATAGACAGCCTAATTTCCCCTCTTTATTCAGACAGAGCTCCCATGATCTTTCAGTGAGAACTGCAGGATCAAATCAAATTATGAATCACGCAGATTAGGTCATCCACTGATCTGCTGCTGCCACAGGAAAGGGAGCTGGAACACAGCCCAACACTCAGATGAGGAAGGTCCTTCTCCCATCAGCCACAAGCTACAAACACACTCTGGCAAGACACAAATCCTCCTCAAACTCATCCCACGTTAATGCACACCACCTTTTTTCCTGAAGTTCTCTCTCACAGAGAAACACTAGAAAAGGCTGCCCAGAGAGATGGTGGATATTCCATCTCTAGAGATGCTCAAGGTCAGGCTGGACAGGACACTCAACAATCTAATGTAGCTGTAGATGCCTCTGCTCACTGCAGGGAAGTTGGACTACTTGGCCTTTAAGGGTCCCTTCTTAACTCAAATGATTCTCTGATTTTAGACAAACTCACTTTTGCCTGGTAAACCAGTGCAAAAGGTAAACAGTTTAAAGTATAAATTCTTATCCTAACGGCTGGTAGCTGGTGAACTACTCAACTATATGCTATTTAAACTTAAAAAATAAACATAAATAAAACAAAAAAAGGATTGAGAAAAAAAAGAACAGTGAGAGTCAAGGAGTTTAACTGGTAGATGATCCTCTCATTCAGGCAAAAAAAGCCATTCAACAGTTCCTGCTTGCTGCCACATGACAAAAAGTCCCTTACGCAAGACAGTCTGCAATGAGCAAAAATAACTTGATTCACAACTTCCCCAGGCTATTTTTAAATATTACACTACTAAAATTTACTTGTTATACTACTATAGGAACCAAATTTTCTTATGTGTTCGGTTATTAAAAACATCAATAATTGAAATTACTGACATAAAAGTGTCATTGAAAATAATTAAGATAGGACATGACAGGGTTTCTCCAGTGATGTTTCTGGGAGTTCCTCCAACTTCTGGGAGCAGAAAGAAAGACAATAGATGGGAAGTTTTTGAATTACACTTCCTTAACTAGATGTAGTTCAAAAATACGATAACTCAGGGTGATATTTTAAAACAGGTATAACAACACTCACAAATTTAACTGAGTTTTCTTTATAGCACATCAAACGGCATGCTTATGTAACAGTACTACACTCGAAGGAAGAGAGCAATAGAAGGCTTTCTAGAAAACACGCATCATTTATTAAAATGAGAAAATATAAATTGACAATACAAGAAAATATCTATCTTCTGTTACATTGGCATCATATACATTGATAAGCTTGCTACAATACCTGTTCAGAAAACAGAAAACAAAATTATTTCCCGTTTTGTCAACCACTGATTTCAGTTCCAAAAATTCATTGCCTACTTCAGCGACATCTGTCCTATAACAGACAAAAAACAGCTTACAGAAAAAGCCTTTTTGAAAAATATATTTTAAAATAATGCCTCCAGTTTAATATCCTAAGAGAGATTTCCAAAAAAAAAGTGTTTTTTTTCAATTCTGAAGATATTTTGAGGATATGTCAGTGGCACCACTATTACCTAGACCAGGCAGACAGGGTGCAGAGAGCTCTCTGCTGCAGCATCCTGCCACATTTAACTTCTCAGACTCTTTGAAGGTGAAGCAAAAACAGGACAGGAAGATCCATAAAGGCTGAGCCACTCACGTAAGCGTTCTGTTCCGGGGCTTATGAAATGCATTATAAAACACATTCAGCTCACTTTCAAAGGAGTAATATGTTTGAGTCTGATTTGTTTAAGAGAGACACCCTCAAACTCATTTTAGTTCTTATACCATCATGTATCTACTATATTACTTAAAATAGTTTGGTTAAAAAAAAAAAATAATATCTAAGACACATGTGTTATGAGATACATTCAGAATAGAAGATCTCAGTGCTCCTTCCGCGCAAAACTGCATTCATGTGTCTCGCCCCATTCTGCCAGAGACCAGTGCTGGAGGTAAGAGTGGTCTGGTTGACAAGAAACTCAATCACTGAATTCACAGCTGAGGCAGCTTAACAGGAATGTCATTTAGGGCAGCAGTTTTATCACCTGGATACGTTTGCTAAGACCTGGAATAAGACCAAAACTGTCTGCAGGGAGTAATAACTTATGTCCCCTGTCATCATAATTCGAATTCAAACCAGTCTTCTACATACACAGGGCTCTATAATCACATTATTATTTGTTCTGATTCAGGAATGAAGAACACGCACGGAGTGGTCCCATCACCTTGTACTTAAGAAAAAACGATTCCCCTTTTGAGCGCTTAATTTCTATTCCCTTCTCCAGTTAATTTTTAACTCATCTCAGTTTTATTCCCATAAACCCAACACTCAAACCATCTCTTCCACTGTTTCTGTTTTACTGTTATCCCTGTTCCAGAAGCAGCTGATGTTTTGGGGCAGAAAAGCAGATACCGCTTCTTTTATCCTACCCTCTCCCAGGTTCTTTACACAGTGCTTCCAGCCTCACACTGTACTGGCTGATCAGCAAAATCAAGTGCAGTTTACATTCCCTTGCATCCCATGTGCATTATACACTGCCAAAAATCTAAAGCCCTTTTTCCTGAACATACACAGAACCCACAGATCTGACTTAAAACACGCTCCCAGTTATGATCAAGCATTCCATCATGACTGCTTTTCCACATCACTGATGAAAAATGAACGATCAATAACTTCAGACAATAAAGGCAGAGAGCTCTTGTGTTGCAAAGAGACAGGAAAAAGCTGGAAGGTTCAACACTGCAGAAGAACCTTAAACAGATAACCTTGTACAAACCAAAAGGAGCAGGTACCAAGGCAGGAAAAAAAAGTTCCCACTGCATCCTGTTCGTGAGGGCTCTTTGCAGTACACACAAAAGAAAAAATAAATAAATAAAGTGTTGTACAGACACAGGTCTATAAATCTGATTTCATACCCAAGTTCCAATTTTGTTACACACTATTAAAAATCAGTCCTAACCTGATTTAATGGATACCCAAACAAGGGGGAAATTGGATTCCCCAAGCGTAACACGCCGGTGACACTGAGTGATGCATGAAAGCAGCTAGGCTCCCTCCTGTCCCCAATTCACAGCTCGGGCTTCATTTCCAACCTGCCCCGGGTAGGAAAAAGATGGCTCAGTGAAGAACGTGGGCTTTAAAGAGTCACTGAGATAGGAAGACTGAACAGAACTAAAAGCGTGCATGATAAACAGCACTAAAAATCAGTCTATACTGGTTTTTAGGGTCTGGGTTCTGCACTGACAAAAACAGGCATAAAACAAAGCTAAAGTGGCACATCACAAGTTTCTGAGCAGGGCGGCTGCTATCATGGAAGTCAGTCAAGCCCTGCTGGACTCTCCTCCATCGCGATGGACGGACAGACAGCCCCGTGCCCTGTGCCCTCTGAGGGCCGGGGCTGAAATCCGCCTCACAGCGCTGCCCGCCGCCAGCCAGCAGCCCCGGGCGCGGCTGGGACGCCCGGGGATCGCAGAAGGGGCATGCGGGGAGGGGAGCGGCAGAGAGGCGGCAGAGCTCCCTCGTGCCCCGCCGCTCACCATGGACAGGGGCCGCCGGCCCGGCCCGGCTGCAGTCCGTGCGGGAGGCGGAGGCCGCCGCAGCGCTCCGGGGCCCTGTCCCCGCCGCCGGCCCGGCCTCCGGCCTCTCCCCCAGCCCGCCAGAAATGCCCCGACCGTAAATACCATTAAGAGGCGATGATCTGCGCCATCTGTCCCTCAGATTTACCGCCCTCTCCGCCCCCCGCGCTGGGCTCAGCCCGAACAAAGCCGGGTGACAGGGGCCGCCACCCGCTCCTACCGCGTCCCCCCGGCGCTGAGGGCACCCGTGTGGGATCCATTTTGCTGCCTGGCACCTGCCCCGGCCCGGGTCCCGCCTTCTTTCCGAGCGGTGCCCCCAGAGTGCCCCTCACCTCGAGTCCTCCCGGGCCGGGCGGAGGGGCTCCGGCCGTACACTGCACACTTCGGAGCCCCGTCTCGTCCCGCTAGAAATTCCCGTTACACTCAGGGGGTGGGCGAGCGGCGCCCGCACGGAGGCGGCGGCTGATTAAATTCTTCCCGGGAAGGGATTAGCGGGCACGAAGCCGGAGGCGGTGGAGCGCCGTGCCCTCTCGGCGAGGCCGGCCGGGCTGCAGCCCCACCTGCCCGGGAGGGACGCGGGGCTCTGCCTTACGCCGCACCGCTCCCGTTTCCCCGCACCGTGTCCGTTCCGCTACTTTCTCCCCCACACTCGATATAAGGGAGAGACCCCTCTCTTCCGCTCACAAAACTAGGACCGGACCCCCCTGTCCCTCCCCATACACAAACGCGCATCCCTCCGCACCTGCTCTCCCCCCAGCCCCAAGCAGGTGGCCGGCAGCGCACCACCGCCTCGCCCGCGCCCCGCCGCTCCTCCCGCCGGCTCTCCCCGGGCACCGCCGCCCGCAGGGGAACAAAGAGCCGCAGCCCGGCCCCGCTCCCCGCCCGCCGCCGGCGGTGCTTACCTGCTGCAGGGCCGCCAGCAGCATCAGCGCCAGTGGCGGCAGGATCCGCGGCGGCGTTCCCGCTATCCGGCACATGGAGGCGAGGAGGGGCGGCGGCGGGGCGGCCCCCGGCGGTCCTGGAGCGCGGCTGAAGCCCGGAGCGGGGCAAGGGGTGCGGCGGGCGCGGAGGGAGGGTCGGGCGCCGGCGGCTCCCGGGGCTGCGCTGTCCCCGCCTGCCCGAGCCGGTGCCGCGGCGCTGGCTGCCGCCTGCCGCTCTAGCTCATGGGCAGCGATGCAGCGGGGGAAGAGAGAGACGGAGAGAGGCGGAGGATGGGGGAAACTCGGCTCCGGGTCAGGCTGCTTTTCTCTCTGCCGAGCCCCCTCCGCGGTGCAGAGGGTGGGCAGGGAAGAGGAGGAGGAGGAGGAGGATGGGCGAACAAAAGGCTGCGAGATAAGAAAGAAGTAGCTGCTGCTGCCAGGCCGGTGCGGCGGCGGCTCGGCGCGGCAGTCCTCGGCGCCGTCCCCACGCCCGGATCGTGCCCGCCCCTCTCCTCCCCGCGCTGCTCCCCGGCGAGCTCGGGCGGGCGGCTCCGTTCAGCTCAGCGCCTCGCCCCGGGCGTGCCGGCCCCGCCGCTGCCCCGGCCCCAGCCCTGCTGCATGCTCCGTCTCCACTTTCTCTCTGCCTCTTTCTTCCCTCCCTCCACCCCTCCCCCTGCACGCAGAGCCCTCCGCCGAAGCACGATGATAACAATACCGAGCAGCCTCTGTGCGTGTGTGCGCGCCGGGCGCTGCCGCTCCCTGCAACCAATGGAGCTGCCCCGCCTCGCTCCGGGGAGCGGGCACGGGGCTGGGGCACCCCGCAGTGCCAGCAATCCGGGAACAAAGAGAAAAATAATTACAGAAACGCTCCTAACTTGCTTCGCTGCGATTGTTTGGGGGGGCGAGGGGGAGGGACGGAGGGAGGGAGGACCCAGGGGTGTCATTCCCGGGGGTTGCGGGGCGCTGCCGGCGTCCCAAGTTTGGCTCTAGTGCTGCTGCTGAGGAGGTTGCTTATTATTATTTCTATTACTCCTCCCCTATCTTTTCCTTTTTCTTCCTTACTCCTTTCTATTCCAAACTACCTGCCGAATTTACCAGCCAATGTTTTTCAAAGGTTTTGGCCGGCGCTGCGGTCCGCGCGTCCAAAAAATGTCAGCGTGCTTAACGGAAACGGGGAGCGCTGCTGAGCGACCAGTCACAGCAGCGACTATCAGTGCTGGGTCAGTGGCGGAGCTGGCAAGGAGCTTCCCTCGCCCACAGGTCACTGAGCAAAGTTGTTTTGTGTCCATGCATCGCAGCTCCCATCCTGGGACATAATAAGGGGAGGATTTGTAGGCATTCCCAGGAAGGCAATCTCGCCAAGTGTTGATTCAAAATGGTGCATTATTTTAAAGCATCTTATTTTACACTTCAGCTTGCAAGAAAAACACTTTAAGCGCCTGCCTGTTTTTTTTTTTTTTTTTTTTTCCTCCCCTGCTTTTGTTTTGAAAGAAAACAGCAGATTTGCTTTTACATTTTGCCGGGGACACTCGCACGATGCTGGTTCCACGAGCTGCAGAATGGCAAACACCGGGGACCGGTGCCGTGCAGCCGCGCACCCGAACCGTGCGCCTGCCGGACCGCGGCTCCGAGGCAGCCCCGGGCCGGGGAGAACCGTACCCACCTGGAGGCATTAAAAAGCAAATGGGGCTCGGGTGAGGAGAGATAGCCCCGACAGGAAAATCAGCTCCTCCTTTGCCCCCCGCGCTTTCTTAAAGTTGTAGCCCATGAAATTGTATCGAAGCCAAGAGTTGTGATGGGCAATAAAGGAGGGAAGCGGTGTCTGATAATGCGGTTCTGGATTCAAACGCAGCTTGGGATGGAAGGAAAGTGAGCAGGAAAGCTGCTGGTGGTGGTTGTATTTTCATACTGCGGTGAGTTTCCCGAGTTTGCACCTGATACAGCACACACTCTGTCAGTCCTTGTGGCTTACCCTGAGCTTTTGCTCGGATTTGCTTATGAAATAGTGACTTTCCCTTAGAAAGATTCTTCTTTGTATTTTCGGGTAGGAAGACATAATAATAATGTTAATTAACTATGCTATTTGACCGTTTATTCACTCTCACAAGTGTGCTACAAAATGCAAAGCATACTATATAAACAATGCCATGAACAAGCAGTCCGATGAGAAAATTGCCCATCAGCTGAAGGATACCAGCCCCTCATACTTCCTCAGCCCATCCATCCCTACAGGCCTGAAAAAGCAAAAAGCTCTACAGCATGTCTGGAAGAGGACCAGCTCTGTGCTCTGCCTGATGCTTCTTATAGTTCTGTTACTGCCTTCAGGTTTGTTAGCAGAAATACTAACCAGGGTAGAAAAACTGCTCTCACCAACACTGTTGTACTGAATCTTTTAGCCTTGAATGGGTTTCTACTAAGCAGGTGGCTTCCCTCATTTACACTGTTGTAACCAAAAGTGTTCTCCTGCTCATGGGCTTTCCTGGTTCTGTGTGCTGTGATCAAGAGAATCTAATAGACCAGGTGCAGGTTACACTTTTTGTGGTATAATCTTTGCGCAAAATCATGTCACGACTGAGAGCAGAGCAGAAACCTGTGAGTTGCTCACAGACATGGATGGCTCCTCGGGGCTTCTGCTATTCTTCTGCGGCATGACCCTCCAGAGAACAGCTTGTTTCAGAAGTAAACTAGTAACAAGTGGGCATGGCTGGGGTTTAGGAGTTAGAATTGGTGCCAGATTGAGATCATCAACAGAACTGATAACTAGATTGAGATCATCAGCCCTTTTCACATGTATCATGTAAATGGAGACAATTTCTGGCCAAGATTCAAACAAGTGATTTAGAGCTCACAGGTTTTATCTCATAACTCAGCCACAGATTGCGTTTATGAGTGTGTTCTAAGCAGTGGAAAAATAATGGACATGTTAACATTCAACCTAGGAGATCTCAAGGGCTTCCAGAAAAACCTTGTTAAAATTCTATGATTAAGTTGAAGAGAGGATTAGGGTAATTCCCATGTTAGTCATGGAGTTGAGTCTCTCTTTCAACTTGTCCAAATTAATTTTCATTCCTAAGGTTCATAAAAATTCTGTGAAAAAATAAATGTTTTCAATTTGGAACATACTAGAGAGCTCATGGCTTCAAATATTTTGAAAAATAAAAGGACTTTTCCCTTGTGGGCTGATCCATACATTTAATCTGCCAGGTACTGCCACTGCCTCTTTCCTCAATTTAAATTAAGCACCTTACTGACAGTTTAGGCCTTGATCTGACAAACATTTATACATGTGATCTCAGAAAATTCCATCATACTACACACTGCATCCCGCTGTTCATATGCCTACATATTTACAAGGTGGAGGCTATACTGCATTATTTAGAATTAATAATGAAAGGATAAATATAACAAGCAAAAGGACTAAGAGCATATTAATTTACCCATTTTTCTTGTTTTCATTGCATACCACAAAATATCTGATTAAACAACAACAACAACAACAACAATAGCAAAACACTAATTGTTTCCTCATTCTCTGCAATCTTGTTTTCTTTCTGAAAGCATTCAGTTCTTAGTGCGGAGTTTTATCACAATACTGGAAAAAATAGGGGTCATTTCTTACTATGACATGAGAAGGGTGCACATACTATGAGCTAACCAGGATTTTGTGCGTGTTTCTCCAGCCTTTCTTATATGAAGACCATGCAAGATATGGAAAGATATCTAAGGGTGCTGCAGTCTGTAGGCTGCTCTGCTCAAACTGGAAAATCGTCTGGGTTAGGATAAAAGCAGCATGTAGCAGATGAAACTGTATGTAGCAGTTCCATTGCTTTAGCAACTCTCAACATCATTAATCTCTTTCTGTCATATGTATATTAAATATACATATATATGATTTGGTGAAAGAGGATGTGTTTTTTCCTTTTTCTGATAGCTAAATCATAACTGCCACCAGTTATATTTGTGTTAATTGCTAGTACATTTTGCAAAGGATTTCTCTATGGAGAAGAAGCTGAGCATGTGTAATACAGCTGAGATACCACATATTTGCATATTGTATAATTTGCTTTATGTCTATACCCTATGTTTGATGATTTGGGAATCAGCATAGTCAAGCTCATTCAGCATCGCTGCCCAGTGCCTGTAAGCTATTCAGTCTGGAGACTTTCTACTGAAAATAAAGACAGAGGAAAAGATCTTCTGATCAACATAGCATCTCTATTTGGTCATATATCATATATAACAAACAATTATCTTCCAGAACAATGTCCTTCCTTAATAAAGTGTTGTGATAAAGGATTGAAAAGATGATAACTTGTAAGAATGGCGTATAATAATTTCTAATCATTACAGAAGAAAGTTTTACAGTTTCATATAACTGCTCCTTTAGACAGCAGTCCAGTAGGAGTAGGACTTGCCTTTTAAAAAGGTGGTTTCACTAAAATCAGTCAATTTTTTTTTTTTTTTTAATTTGCTCAAAATTCAGTTATTTGAAGTGAAATATCTCCTTTTTCTTGACTGGCCTCTCAATGAAATCCTGTAAATTTCTGGATCAGAAGTCTCACGTTTTTCAGACTCACACAGTCTGCAGAGTCCCAGATTTCCTCCTCACCAATAGCCAGAATTCACTGGCAGAACACCTGTTAGTTTCTCTAAAAATTAGGAAACACATAGGAAAAAAAAATAAATAAATAAATTGGAATTTCCAGAATAACAGCCTTATTACTGCTGACTTCCAGGTAATAACAATTAAGGAACTGGAATCCCAATCGTTTATCGTAAACCAGCATAGATAATAATTTGTTTAAATGAAAATGTAATTCATGTGGATTGTCTCTTCTGTTGTTCAGCAGAAATTTTACCAGCACCTAAATTTGCTTAATATTTTCTATCCCAAAATCTTATTTGCATTTACTGTTCCCTTTTTTCAGTTAACTAGCTTGAATTTTCTGTGCTGGTCGACTGTTTTGAGCCAAGTGCTTTTTGAAAACTTCAGGAAAAATCTTTAATCCTTTTTGAAGAACGAGATCAAGGAAAATATTTTATTTTTGTTATAAAATTGTTATTGCCATCTCACTGAGGGATTTTACTCCCAGGCTTTGGAAAACAGACTTTAACTTTGGAAGGAGCCTAGTTCTTATATTGAGGGTGTGCCTTCCTTGGCCATTATTAAAGTTGATCAAAATCTGGCATTGTTGCAGGTCTGAAAATTATGTTGTTGTATTTCAGAGAAGTTTCGTATCTGTATATCCTAAATCTGTCTGCATCTAATATGCCTCCTATTCTCCCAGCAACCACTGTGTTGCAAAAATTTTGCATATAAGCCATCTTCACTGAACAAGTGAGCATACACTATTTGGAAACTGCACGAGTTTCTCTGGAGTTTCCAAAGAGTCTCTGGTGTATTGAGTGGCAGAGAGATGGTAGGGACTATCTGTTTTCATATCCTTGTTGCCCCCCTTCAAAGGGCCTGACAGCACAGAGCTGGTTCTGACTGATGTCTCAAAGGAAAGTTGAAGGACTGAGACAATGCTTCTCTTGGATGTGGTACTGGAAATAAAATTGCAGTGCTTTAAAATTTACTTAGTCACAAAATTACAGAAACATATGGCTTCCTTCCGTGAATAAATTGTTTTCAATATAAGATGTAGTTGCACTTCATAGATATCTCCTTTTGTAGTGGATTATAATAGTGATAATTATGTTTATCATAGGAGATGTGAAGTTAGAATATAAAATGGCCCAGCATGCTAATATAATTGGTATCCTGTTGATACCTTTTTCTGGTTCAAGGAAAGAAATTGCAATTACAAAAAGTGAATTTTAGATCACAGTCAATGTTCTCCAAAGTTGGAGATTAAAATACACATTGTATATGGTTTGTTCCAAGGATGAAAGAAGTTTAGAGCATTTAGAAAATTAGGAAGTCGTGGATTCAAAATTATTTCTATAGACAGGTGGATAGATAACAATAATGCTCTCAGTCAAAGTGTTTACAATCTGGCTGCAGAAATTCTCTCCAAGTTAAAATCTGACACATGGTGAAATTCCCATGCTGCAATATTTTACAAATTTTCATAGAGATATGATGATTTTAAAAAATCCTCATTTTGAATCATTTTTACATTAGTAGGAGTTCTAAATGGCTTTCTTCTCTGATGTGACATTTTGGAGATCTTTCTGTTTTGCAATAATGCAAGTCTAAAATATCCCCAAGTGCTGTATATAAATTGACATGACTGGATCACCAGTCTGAACTCCGGGAAGTCTTTAAGTATTTATTCATGGAGGAAGGATACTCTTCTTTGGGTGAAGGGGCCTGGACCCCTGGAAACCTGCAGATTTGGGGTTTGGGCCTCATAGTGTCAGGCCTTTCCAGTGGGAGAGACGGTGAGAAGTCTGACATCTGTGTCTGAAAGTGGGCTCTTTCAGATAGAAAGAGCTGCTCCCATGGCACTGTGATGTGTTACAATTCACAGCTGTCCACCTTGTCTCTATCTGAGAGGCCTCCATCCCCAGAGCTGAGGGAATGTGCTCATAACCCTCCTCACCAGTGTGCAGGCTGCCATGTTTGATGAAACAGGAGTTGAACGGTGCCCCTGAAAGCTGCCAGACAGCTGACTGTTGGTTCTTTTTTGTATAGAAAAAAGAATGATAACTGTGAGACCAAAGGGTAGGAGGGCTGTTTGGATGTAGGTGTTAGCAGCTGCCGTGGCACAACGACTTGTGTTCCTTTGTGAATCCTACATCTGCATTAGCAGTTAGAAACTTTTCTCTGCTGCTTCTCACTTCAGCGCCCATGGGAGCTGCAGAGCGCTTGTCATCTATGAAAACATGGCCCATATTTTATAGAGTTACAACAGAAGTATTTCTGAAATGTAAAATTATTATTATTGCTATTATTATCATTTTTAGTCACAGCCCCAAATCTGTTTCTGTATTAAGGAGCACCATTTAGTACATGCGCTGATTCTGGAAAAAATAATAATCTAGGACTTCAGTTCTTTGGCTTTAAAATAAAGTCTCTTCCTTTTTCTCCACTGCTAATGGATCACATCAACTGTTTATACATTCTGAAGTCAGAGGGGACCGTTTTCATCATTTACTTTGACCTCATTGTAACACAGGCCTAAGAATATTGCCTGGTAATTTTCCCAACAGGGCCAATAACTTGCAGAGAGGCAGGGCATGTTTTTATAGCAGAGATGGAGGCTTGATTTAAATTGACAGAACCCACCACAAGCCTTGTTTGTTGCAGTTATTTTTTCCCAGTGAATGTGTTTCTTCAGTGGAAAATCTCACTTCACAAATCAGCTACAGACGCATTTTTAGCCACGCCTGGGCCTTTCTTTGAACCACTTCAGAGAGGGTGCAACATCAACTACTGCTATAACTAAGGCTGTTCACTGCTCCTGAGCTGCAGGCAGCAGCAGGGAACTCAGCAGGGGCTAAACACCCGAGCATTTGCTCTGATTTGCAGAGAGGCTGCATCCAGCACTGAGTTGTGTGCTCCTGCTACCTGGCCTGATGCTACCCCAGTGGTATCTCTATTACACAGCACTTACTCCACAGCCAAAGATAAATAGTGAAAGAGCTTATATGCCTCATAGGGTTTATCAGAAATTCTTTATGCATGTTTGTGATTTACTTTAAAACCATTAGATTGGAAATGTTAGATATCCTAGATTAAATGAGCAAAAGTCTATAGGATGACCTTTCGTGTAATATTGGCTTTAAAATGCTACTGAAATAATTGCTGCTTGAACTAGATACTTTAAAAAAAATCCAATTTTAATTTAAAAATTACTGGTGATGGAGAATCTAATGTTACCTGTAGTAAGTTGTTCCAGTGGATAGTTACTCTTCCCTTTAAAAATGTCTGTGTCATGACTGGACTGCATTTATATAACTTGTCTAATTTCCAGCCATTGACTCTTGTTATTTCTTTCAGCAATAATCTGATGAGTTGCTTTTTCATGTTTCTGTTTCCTGTATAGAACTGCAGACCAGTTACCTTTGATAAGTCTGTACTTTTCCTCATTAAGCTAACTAAAGCAAAATTCTGGAGTATTTCATTAAAACGCTAGGTTTCCAATCATTTAATAAATGTTCTAGTTCTTCCCTGACCCTCTAATTTTAAACACGTTGCTTGAAATACTGGTGCTAGCACTGCACAGTGTGTTTCAGTGGTAGCTGTAATAATTTAAAAAAACAGAATAAAAGGTGTACCAGATTCCTGTTCAATATTTCCATACCAACAAATACAGTGATCACATTAATCCTTTTGTCACACTATTGCTTTGGTTATCAGTCAGAATCACAGCTTACCAAAATAGCATTCCACTCTCTGAAAAACACCCTGCAGTGTTTGTTCCCAGGCATCTGATTTTTACAGGAAGAACCCTCATTTTCCTTTGCACTGAAGCTTTTGTAAATACATTCCTTGCAGCTCCATTTCTGGCAGTCTTCCACTTCCATCCCACACTGATCACTTTATATCTCTCCGTATTTTTTTCTTGCACTGATTTGGAGTCATCATGACCAGACCAGACTGCCTTTAGAAATAAAGTGCCCTTGGGAAGCCAGAAGTGTCCCACTCCACTGCTAAGTAACAGAGAGTTTCCATATCCATTAGAGCACGTATGTCCCCTTTGATTCTGCCTGAACATGTCCTGGGCTTCTGAAGAGAAGCATGTGTAATCCCACCTGGAGATGAGTCAGTAAATTGTAAACATATTGTTGGAAGAAATCCCTCCAAATCTGGGCCTTGTGTCAATCACTAAAAAGTTGCAGTAGAGGAACTGAAGGACAAGAAGACTAGAACAGGTCTGATAATACTGAATGGGCTACCTCTGTGAAGAGGTGGATGGATGGTGTTAGCATCTAGCCAAAGAGTTATGTGTTGTTTTCCACCAAAACACAAGTTACTTGATTCATTGCTGTGTATTTGTAAGCCTAAGTGCCAGGCTTTGGGATGGTGTGGAGTTTTCCCCATGTGTATTACTTTGCCTCACAGCTATACCTTCCTAGTGCCTTATCTTCCATAAGCTTCAGTCTGAACTGGATGACTTTGCTGAGCAGCTTTTAATAGTTTTGGAACGGGTTTGTTGTTTTGGTGGCTTCTATGCTTTCTGAATACACATCCATACCATGATTCATCTCCTAGAATCACAGCACTGGCTCTTTTTGAGGAGAGGTTGGAAACAAAAGCTTACAGTTATTGCACTGAAGACAGTATTTTTCTGCATGATGGCCAAATTTCTAGCCATTGCTTGAGAATGCAGAGGTAAGACCTTCCTTCCTTCCATATTCCATGAGAGTTTAAATATTTTTTTTTTATTACTTTGTTTTCCTTTGACAGCAACCTTATGTTGACTGTAAACTCAGCCATTCATGCTCTTCTCTCTTTCAACTCAAGTGCACGAGTTGCATGAATGAAGACAAGGCTGCAAAACTACAGTATTCATTCACAGTGTCTCTCCCTGCTGAAGAAAGTGGCATATCGTTTAGCAGGTGCTGATTTAGAAATAAATTCTAGATTTGTGTTCTTCCTGGTATCACACATCTAATAAAGACACAGAGCCAAAGAATCCTGTATAAGCTGTTTTCAACACACCTCCTTCCTGTCATGTGAGTCTTCTTTAACGTGAGGCTTTCCATGACATAACAGTGTGCTTCAATTCATTCCTGTGAGAAACCCTTTTTCAAAAGCTTCATGTTTCTGAGATCTGGTCTCCTGGTCATCATTGCTCCTACAGAAAATAGGCAAATGGGATTTAGGTCTGCTGAAGGATCAATTCAGTATGGAGATGGGATATGGTTACAACTCACACCTAGATTTTGGGTATATAGTTTTCCTCCAAAAAACTGACTAAGTGGGCTTTTGGAAGAGAAGATAACCCAGCATGTGATGCTTATTATAGTGACAGAGCCAGCATGAGAAACAGTGAAAGAGCATTGGCTCGTGGTTTCATTAGTGCACTCAGCTTTTACTGTTATTGGGATTTCATAACATAAATGGACAAAATTACATTACAGAGACATTTCAAACTTGAATAGAGATTTTTAAGACATTACTAACTACTCGCCCTTAAGCAGTTACTTCAGAATGCTATTAATTTTGCAGTATATTTTACACTTATTTGTAGGTATAATAAAAAAGAACTGAAATCTAAGGTGCACGAAGTTCAAGGAAGAGAAGCTTTGCTGTGTCTGCCCAGATAGCTAGTATTTCTCTGTACTGTTCCAGCAGCTGGAGTGCTTATACGATTAGGAGAGAGATGAGTAAAAGCTCTTGATAAAGAGCACCCTTGTGCATCTTTCGAGTTGGCCTTTTGCCTGTTTTGAATAAGATCTTTCTATACCCTAAGAAAGTCTTGTCTCTTGGTAGCATCCTTGAAAGTAAGAATAACGTTGATCAATGCAGAATGCTATTAGCAACCATCTAATTACTCTTCTTTTATCTTTCTACCCAAGAAATCCCTGAAAGTGTTCTTCACCCAGATGCTATCACAGAAGTTTTGTGTAGGAGAAGAGAACCAAATATAGCTCATACTCTCAAAGGAAGTCAGAAGAAATCCCAAGGTAGAAAAGTAGCTGGAAATAGTAACCCAAAACTGTGGGGGAGGTGGGAGAGGGGAGAAGAATTGTTTTTTGTTGGCACTGATACTATGAAGAGGGCAACATGAAGTGCCTGGGATAGTTCTCTCATGCTGTAGCTTGTATAAATGAGGCAGCTGTCCTCCACTGAGAATCAGACAGATGACCGCAGGAAATGAAAGAAGAAAATATCTGCTCGGGAGGATTATTGAATTTGCTCTAACAGAGGGCCACAAAGGGGCAGCTGAGAAGCAAATAGTTTCTTATGCCAAGACCAGGGGACCAAAACAGAGGAAAAAGCTCTGGAAAGAATCAAAATGAAGAAAATGAAGGGAAAAATGGCATAAATACACATCTTCAGCAGTAGGCTGAGCAGCACAGCCTTGAGATCTGCTGCCATCTGTGTGGGAAGCACCATTTCAAGCAATGGCTATAGAAACTTCACACAGTGATCATTTGTTTAATCCCTGCAGAATAAAATAAATCCTTTCCACACATCTATGGTGAAAATCCAGTGTTTAATAAGTGGTCCAAAGACACCTTTCATTTTAAGACTAAGCAAAATGAAGCCAAAGTATTCTTTCTCCCACCAGAAGAACCTAAAGAAAGTACCATATGCTAGGGAAGAGAAAACAAAACAGATCTTTTGTACTGAAATGTGAAATCTTAACACTATTCTAATATCCAGATTCACAGGAAGCAGATTTGCCTTTGGGCAGTGCTGGAAATGAACCCTAGTTCTTGGCAACATTGATGTTTCTGCATTAATATTAGTGAACCTTCCTTAATGATTGAGGAGGCCTTGCAGCAAGATGAAAATTCTGTAGGATTTTGGCTTGCTATCTTGCTGAGGATTAAACATGTACAGTCATGCTGAGAGTCCTAAGGGAATTAGAAGTGCAACCATACAACACCAGTCATAGGTCTCTTCAAACAGCCAGTGCTATTGGTATGACACAACAGCACTGCTCCTTGCAGTACTTCTGTTCTTCACTATGTTTTGCTGTGATATACTCAAATAGTTAGCTCAAAACAGGTAATCAGCAGGTAAAGTGAGCTTTCTGATGATAGTGAGACACGGCAACACCTTGCTTATGCAGACACATAGGAAAGCAGCCTTTGTCATCCTGACTTTCTAGTGCTGTTGTAGGGCATCCCACTTTTGCATCACTGCCCTGGTCCTTGTGACTGCAGGTACCTTATTTAACAGTAGAAGCAAACCAGGAAAAGCTGTACCATGCTCAGCCTCTTCCATGAGCCAGATGACCATGACAGCTGGAGTTGCTCAGTACTGCATAGTGACATCCATCTGTTGTAAAATTCCAGTTGCATAGGCATCATCCTGTTTGTATTAATAGGATTTATATTCACGGCATTAATCAAGATTCCTTCAAGCATCTTTACAGAAGTTCAAAAACAACTGGCAAAAGTAATGGATGTCACAAAAGCAATGATGAGAGCTTTAGTCTCAGTTGCAGTTTGAAATTCGTATCTTCAGGGACTATCCTGCACTATGAGAAAAAAAGAAAAAAAACCAAAACCATGGAGAGTTGGGGTTTGTGGTGGAACATCACTTCATAGGGCATCTTCCCAGACTGCTGAAGGGAGCATTTGAAATAATGTGGTAATGTGCATATGCATTTACATTGCATTAATGATGAGTCTAGTACAAGCTGCTGTTGTAAAGTGATATGCATGCACTTGTGTTTGATATTGCTAAATAACTGAACATAGAGTGAAATGGTTCATCTTATGTACAGTTACTTAGCAGTGCAGCTTCAGACAGGCATATGTGAAGTATTTCCTCAGCTGATTTTACTTGCAAGACTTTGTTTAAACTTATACCAAAAAGTACTGAAAAGTCTATTTAATTGACTGCCATGACTCTTCCCTAGTTCGTTCCCATCTAAAAAGTGGACAAAGCTCCGTAAACACTACAAAATTAAGAATAAAACTAAACTTGGTACAACCCACTGAAACCATGTCAGCAAGTGTGCTTTACCTCACGTTCTTACAAGGCCAACTCCCATTGAATAGAATTATGTTTGTGTTTAGAATTATCTACATTATCCTAGCTATGTGAAATTATGATAGAGTACAGTGCCAATGCATATTAAGAACTATTTGGACAGTCTTAGCTAAAATTTAAACATTGCTAGTGTGAACTGAAGGACAGCATTAATTTTACAGTTTATGACAGTAAAGAAAACTCACTTGTAATAATAAATTGAAACTAACCTCTTTATTCTATTTGTGTTGAATAGAATGCTTAATGGAAGAATCAGAAATATAACTGGCCAGCAAATACATTCAGCCATATACACAAGCACCCTGGTTTTATAGATCTCTACGCATCTGAGAATCAGGTTTTTAATTTTTTATTTGTGGAGAAGCATACAGAAAAGATACAAGGAATATTTCCTTATTTGTTACAGAGCAATTAAATCTTAAAAGAAGCTCCCAAATGAGCAAAAACATTGCATCTGTATCCTATATTTAAGGCATTAAGCAGTTTCCTATCAAGTGCCCTGTCAACAGCTTAAACATGGACCGTTCAGAATTGCTCATGTAGTCCCAGTGACTTCAGTTGATGTTATGACAACTTCAAAGCCAGGAAGGCTCCAAAGGGTTGGATAAAGGAGTCTGCATCTGGTTTATGTTGTTGCCTTTATGTTACGTTTTTTCAACTGGTGATTCTCTATTATAAAAATGTTACATTTTCATGAGTGTTAAATCAAGCCCTGTATAGACAAATTAAAAATATCAGAAATTGTAGACCCCCTGAAAATTAAACACAGAAGTACCAGTTTCCTTTGACTTGTTGAAGAAGCCTTGCTGTTAGGATGAACTGCCTAATAAGATCCAGAAGTCACTTGGAAAAAAAAACAACAAATACAGCAAACTTTTTGAGTGTGTACTAAATGGTCATGTTTGAATCCGGCTTTCTCTCGCTGAAGCATAAGCAATGTTATCTGCTGGAAGTGAGTCCATTGACTTCACTTGTCTTTAAATTTGTCCCAGTCTGAGTCTGCCTTTCCTCTGTCTCCTCCTGAATGGAATGAACACTGTGCCCTCTCCTGTATTGTGCTTGACTTAACCATCTGCTCCTTCACTTACCTTCTCTTAACTTGCTTCTGTATACCTAAGATTTATCCTAATTGCTTGAAATCAGATTAATTTCCAGAACTCTGTTGATTTAATCTCTTAGATTCCAAGCAAATGTTGCACAAGGCACTAGCTATTACATTGCTAAACAAATACAGACAAGGTGATCAGACCTTGACAGATGGCTGGTCTTGAAGTCCTTGTTACAAAGATTCCTATAGTTATTGTTTTAAAACCAAGGTAGAAATGGTGGATTGCTAGCTGATAGGATGCACAGGCAATCAATATGTTTACAGAGGAAGATACAGAAAATCTAACATTCATTACTCAGTGCTCCAGCCACTTACATGTGTGTATATTAATTACATACTGTACTCCTTAAAAAAAAAAAAAAAAAAAAAAAAAAAAAANAAGAAAAGAAAAGAAAAGAAGTACAATATGAGGCAATTTTCAGAGACTAATAATGCTGACAGTGTGTGTCCTTTTAACTGAAGGCTCTTTTTCTCTTCAGGTCTCTTCAGGAAGAGGATAGCTTCTTTAAAATACCAAAGTTAATTGTAGTTAGCACTGCAATGATAAATAAAAGATTTGACTCTCTACAGGAGGCTATTTTTTGACTGATAAAAGGGGAGAGATGTCTGACAGAATAATGGGATTAATTTTAAAAAACACACTAAGCTTTGGACATTATGTCCAAGGGCACTGACATGATTATTATTGCCTTTAAAGAAAATACAGAAGTTTAATTTTAAGGAAAACACTGGAAATACTGAGATAGTAGGCATTCAATTGGCTTTGAGGACTTAATAAACAGTTTAGTTACCTTTGAAATTGTTGGCTGACAAGCCAAGTGTACATTTCAAACAAGTTGTCTGGACTTCACAATCTCAGCTTCAACTGGCTTTATTGGAAATCATACCATTACTATCTTTGGTAATAAGTCTATATTTTCTTGAGCCAATTGTTTTGGGTACCACTAACTTTGCCTGCCAAACAACATAGGCAGGCAACACTCAGGCACTTTATTGTACCGATTAAAGATAAAAGGTTATTCATGTTTCCAAGGATTTCCTTTGAAAGTGAGATCCTTATCACCTTGACATTAATTCATTTTCAAGCAGTGTAAAAGAGTATTTTGTCATAGGAACACACAGCTGTTTGCAGAGAAGCATTTGCATGGTCACAAACTGAAGCAGAGTAAAGATATTACAGGAAAGTACTTTGAATTTCCTGACCTTCACAGAATTAAAGTTTCAACTTTAATCAGAGCTAACACAGTTTCTCTCCCTTCCACTCTTTTCACAATACAGTAAAATTTTATTTTAATATTGTCAAGTGTGTTGTAAAGTCTCAGAAAATTGAAGTGGCAACTCTCCAGGATCTGACTGTGCTAAGGGAAGAGATAAATTATCTTTCTTGAAGGAGTGAGCAATTGCTTCATGTTTAAAACCTCTCTTCTATTAGGAATGAAAAACAAACACTTGGATTTTGCACTGTGACCTCCCTTCAATGTCCAGGAAGAGAATGACTTAAATGTCAACTAAAGCAGGCCTTCACACAGAAGGAGGAGAGAAAGTGAGGGCTTCACTGTCTCAAAAAAACCCTAAAACTACCATTGTCAAAAGACATTTTGAGGACAGGTGTATTATTATGCATTACAGCAACTGAACTTTCCAAGTTTTGTTGTTTTAAGCAAAAGAGATGTTAGGAACATCTTAGATTAATATTAATATAACTTCTAGCTCTGGAACAGAGGGCATTTGTAACATTTTAAAAATGAATAAAGTATGCTTCTTAGCAGGATTCTTGTCATACCAGAAATACTGTTTTGTACCAGACATATAGTTACCCTGTAGTATTTGTCTGTCTTTCCATATGTAATAACAGAGTTCTAACATTAATAAACAGGAACCTAAGCAATATCAGCACCTCTACACGGAACATTAACTGCAATACCAGCAGTCCTTTTCATTGTTAAATTTTAAATCTTCATTGCCAAATACACATGAGACAAAATAAATCATTTTCTTTAATTGCAGAAACCTTTCTCCCCCAGATTCCTTTCTTTTCCCCTCCAAGACTTTTTCTTGCTATTTTAGTGGTAACATAACATGTTAACTTCTTTATGCTGCAGTTTGCTGATAGGAAATTTTATTGTACATGTTAGTATAGGAAAGCTACTAGAAAGTTGCTTGATCTTCTTCCAAGTTTTAAATACCGATTTTAAGCAGCAATAGTCTCATTCACTAATTGCTGTTTATTTCTTGCATGCTGCTGTATTTTTCCTATTCTTGTTTTCTCTCTTTACCACAGCTGAGTGTTTTTAATTGCAGCACAATTTTTCATTCTGCTCAGGTCAGTTTTATTTCCCTCCTTCCCTCAGCTTTAATAATATTTATAGAGAAAAATACTGGGTGCTGTGTTATTTTTGGCTTTTGCTAAAAGTAGGCAATCTATCCTAGCACTGTGATAAAGCTAAGGTTGAATAGCATTATAAGGGAGGTGTGGACCAAAACTGTAAAAGCTGCTTAGCTAAAATGCATTTTCAAGATATATTCCCATTCAAGCAATAATTCTCAGTGTTGCAAAGTTGGGATCTCATTGCTAAAGAAAAAGAGAAAAAAAGTAATTATCCTTTCTATGAATAGGCTAAAAAAGAAACAGAGAGGCAAAATCTCTTTTTTCTACTTCTGAGAGGATTGCTTCTTGTTCTAGGTGTTTTAAACATGAAACAACCATGGTATTCTACTTCCACATATCATTCTCATGTCTTCTCTGCCAGTTTCTCCTCCGATTTAAGCCTTCAGACTTTCCCTCAATTTTGACTTTTAAGTCAAGAAGTGGAAATGGAAACAATGAAGTTTTTGCTTCTGTTTCCCAGATTCATGGTCTCTTCAGTCATCATAGAAGCTTTTCTAGCATGACCTAACGCTTCAAGGGAAAAGAGTAAGCGTCCATGTAGTTTTAGTGTCAACAAACCAAACTAGTCTGTACATTCTTTAGAGAAAGAAAACCTCTCTCGGTGTATGCTTCTATATATCTCTATCTTTTCATAGGACATTCAGCAAAATGGTCACTAGATAATCCAGAGAAAATCATGTTTGATGCATGCTCTGTGTTAATTCCCTCTCATCCCTTTCTGTCTTCTCTGCGTATTTTTTTTACTGCATCTCTTTCAATTTCTTACACTTTATTCACAGTGCATTGAAATTCAAGGTATTCAAACCAGAATAACTCAATATTTGATAAACGAAGTACTAGAATTTTTGGTTTCTTTTTTCCTTCTTTATATCCAGAAGATATTAATGATGGTAATAAGAGGCTATTCAGAGTTTTGCATGAAAGGTAGAACATAAGTGCAACATAATAATGAGCCTCTTAGCAAACCCCTTTTGACTTGTTTATATTATTGACTCTGCTTATCAGGCTCCTACTGAGTTTAGGACCTTTTTTTGTTCTGAGTACTGTGCAAGCAAAGAAGATAAATAATTCCTGAGCTAATTAGGCTAGTTTTAGACTTGGCAGAGGGAGTGAAAGTAGGAATTTATTCTTCATTTTCAAGTAGGATGTTGAAGAAAGATTGCGTACTCTCTATCCTTGAGAGTATTTTATCCTGATAAGATTTGGCTTATAATAATGATACTACAAAAGATGTTATAATTGAATAACCTGTTTAGACAACCAAGGAAAAGAGGCTCTGTAAATTGAGTAGATGCTATCCTGGGTATTCTTAAATTTAAAAAACCCAAAATTTCAGAAAAATCAGTGAGAAAAACAGTAACTAAGGGAGGACTTTTTAGCAATCCACTATTACATCGTTCTTGAAGCTTAATAAACATTGACTTATGCTGCTAGAGGTCTGATAAGTGCTTAAATTACAGTTATTGTTGGAACGCTCTGCTGAGGTTTTCATAAAAATAGACAACTTGGAACTGCCAGAGGAAGTTTTCTTGAAAAAAAAGTAACACATAAATTAATATAAAAGGTTTTGTTAGCTGATTGAATAAATACTGCAGAGCACCCATTAAGAGGCTTGGAAACCTCTGCTACACTTTTATATGAATTTATTGGAACATTTATGTTAAATAAGGCACTTTAATCTTAACTCTTTAAAATACACTCAAGCTAGTTAGATCTTTAGCTCCTCTTCCATCTTCAGAAGATCAGGGAACAGTAAGAATTCAGAGCTACTTACTGTGTGTATAAAAGTTGAAATTCCTACTTTATTCACAAAGTTGGAATAAGGGACAGGTTTGCATCAGGAAAGAAGAAAGAACTTGTATAATGGCAAAACAACTAAGTTCAGTCTTACAGTCTGACTGAAATTTACCTTCATCTAATTGAGAATCCAACAGTAAATATTAGTCCTTTCCAGGCAGTAGTCTCTCTTTGAATCATTCTTCCCATCTCATCACCTGACTTGTCAGCAAATTTTGTTGGCACATATGCAGTAAAGGTAAGAAATCTTTAAGCTGAAGCTATGGTGTGCAAAGCACTGCTTGGTGGAGATAGGTCCATTTGTGTCGCTTTGTAAAGCTACATGGCAATTAAGTCAGGATTTTAAAAATAAACCAATAATTCAACTATACAAGCGCCTATTCTCAAGTCTCTTCCAGATAAGTATTTTTCTATTATCCACTATAGCTTTACAATCAAAATTAGGAGCAAGCAGCAAACATGGGATCAAGAGCTGATATTTTTTTTTCCTTTTAGGGTTGAGGCAAGATAAACAGTAAAATTATTCTCCTTTCCACTGCCGTCATCCTCTCATGTCGTCCATAGTGTGATCAGAATTATTCCATCATCAACTTTGATGATTTTCTATTAAGGAATTATTATTTACGTCAGCATTAATTGGATCTCCTCCTCAATAAATATTCTACCCAGAAATTTTCCTTGACTTCTGGATTCTTTAATGTTTGAACTGAGTAACTATGAAGTCCTGGATTATTTATTTTCTTAAAGAGTTTATCACCATTGCTTGAACAGTTATTTTGCTGTTCTGGCTGCTGCAGATGTGTCACAGACATCTCTGTACTATCTATCAAGTCACGTGCTGTTAAACCCTTGCCAAAATTGTCTTCACATTTTCCACTAATAAAAATCACAATATAGAGAAATTGTCACATTTATAGTGTTAATATAAATAATAATCCCTTAAGACATAATATACTGAGAGGGTGAATAAAACAATGGCTTTCAAAATGGCTGAGGCTGTGAACCACAGCCTTAAAGACTACTTTTTTTCTTTTCACTGCTATTTTTTGCAAGCTTTGCCATCAATTCATCTTGTACAGAAAACAATAACTGCTCAACAACAAAGTAAAATTAAAGAGATTTTCTAACTCCTAAAAGAGATTGAAATATATTCAATCTTGAGAACATTTGTTAGTGAGCCTGCTTTACTCATGCCTTTTTCATCCGCCCACAGAAGGAACTGTAAAATCTGAGTTATGTAGACACTGTATTACTCTGAGGAAAAAAAGTTTGTGTTTGGAGATCAGGTAGGTGTGCACAATAACTTTTCAATTTCTTTTTTTAAAATATGCACTTATATGGTGACATCCCCTCAAATGTACTAATATTACATAAAGAAGAGAGACTTGAGATCTGTAATTTATTCTCAGTTGGAAATATAAGATGTGCAATCTCTAGGGAAGATGGCTGAGGGGATGAAAAAACTTTATTTCTTCCATTAAGCAGATCAGTTGTATGTATCAAGAATGGTGTGGAGCACAGCTCCTCTACCAAGAAGTCCTGTGCAGCCTTTTTCTCATTTAAGCACTGTGAAATCTAAATATACTATGGAAAAATAAGGGAAAAAAAGAGAGTAAAAAGAAAAAAGATTGAAACTACATGGGTCACTCCCAAAGTAATGCCTCCTATTTTTTTTCCATGGAAATGACAACATATACAAAGAGCACAATAACATGATTTGGTAAAGCAAATTCCCAGCTACAAAACACAATTTTTCCACGTAGTCACCACCATTAGCATTTTTGCCAGCAACGAACAAGAGCCTGCATGCTGTGTTCGTAAAAATTTGCACTCATGGAGGAGACCCACTGCTGCTGTCACCATTGCTGAAAAGTACTACCTGCTGCCTCATTTTGCTCACTTCCACTCATTGGTCTCCATAAACATTTAGCAAGTGTCAATGAATGTCAGTGGTGCCATTTTTTCCACGTGGAGGAATTGAATGACACACCTTTGTTTCATACATGCTTCCATGTCAGACACCAAGCTGTCAGACTGCCTCTCTGCTGCCATCTATCACACAGCAACAATATGTAATGGAATATTGGTGGGAAGGTTCAGCCTTTGCTGCCATACCACCACCATCTGCCTCTGATGTAACGGGCCAACATTATTATTATAGGAGGCATTACATTTGGTGCAGCCCTCATATGGATGAATTTGGCATGCAGGAAAACTAAACTGCTCAAATGAAGCTAAGGTGGTAGATATTAGACTGAGTGCAGTTTTAGATGTTAATTTTTAAGAAAGATATACAGTAGCTGAAATTAGACTGAGAATAATTAAAATTTGGAAAATCTGACTTGTCAGAGAAGACTCCTTATGTTTTCACAAGGAAGAGAAACAGGAGAAGCACATGATTATGATCTTCAGATGTATAAAGATTTGTAATATAGCGTAGGAAAAGAAGGAATGTGCAAAGAACAGGCAAGAAATTAAGTGTTATCAGGCTTCCCAGGTATGTCTTGTAGCAAGGCCTTAGAGAAGAGAGGTACACCCCAGACTTTAGGAGGATCACATAGAGGTCTATCTAGATTGGCTAAATATATGGGACTGTGTGGGATACCTCAGTGGGTATTAAGGAAGCTGGTCACTGTAAGACTGCTATTTTTCATCACTGAACTCGTGTCTTACCAGAATTCCTAACTGCAGGTGCAGTGAAAGCTTTGCTATCTCATAACTTGAAATCAAAGCTACGGCACAATTATTGTTATCCATTAAGTTGTCTGACACCTAACATGTTAAAACTAAGAATTTCACCACTTAGATTCCTTTAATTACTTTAAGTTGACATGATGCTATTTATGAATATTAATATGATAATACATATGAATATTCACATACTCCTACTTATGAATATTTGCATTATAGTAAAATTTGCAGAAAATTTATTTCCAGATGAGTGTGTTTTGGTGTCCCCCTCCCCCCCAAAACTGCTTTCCTGACCTGTTTTGGTTCATTGCTGAGGGTCAGCAGTAGAGTTTCCTGTTCTTTCATTTTTCTTTCTGAGCTTTCCAAACAGGAGTCAATCTGGTCTAGAATTGTACCTGAAGCAGTAGGCTGAAAGGCAGGGTATATTAGCACTGCTAATTTGCTTCTGCGGCTGCTGAGCCAAAACACACTCACAACTTCCTACCTTGGAGTTCAGCCAAAATAAATCTGTGATTACACTTATCCAAGCAGATACACACTTCAACATTTAATTCCTTTTTATGAACATCATTCTAAAAAACTTTTCCTCTTTTAGTGTAGGAAGCCACTATCTTTATACATGGCTTAGCATCATCATTGCTGAAGGCAATGGGAAACAGGAGTCATTTTGAAAGAGAACAAGTCTTTGCATTTTGTTGAAAAAATGTGTTCCCCTCATGCTGGCTGCTCTCCCTGCCATGGCTACTGGTGAAGAAATGCCCCCTGCCCTGCAGGACTCCTGGGGGGACTTCTGGCTCATCTTACTAATGAAAGTAAGGTTCAGCTCTGTGTTTCTGTGTTATTTCAAAGGCAACTGTGTGCTTATTATACTGCATCTATCCTAAACAGAGGCAAGGATGGTGGAATAAGGAAGGGTGAGTGTGTATTTAAATGGATTATTGCAGAGGAGAATGTGCTGGGCATGTGGTTCTGCAAGGAAGGGCAAGGAGTCGTGAGGAAGACTAGGGTGGACACCTCAGCCACATGGGCTCTTTTGCCACCAGAAGTGGAAATAAAAAGATGCTTTTGTGTGCCTTCAAGAATCATTCCTTCTATCAAACATTCATTTGAATGTGAACATCTAGACAAATTCCTGAATCATAATCTGTGGTTATTCTGTGATTTCACTTGATGTAAGAGATCACAGATGAGGGCAGTTGTATTCCTCGGCTGTGCAGACCCACTGCTAAATTTTTAGGATTAACTTTTAGCATTTTCTTTGCTTATATTTTGCACTAAGACTGTATTTTTCTTATATTGTTTTTAATGTTCTTGGCCAGGTAAATACAATGGAGTTGGTCTAACAAATTTGGAACAGGATTTTTCATCAGAATCCCTTCCTGGGGAAGACTGTGTTTTGGTAAGCATTTGACAATTTCAGAAATTGCAAATCAAGGCTCTTTGTCTAGGAAACAATAAAATCAATCACTTTATGATTTGTAACAGTGTTTCATTTAGAAGTTTAAGTTAATTAAACCAAATCTTAAATAAATGACTGAAATTAAATTGTTGACTGAATTGTTAAAATTGAGCTCAATTGGAGAGAATATTCTTGAAATCTTAATTTTTTCATGATTTGTGGTGGGAAGAGGTGAGAAAATCTTGACCTCTCTTCATGATGATTAAACTGTTTCCCATACAGATTTTATTTCTAGCAGTATGAGAATATGTTTTAGTATAGATTTCAGATACACACTGTCGATCTGAAGTCAGTTTTATTGTAGTTTTCTATGGTAAATTTATTAACTGACACCAATGCATTAAGAATTAAGAGGAGGCCATATTGTAAGCTAACCACTGATACAGACAAATTGTGGCTTAAATTCATTCTCAACTCCTGTTCTCCCATTCACCTTCCAGTACTTCATTAACTGAAACTATTGTCATTGATCAAATGCAGTTGTAGCAAAAAGTAGTAATATTTGTAAAGGACATTATTTCACATAGAAACTTACATCACAGTCTCACAGCCACTCCACACAGTCTCCTACACAGACAAGCTTTACCTCTATCATAAAATTGCCCTTGTGTCTGAAGAACAGAACTACCACTTATCGGTCTTTATTTGAGAGCTTTAGGTGATTTTAATCACCTTGGGTCTATGCCAACACTTGTTTCAAAAATCAAGGCTGTGGCCCAGCACAAGGAGAGGAAAACAGGTTAGATTTGCTCATGGTAGGCTACAGTACTGAGAACATGTGCTTCAGCATTATCTTTTTGTAATTAGTTTTTGTAAGCATTCATAACTTCCTGCCCAGGTAGCAACCTGTAATGAAGTTGTGATGGGACAAGAGGATGGATGACACAGAAAGCTCATTTTCCTCTGGGATATGATGGATGGAGAAATCACTAGATTTACAATACCAAATAGAGTCAATAGAAAAGACAGTGCAGAAATAAAGTTATGTAGAAACCTGACACAAGCAAATTCTCCATTATTGTAAGTCATGTTGACCAACTGCTGACACACACTTTCAGCTGAAGTACACTCAATCATCACTGAATCATAGAGTCACAGAATATCCTGAGTTGGAAAGGACCCACGTGGATCATGGAGTCCAACTCCTCGCTCCACAGAGGATCATCCAAAATTTAAACCTTATGTCTGAGAGCATTGTCCAAACCTTATTGAACTTTGACAGCCTGGGGCTGTGTGACCACTGCTCTGTGCCAATGCCTGACCACCCAAGCTGACGCAGCTCAATACCATTCCCTCAGGTTCTAATACATACATGTCCTTATACACATACGTGTCATGGCAAAGTACCCTTTGCAGTTTATCTGCATGGCCTTCTCCAAGCTTAGATTCTCCTCAGTTTGACTACAGTTCATTCTTGAGATGATCTGATTGCCATCCTAGTGATTAAGGATGAAAAATGAAACAGCTAAGTGTTAACTCGAAAAATCAACTTTATCTCTGCATTTCTTGATTTCTCCATAATTGTGATACTTTAAATACAGGGTTTCTTGATAGTAGTTTTTGTTTGAAACTATATTCATTGGCAATTGGAAAAATAACTGCTGAGTAGACATGTTCACACTGCTGATAACATCCTCATTCTTTTGCTGTGAACAGATACCAAGGGTTAGATAAGGGTATTTGGCATTATAAATTTAAAAGATTCTTGATTTTACACAGTTCAGCCATGTCAAAAGGGAGAATTAATGAAATTAATAGGACAAATAGGAGAGAGGAAAAGGTTAGGAAATGATGCAGATAATCCTAACGCTCCAACACAGATGAAACAGTGTGTGTCCACAATCACTGGGTGCCAGTAAACTCCAGCATTGTCCTTTTCCCCATTTCTCCTGGATGCAGAAAGACATTGCAGAGAGATATCAACACAGCTGTTTAAGGGATATATAACGTTTTAGAAACACCTTAATTAGGACTATGCTCGAGAACATTTTTCATGGATCCAAATGTATATGTGTAGTCATACACTGATGTATATTATGCATATATACATCAGTATATGTTTGTATATTTAGATAGAGACGTATAACATGTAGTCAGCTAAATATTTAGCATGGAAAATTGCTCAGCTTGACAGAGTAAAAGTGACCGATTTGATCACAGAATTACAGAATTGCAGAGGTTGGAAGGGACCTCAAAAGATCATCAAGTCCAACCCCCCTGCTAAAGCAGGTACCCTGCAATAGGTCACACAGATAGGCATCCTGATGAGTCTTGAATATTTCCATAGAGGGAGACTCCACCTCTCTGGGCAGCCTGTTCCAGTGCTCTGTCACCCTTAACATAAAGAAGTTCTTCCACATTTTAGTACGGAACTTAGTATGTTCAAGTTTTAGGCCATTACTCCCTGCCCTATTGCTACACACCCCTGAGAGGACCCTGGCCTCATCCATTTGCCTCCCACCTCCCTTTCCGTGTCATCTCTATTTAAGTGTAGCTTACTGGGTAAAAAACAAGCTGTTCTTCGGTCTGAATGTTGAACGAGATACAGTTTGTTCTGATGCATTCCATGTCAGTACAAATACAACCTGTATTTTAGCTGGAGAATTTGTACTGTGAGTGGATGAAAAAAGATGTATGGAACAGAAAAAACATAGTTAATTTTTTTTTTTTAGTCACGATCATAACAGGGAACATAGACTACTGGATTAAAAAAAAAAAAAAAAACAGTTAAAAAAGTCTCCTTTGATTTGTAAACTGAGTAGATTTAATCTTCAGATCACCAAGGGAAAATAAATAGAGTACATGATAGATGGAATTTTTATAGTGTCATTTTTTTCTGACCAGAGTTACATTTTAGCAGTTCTGCTGAGATGATAGACGTTCCAGAGGAGTCTTACGCTTCACAGAATTTTAACTGCAAACCTTTATACTTAATACATATCTCCTAAGGCAGTAAGACACGTCCCAATCAACACTAACATCATTTAAACCTGCGTCAGCCAGAAACTACAAGTCTATGTCAGTTATGATTGCTGCCTGTTAATGCTGTCCTTCATTATTATACCATCTATTATTTTACTTCTTGTTATTATATGTCTGTCTCTAGGTGCTATGAATGCAGTTTGCATTATCCAGGAGATGTAAAATGAAATGATACGCTAAAAGAAGTGTTACTGTTTCAAAGTTGTTAAAACTTGTTTTAGAGATCAGTCCTGTACAGGAAAGGAAAACTAGCAGTGGTATGTAGAGATTTTAGGACATTCATTTGCTGCAGTAAGGCCACAAGAATCAGGGGAGAGTGTGAGGGGTGATGAATTTTAGAGGAAGAGTACAGAATGAGAAATTATGGTAGGAAAATAAAAAAAAACTGAAAAAGAGGTAAAAAGAAAGTGCAAAGTGAATACTGGCAGTAAATCCAGCAGAAGTGGTAGAGGAAGAAAGCAGATTTCCAGGGGAGTGAATAAGCCTTTAGTTATCCATAAGTGGTCCCATTACCAATTTAGAATTCATTACAAGCATTAGCATGGCAGCCATCAGCATCGTTTCTGGAACCTCCCTAAATGCTTTCTTTCATCCTTGTGAAAACCTCCAAAGCATAGCAATACAGCATGACTGGCACAGAGCCAATTCAGAGCTTCTCAGCTGCATAATAAAAAATGGAGTTATATGACTAGAGTGATGAAAAAGTGGGATCAGGCCAGGGTCCTCTCCTGTCACTAGAATGGGCAGAGATGGGATTCAGGAGAGCCACAGGGAAGGAAACTGATTCCAGCTCTGGACAGACTCATGTCCCTCTGGAGGGACCTTCACCTCAGACTTTCTGCTGAGCTTCGGCAGCAGGAACAGCATAAATGGTCAGGAAGATCTCCAGGGCTTTGGCAGAGCAGCCTGCTTTGCTAAGAACATATTGCTAACCCAACTGTGCTACAGCTAGATTCTCTCTATTGCCAGTTGAAGAGCAAGAGGCCAACTGAATCACTTGATATTTTGGGAATAATAGAAATCATAGAATGACAGAATCGTTTGAGTTGGACAAGACCCTTAAATGTCATCTAGTCCAACTCCCCTGCAATGAACAGGGACACCTACAGCTACATCAGGCTGGTCAGAACCCTGTCCAGCTTGACCTTGAATGTTTTGTAATATCTCATAAGGTGTGAATTGGTGTTCTCAGCAGTGAGAGCTGCGGAAGCAACAATGGAGATATGTTGAGTTGATAATTTTTTTTTAATGATGTTTATTGGAAAATGAGTACAGTTAAACCTTTGTAGAAAGTTGTGCTGAATTTGCCATACAGTTTTAGTTCATAAAGCTTACAAAGCTTCAATGTTTTGTAAATATGTTTATTCAGCTTTGCCCCAAACACTTCATTACAAAAATTAATTAAAACCAGTACTGTAAAATGTAGGAGCATCCAAAGCAAAGTGATACCCATCTTTTTAAGTTGGACAAAATGCTTGATTTTACAAGAAACAACCTTTTTTTTTTAATGTCAGCAGTAAATGTGGGAGAAAAATGTAAAAAAAAAAATAATCCTAAAACAAGAGTGATGTCTCTAGCTTCTTTGAGATCTGCTACTCTTTGATGTGTCCTTAGAAGGCATCTGTGCAGTCCTCAGTAACTGAGACAGCATTAGTTCGGCATTTTTGTTTTTCTGAGGCAATGGTTCTACTTTGCAGATAACTGACTAGCTCTTTTTTAAACAAATATTGAATATGCTTAGGACATTCAGAGATTCAAACACATTTACAAAGACAGCCCTACCACTACGACACCCTTCCTGAAGACTCTCCAAGTGGCTTTGGGGAAACAATATTCTAATGGCATAATGTTTTCTGAGAAGCTTACTGCTTCCCTTGTAAAAAGGAGCATCTGAGTTTGAAGTTAGCAGGGTTAAGCTGGTTATAGTCTGATGGTCTATCAGCAAGAATTCTGTGCTGTATTTTGCAAAAGAAATTAATCCCCAAAACAAATATGGTGTGACCCCATATGGCATCCTAGCACCAAAGCCGAGTTATAGGCCCTATAGAATGGTGCTCTCTGTCTTTTTTCATTCTTGAATATTATTGTTGGAAATTACCTAGACCCTAGTAAGAGCTGTAAAAACACAATACAGAGGATTAGCTATTAAAGGTATAAATAGCTGATTATGTACAGATACATAATCAGCACTCCTCTCTCTTCTCCCTTTGCTCTTCCATGAGTACTTTTACTTCTATAAGAATAATTTATTTTGAAGAAGTTTAGATGGGGCTACTAAACTTCTATAACTGCTTCAGGTTCCCTTTTGATATGGCTTTGGAGATTTCTTGGCAAAACACTGAAAACTTTGTTCTTTCTGATATCTCTATTGCTCATTATGTGAAAAGAACCAACTTTTGTCTGAATCCTGAGTCTAAAGTTTTGCATTTTAGGAAGAGTAGTAATGTTGTTACTGTTTAACATTTTATGTTTTGCTGGCAATGTGCACTTACAGCCCAGAAAGCCAGTTGCATCATGGGCTGCATCAAAAGAAGTGCGGCCAGCAGGTTGAGGGAGCTGATTCTCCCTTTCTTCTCCACTGCAGTACTGTGTACAGCTCAGTGGCCTCCAAGGTAATAATGGTATGAATTTGTCAGAGCAGGTCCAGAGGAGGGCCCCAAAGATTATCATAGGGCTAAAACATCTCTCCTGTGAAGACAGGCTGAAAGAGACGGGGTTGTTGAGTCTAAAGAAGAGAAAGCTTTGGGGAGACATTATTGTGGCATTCCAGTGCCTGAGGAGGGCCTACAGGAAAGATGTGGGGGATTCTTTGTAAAGGAATGTAGTGATAGGACAAGAGGCAGTGGCTTTAAGTTAAAAGAGGGTAGATTTAGATTAGGTATGATGAAGAAATTCTGTACTCAGAGGGTGGTGAGTCAGTGGCACAGACTGCCCAGAGAAGCTGTGGATGCCCCATCCCTGGAAATGCTCAAGGATGGGGCCTGGGCAGCTTGACCTGGTCCAGGGTGTCCCTGCCCTTGGAAGGGGTTTGGAACTAGATGATATTTGAGGTCCCTTCTGACACAAACCATTTGATGACTCTATGATATGCATCATCGTAAGGTTGGTCTAATTTCCATTCTGAGTTTAGATATCAGTCTATGCCTTCTGATCCCTGGATCAGATTTACACAACTTGCCATTCATTTATCCAACAGGCACCATTCTGTGACAGTACTGGGTTGAATGAGAAATAATTCAGACAGTCTTCACTGGAGATTCCATTAAGACTTCTTGACTTAAAAAGTGCAGAAGAAATCAGCAACTTGCTGGGTGAGCCTTACCTGCTGTTAGAGAGCAGATGGTGCAGGCAAAAGCATTGGCTTTTTCTTCCAAATATACTGAGCTTGGGGTTGTTACTAAGCAGTAAGAAAAGAGAAGAAAAGCAAGGAAATCAGTAAAACTCATGTGTGAAGTGGTGAGGTTGTGGCAACCTGTAGTTTACATCGTGCTTATTGTGTGTGAGTATCTTCATTGTCTGAGTCTGTGTGTCAGCAGAAAAGGATGAGCAGGAGGACTTATATGAACAAGGTGATTCCAAGGAGAGTCCTGCATGCACGTTTGGAGTGTTATGGGAAGTGCAGTGAAAATAATGGGAGATCTGGCATACTGCAGCTGATATTACTTACTGAGCATAGGTGGTGGCCAAATACTGAAGTCAGATAAAACAGTGCTAAGTAGAGCTAGGGATCAATTTAGCAAAGAAATGGGAGGATAATACTTTCAACCAAACCACTGGTCAGCAAGTAAAATTTCAGGAATAACATCCTCCTTAAGCAAATGGAAGCAAAGTGGACCAGGGAGACCAAAAAAGATGCAATTACAGCAATTAAGCCTGGAAATGGCTACTTGAGACTGTTATTACTTTTGTGACTAATAGTATTATTATTATTTGCCTGAACAGATAGAAATGATCAGGTACAGTGTATGTGGAGAACAGAGTAGCAAAATACGGATTTGACAGCCAGGAGGCATAGCAGCAAAGCTTATTGCCTATGTACATTTTTAAATACCCCAGCAGTCCTTTTTTGCATCACATTAGTATCTTACTGTATACAAAATGAGCCTCATAGGTGCCATGTACTTGTTAGCTCACTATCATATCATATTTCCAGCTTGTCCCATCAGTATTTTATACACAAAAGTTATATCTGTTGTAGAAACTGAAAGCCCTATTGCAAGCCTAGTCTTATTCATTTTAGCTATTAAATTGACCCAGTTCAGTATAAGGTATGAGGCTTTTCATTATTTATTTGCAAAACAAGAGTTTTACGGGAGGAAAAAAAAATAGAAATTGTACTTCTGTTTGGAAAAAAAAGCTCATCATCCAAGATGTACAAATATTCTATACAACTAATGCACATGGCAGAGTATAAGGCTTGTCAGCTGTGTAGAGGTGTTCTCTGCCACCGTTCCTGGATTTTGGCAGGTCTTTCCAGTGCAGAAGAGCAAGAGGCAGTATTTTTGGGGACTGCAAGAGTGCTCAGGGTCATCGAGAGCCTGGGAAGAGAGGGTCATCTAGGGGAGGGAACATAGGGAAGAGGAAAAAGAAAGTTTTCCTTGATGGATGATCCTTTCAGCTAGCTGACAACTTGCTAGGTCAGCAGGCCTTGATTCAAATGATGTGGGAATGAACAAAAAAGCTGGAAAGCCTCTTTCTGCATCCCAGCTGCTGGTAAGGTAAGGATGTCCTGTGCCCTCAGGCAAAGCTGCTGAGTAGGGTTGGCTAAAACCCAACAGTTTTCCTTTGTGAAAAACTTCAAGGTTGTTTTTGGTGTCAGTATACATGAGACTGAGACTTTCTGATAGTTATCATGGAAAGGATGATGATGGCCAGTGAAACAAGGCTTTCAGGCATGTTTATGTACAGCAGAGTGAGAATGCAGGCCTGACTCTGTGCATGACTGCATTGTGAGTGTGCACTCTGTATTGAGCAGTGCACTGGGCAGCTCTGAAGTGACACAATTTTCCTTTTCACATCTTTTAAGAAAATTTTGCTAAGTGTCATTGTTCCACTCAGAATAAATAGGATTGCCAGCACTGTAAGGCCCCTACCAGACTCTCTCAGGCCTACCCTCACTCTGTGAGGGCCCAGAGCCCCACTTCAGAGCCCTTCCTGATTGCTCTCATCAACAGTGCTTTGTCCCTCACTTGGCAGAGGGTTTGTCAAGAGAGGAATTTGTGTCTCCAACAAATGATGTATCGTAAAGGCAGATATAGAGGAAAGAAAGCTGTCTTATTTTTTGCACTGCTTTTTACCCCAAGGCTCTGTGACCAAACCCACTTCTTCCCCCATACCCAGAGATCCCATTATTTCATTTTGAAAATCTGGTCAGTCTGCACCTCATTAGGTTAAATCAGGATTCTCTGTGTTGTGACTAATGTGTTATACAGGGAATTTAGTAATAACACTTAAAATCCCTTCCAATTTAAGTTTAAATCCTTGTGTCCAATTGAATCTTACTTCCCTGACAAAATTACCCTAGATTATTTTTAAACAATCAAATTTGCTGCAACCACGTTTCCCTGGGTGTGCTAGCTCCACACTCCTCTCCCCACGTCAGGGAGCCTGCACACCCTCCCCATAGTTGGGGAGATCAGCTCAAGGACAGAAGTTGAGTGACAGGAATAAAGCACAGGGAAGCGCTGCTCCTCCCTGCTTTCCCTATCCCTAATAAAGAAAACTCATAATGCCCATTTTAGGCAGTCTGCTGCTACAACTCGAGCCTCATTATTTCAGCAAAGCAGCTGTAAACTGCCAGCTGTATCTTTCATACCTTCAGCCACACTTTGCTGAGGAGCTCCTCACCTCTCTTCTGAATATCAGCCCCCTTCTCCTCCTCCTTTTATTCGTGCTAGATCCTGATGGAGAGAAGGGTAGGGATAGGGATAGAGGATAGCTTTTCATGCAAGCCTGAGGAGAGCAGGCAGGACAGGGGAAGAGGACCTGTGTCATTTTCTCACTTCCTAATACTCTGATAATTAGCAAGGTTCTCATTAAGCTTATCATGGTTCCTTGGTTTAAATGCAAACTATTTGTTACATCCTGCTGAGTGTTACTCTGAATAATACCCTTCTTGCATCTCCACTAGCATTCTCCTAAAGCCTTTCAGCTGCAAAGCCCTGTGGGCAGCCATTTCCTGGTTCTCAGCAGAGCACTCACAGAGGGTGGGTTCTGGGGCGATACAGAATGCCTTTGTAGGGCTACAGCACAAGCACTGAGCCCTATCTCCTTTAGCCCTGTCCCTACTGGCCTCTGGCCAACTTTAGCCCTTGCTGAACACAAGAAAAATCCGAGTGTTTTTTGGCAGAAATACAAACCACTTGGAGCACTTCGGCATATGGATGTGAAGTGTTTTACAAGCACCCTTAGAAGCCCAGCACAGCTCTTAGTGCCATAAATTTGTGTAGCATGGACAAGTCTTCAGAGAGCACCTAGGAGAGGCATGGGAGGCAGCTGATGGCCTAATTACTGATGTGGAGAGATGGGAGGCAAGGAATGGCAGGGAGAGGAGAGACTTGTGGATTGGACAACATTTTAATGGTGCAGTTTGGCAAAACTGGAAATCAGGGAGGAACTGAACACAACTTTTTTTTTTTTTTTTTTTTTTTTTTTTTTTTTTGGCTGACTTATAAGAAAAATTAACAATGGTTGAAAGCAGAAAAGTTTATTTTTACCAAATAGAATGTTCAAAATTACTAGAAACCAAGTTTTCCAAATTTCATTAGGATTGTTAGGATTATTGCACTACTCTTATTTTACTGTTAATTCCATACCACATGTACCTCCAACATCCCTTTAATTTGCATGGGGAGGATAAGAGATCTCTGCAGTGACTACATTGTACATCTGTCTGTACAGAGCCTCTGCATCATTGTATTCTGCAGCATGCTAATGTTGATACTAGTTTTTTCTGCATGAATTTCCACATTTTTATTTTTCAGCTGATGGCTTAGATGCAGCCCACAGTTTAATTCTGTTTCATCAGAGATGATGACAAATGTGCTTTGGCAAAACTGAACAATGATATCAGAATACACTTTGTGTGTGGCACACTCATAAGTACATCAACAACCTATTTTTCTTAGACATTTTACTGATGAGAAGGAAGAAAAATTCCTGCATTAGAAACATCCAAAAAGAATGAGACACACTGACTTAAATTCTTGTCTCAGTGTCACTATTATGATTCTGGCAGAAAAAAAAAATCGAAGTAATGTTTGAATTTTGCCTCCCCCATCTTTATCATTTTAAGACACACTTTTAGTGAGTTTCAGTAGCTATGGGCAGGGACACATCTGTGAGGTTGCCTGAAGATGAGTGGATTCTGAATACAATAAAACAGTGATAGAATGCTGCCAGTTAGCAGCTTTTATCTTGGCAAGAAACTTGTTCTCATCTGCCTTAATGAGTTTGAATGTAAAATAAGCAAAAGCTGTCTTGAGAGATGTGGACTCTGGTGTGTCAGTAGTGCAGTCACACAGAGCTGGAAAAACTGGAGGTCTCTGCTTAACTCTGGCTTCTCTGTTGCATTCAGACCATGCCACTCATGTCCCACCACTAACTCACTTGGCATAGAACTGCAAGCCAAACTGCAATAAATGATGAAACAGTTTCATATACATCACTTGTCACACTCTATAGCAGGGAGCAGAGAACGTGGAGTGGTATTCTGCCTCTGCTAGGCCCCTGAAGAGTATGTATGCAACAGTATCTTTGTAGGATAGAACTCTCTCTTCCTGTGTGCTTCTCCTTTGTAAGTGCATAGTGATGGAGCGAACTAAATTGTGCTTTGTACTTATTCCTGATATCTCCTTTGTGGAGAGAACAAACCAGCCTCCATGCAGGACTCCACAGCTAGTTACTGCTTTCTTATGTCTTTCAAAGACAAAGCAAATCTCCTCATCTCTCATAGCGAACTGTGTATCTCCAGCTAGAAAATGATCCTGTGATATCTCCTTTTTTTGGGGGGAAGCTATAGGAGGGGAGACAAATTGCCTAAGCAACAGATAGGCAGAAAAAAAAATGAACAGTACATGTATTTTGGTAGCATGGCAGTGCTTGGAAAGGCTTTGCTAAAGATACAGGTTTCTCCTCTCTGAGTAAAAGAGTTGCACTGCTCTGCATCTAACAGACTGCCAGCGAGTCTTCAGAAAAGAAGGAAACACACTGGACTTCTGAAACAGAACAACCTTCCATAGCGGGACAGAAATCTGCCTGAAGGAGCTCAGCATGGGGAGAAGCCACACCAAAGAACCTCCCATTCCTGGCTTCTGAGGTGTGGCTGCTGATCAGCACCAGTTTGCTCCTGGGCTGCAAGCTCAGCTGCTCACTCTCTTGCAGCCCCACAGAGTTGAGCTGTCTGCTTCTTTTTACCAGCTTTTGGCAGCCTGACTTGGTTCAGACTGCAGCTGGTAAAGGAGCATTCACCCAAGCATTTAATCCACAAGACCTGAAGAACCATTGGTCTTCCAGGGACACTAAGAGCTCTCCAGGAAGGAAACATCTTCAGATTGCTCACCTCATTTTGGAAAAAGATGATCATAGATTGCCTTAATTGTAACCACTGTTTAAAATTATACTGCTAGAAACTCTAGAGTGGCAAAGATAAAAATGAAGGCAGTGACTGAGCAAGCTATAGGCTGTTCTCTTCAGTTATTAACAACCTGTGCACATGTGTGGAGAATACACTGTTATACAAATTTAGCAGCACTGAAGTGTAGGAGATACAGACTGCAGCTGGTAATGAAAAAATCATAGCATCATAGAATCGTTTGAGTTGGAAGGGATCTTAAAAGTCATCTAGTCCAACTTCCCTGCAATGAACAGGGACACCTACAGCCAGATCAGGTTCCTCAGAGCTCCATCCAGCCTGATTTCAAGAGTCTCCAGGGTTGGGGCATCCACTGCCTCTCTGATCAACCTATCCCAGTGCCTCAACATATTTATTGTAAAAAACATCTTCCTTATATCCTATCTAAATCTCCCTCTTCTAGTTTGAAACCATTTCTCCTTGCCCTATCACAACAGACCCTGCTAAAGAGTCTGTCCTCTTCCTCCTTATAGCTCCCCTTTAGATACTGAAAGGCCGCTCTCAGGTCTCCTCGGTGCCTTCCCTTCTCCAGGCTGAACAGTCCCAGCTCTCTCAGCCTGTCCTTGTAGGGAGATGTTCCATCCCTTGGATCATTTTTGTGACCCTCCTCTGAATGCACTCCAACGGGTCCATGTCTCTCCTGTACCAATGACTCCACAAAAGAGGTGTTCTTGGTTGCTTCACCTTCAACAAGTAAGAAAGTAAGAAACAGTAAGGTAAATGGGGACATTCCTCCACATGGTAAACAGCCAAATATCAGACAGCAACTAATGGTCATATATACTTCGTCTTTATGCTTTGATATAGACTAAGAAGAAGGTAATTTAATCAATTTGTTTTACTCTGTGTGATAGGAATTTTGTTTGTTGTTCTGAAGCTGTTCCTGAAGAAAGAGAAGAAGGAAAAAAGCAAAGAGATTTTATCTAGAAATAATATACTAAAAGTGGTTATCAAAGAGGCCTAGAAATAGAAATTAGTAAGTGGAAAGTAATGGAGTTTAAAGTAATAAGACCAAAGGTTAACACGATAATGAAGCTTGGCCAGACAGGTGTGCTGGAGTCCTTTCACATGAGTATGTATCACTTCTGTTTCTTCCAAAAGGTTTTCTATGTAGTCTTTGAATTGTTCATGTGAGGATACCTGGACTGATATTAGCTTATCCTTACCCTTTTCTTTTCTTTTCTTTTCTTTTCTTTTCTTTTCTTTTCTTTTCTTTTCTTTTCTTTTCTTTTCTTTTCTTTTCTTTTCTTTTCTTTTCTTTTCCTGTCTTGTCTTTTTAATGTCTATAATTTGTTTCTTAGTGGTACTCTATTTTTAATATATATATATTTTTTAAGTGGGTGTTTGAGCCTTTTATAAAATCCATGTTAAAATAAGATATTAAACTACAGAATCTGCCACACAAATGTAGGATAATGACCTTAGTTTGATATTATAAAAATGTGGCCGGCTACAATTCACAGCCACAGTAAAAGAAAAACCAATGCTGAAAATTGGCACATTGAGATATTCTCAGTGTTCAAGTCCAATTATCTCCTTGGTAACAAGTTCTTTCATTCATTACATATTGTATTGTCAGAATTAACCATGTAATAGTGCTGTATCTGGGTCTGTTCTCCTGCAAATATGGAACATGGAAGCGTAAATAGGCAAGCTGCTAACCAGTTTCTTATGCTTGCTGGAAAATTAATCACCAAATATCTCTGTGAATCCAGATCTGCCAGATGACTGTAGTCTTCACTTTTCTCATATATCTTTCATTCTAGATACAAGTTGCCAGCTGTTATTTATCGGCTTGTAAAAGGAAAAACTCCACATGGCCATGTTTTAAAATCCACCTCTTATGAACAGATTGTGATTTCACATGCTGAATATGTTTTATACACATCGTGCTTTTAGAGATGTTGAGTGGACCTGAAGCACAGTTGAAATGCTGAGGTGATTTACACAACAGCTCAGACTCCATTTACATGGCTGCAGCTCCATGTGGTGATGGTTGGACATCTTGACGTGGTTGATTTTTGTGGGATTTTTCTGTACTGATGCTAGCTTAATTGGAATTAAGATAATGGTTGCTGGGGGCTGAGAGTGGAAGAGGCCATTCTTTCAATAATTATCAGATCTCATGTCAAGGAAACTGCTTTGTGTGAAAAAGAACAAGGCAGAACTTAGCTATTACAGACTTGTGCACTCTACTATCTATTTTGGGCCCAGATCCAAAAGCATTTCATGGTTTAAAACAGCGTCCAGAGATTTCAGCTGGGATAGAAGCCCATTTCTCTTTATTGAACAAGCATAGAAGAAATGTTCTGACACCAAAGACTTCGCAGTCTTGCTGAAACAATAGACAGAATGGGGATGGGATGGAAGGATGAAAGCAACTGGGACTGAAGCAGAGCTTATACAGAGATACAAGGGCCTCTCTGAAAGTAATGTCTCCTAATTTATTGTGTTGGCCCACAATGTCAGAGGTGGATATCGGTGGTATGGCATTACAGAATTAACCTTCCTAACAACATTCCATTACATTTTGTTGGTGTGTGACAGCTGGCAGCTGAGGATCAGTCTGACAAAATGGCATCTGACATGGAAGCATGTATGAAGCAAAGGTATGTCACTGAATTCCTCCATGTGAAAAAAATTGCATCCATTGACATTCATCAAATCTTGCTGAATGTTTATGGAGACCAAACAGTGGCTGTGAGCACAGGGAGGTGATGGGTGGTGCGTTTCATCAGTGGCGACAGTGACGGTGGATCACCTCTGCTGGTGCAGATTTTTAGGAGAGTGGCATGCAGGCTCTTGTTCATCACTGGTGAAAATGCATAGCTGATGGTAGTGACTATGTTGGAAAACAGTGTTTTGTACCTGAGAATTTGCTCTATCAAATAGTGTTATTGTGCTCTTTGTATCTGTTGTTTCTATGGAAATAAATAGGAGGTGTTACTTTTGCAGCAACCTGTATTTCACATAACCAAAATTCAATGATTTTCAGACTCATTTTTTGGTTAAATGTGAGACTTATGCAAGAAATTATCTATGTAGTCTCCAGTGCCCTAGCTTAACTTAAAAGGAAAGAATAATAAGAATATTTGAGTGAAAACTGTCCAGGGAGTGCTAACTTCTGTTAAATAGTAAGTTGTACTTAGTAGAAGTAGTGGGAGTTATTACTACAGCAGCAGTAAGAGAAATGGACTATGGCAAGCATATCAAACAGATAATAGAATAACAATTAAAAAACCCAAAACATAAAAATTCTCATTATGAGAGCACATTGTTTCTGGATTTTACAAAGAAATTCAGGAAAACATTATTAATAATTTTATAAGAAACAAATATTTTATAAGGATTTTATACTGTGACAGAGGTTAAAATGCTGTCATAGAGTCTTTAAATGAAATAACAAAAATCTGCTATTCTCAAAATAAAGTGGAAACAGTATTCCAGCTACAGTGCCGTAGGAATTGTTATTTGGATGACCTCTTACATCTTAAGCTACTAATTTTTACACAATGATATGTCTTCCACATCATGAATAATGAAACTTGAGAATCCTTGGTATCACATTATGGCTTCTCTTGTGAAATTATGGAAGCATTGAAAGAGAATATCAGAATGCTAATTGCTTACCTGCAGCTGTCAGCCATGCCATTTTCTTGGAGGAGCCCTCCCAAATTTCTCTGGGGTAAATCTGAGGATTTCCCCTGCTGCTTCCTAAAGTGACAGAGTTTCCTGGTTCTTCTCTGTCACTCAGAGGTACATCTCCTTTCCCCATCAAATCTAGTTTAAAGCACTGGTGATAAGCCCAGTATATTCATTCCCCTCTTGGTCAGTTGCATCCCATCTGACATCAACATGCCTGGTCTCTTGAAGGTGCATCCAAGATTGTAGTACCTGTGCATGACACTATCCACACAGCCATTCATTCAGCTGGTCTGTTCTCCTCCTGCCCAGGTCAGCCTCTAACCAGGAGGATCAAGGAGAACACTACCTATGCTCCTGATCCCTTCAATAACTTCCCAAGGGACACAAAATCTTTTTTAATACACAAAGTATTTGTGTAAAATTTCTGTGTTGCAGCCTCCTGCGACTCCCAGTCTGAAAGAGCAGGAGCAGAATACTCATGTGCACTGTTGCCCACCCACACTGGATTTACACAAGCAAGTCCAACTGTACAGTTTTATTCACAAATACTCATAGAATCATAGAATGGCCAAGGTTGGAAAAGACCTCTAAGATCATCCAGTCCAATCGTTCACCTATCACCAATATTTCCCACTAAACCATGTCCCTCAGTACAATGCCTAAATGTTTCTTGAGCACCTCCAGGGACAGTGACTCCACCGCTTCCATAGGCAGCCTGTTCCAGTGCCTGACCACTCTCTCGGAGAAGTATTTTCTAACGTCCAACCTGAATCTCCCCTGGCTCAACTTGAGGCCATTCCCTCTCATCCTATTGCAAAGTACATGGGAGAAGAGACCAACTCCCACCTCACCATAACCTGCCTTGTTCTGAACAATGTTCAGAAATGTTCCCATATAAAAGCTCTTCTGCTGCACTGTATGTGTATGATGGCTGACAAATGCACACTCTGGAGTGTGTTAATGGTTACTTAGGAGCAGTTGCACTTTACTAAGCCAACTGCAGCTGGCTTGCTGCCTGAACAGAGATCTTCCCAATTGCACTGTGCCATGATTATGGACAATCGGTTCATAAAAACATTGTTTTTATGTTGGGCTCTTCAACTGTAGGGAACTGTAACGATCAGCTATCTGATTGTGGACCCTCTGCCATTTTGGGCATTTCTATTTCATCATCTGACAAACGTGAAAAAACTTAATGCTACCAATGCTACTTTTCTGCTAACCCTTTCTGAGTTTAACATCAATGAGATTTGCTACAGGTTTTTTTTCATAAAGACATGAAGAGAGAAGAGTTTCTCACTTAGACATACTGGGAAATGATTTTCTCTTATCACAGAGTAAAAAGCTGCAGCCTAAGGAATAGATCTGGAAAGGTCTGGGAAATGTCTTTTGCAACTGGACGTTGAAGTGATTTATCACAAGAAAAAAGTAGTTCTCGAATGTCTTTTTTTTTCTCATGCAGTCTGATTGCTGAAGTTCTCTGTTTCAGTATTATGCATGCAGTCACATGGAGAAGCAGCATGAAATCAGAATTTATAAAAGTGACGTGAATGATTATTCAGATACCCCTCCCCACATAATATTAAGTATTCAAAGGATGCCAGGAGATGACCACATTCTACCCACCGGAATCTCAGATAAGAAACTGCTGATTGTGAAAAGAAGGATGTTTTCATTCCCCAAGGCAATGATAATGCCACTTAAAATACCACTATATTTCTGAGCTTTGAGCTAGCTGCTGTCCTCTGTAACTTCAGATGTATTTTAGGATTACTAGTGTTGAATTTGGAAAGATCTTGAGGGTTTTAATACAAATATTAATGTCAAAAGAGAATTACAGATATGCATATTACAGGGTGCTTTCACAAGATTCTTATACTGGAAGCTAAACAGAAATTAAAGTACTTCCAAAAGGAACTTGAATAGGGAATAGGGATTTTCCAACCCTATCACAAGTCTGTGAAATCTGTTTGATGTGTGTTTTTGAGGAGGACAGAGAGGCCTACATCTAGGTTTTGAAATAATTTAGAGACCCAAGTAGGGCACTATTGACTTTCCACATTTACTTTCTTAATTGGTGTTGGATCTCAGTGACTTTCAACCATGGGTGATGCCTGTCTCCCACCCTTAAACTGTGGCAAAATTCCAGTTCATAAAAATACTGCATATCCACAGTGGGATTTACTACTAGTGCTGTAAAATTGAGGCAGGTGGAAAATTATATCAGCTCAATACAGTATTTACACACATCTTTGTCATTGGCCTAGCTAAACACTTTTGGTTCCTACTAAATTAAAGATATCAAGGTTGACAGAATCAGTCCTCGTGGGACTGAGATTAGGCTCTGAGGTTGACAGAAATTAGACTGTATCCCCGTATTAGCGGTTTTGTCCCCTTGAAGTGGTACTTTTGTACATTGCTGCCTTTATTTTCACCAGCAACAGAGCAGCAGTGTAGGTCCTAACAACTGAGAATGTTTAAAACACAACAGTGCTTGGTCAAAGCAGACAGAGACTTTATAAACTCACCATTATTAGTCACTTATTTTTTGCCTGTGCAGGTTGTTCTTCCTGCTTGTGTGATAGGTCCTGATGGTGAATGGCATACATATTATTCATGTTTCTGTGTTAATTTACTTAGGAATGTAGAAAGCTTATTTGACTGGCCTTAGTTCCAAGGTAACCATAGCTTGTATCATTGGTGTGTTAGAAATATCATAAAAGACAGATTGCCCAGGGGTACTTGCGGAGAGATGGATGTGAGGGGATAAGAACACAAATTCATCAGAAATCTGGCTTTCTTAGTCCTGCTGCTCATAGAACAACTTAATAATAATAATAATAATTATTATTAAAGGTAATCTCCTAAGGGCTAGAAATCCAGAGCACTTTAAGTCATAGACTTTGGTATGACAAATATGGTTAAAAGAAAGAAAGAAATATGATGAGCGAGATTACGTCCCCTGAAGCTGAGGATATTTCTTACAGCGTTTCTTCCTCCCCACTCATTATCTGTATGGCTCATTGTCCCAATGCTGTGTCTCCCAGAGAGAGTTAAAAGTGATAAACAAATAGATCTCAATTTAGCAGCAGACCCTTCTGGGAGAATATTTGTAAAGCTGGAATTTTTCTGTCTTCCAAATTCCCTGGTTATTCTGTATCTGAATGTTTTTCAGATATGAAAGTCTTTTCATATCAGCTTGACAGGAAGCAGTGCATACCACAGTACTGTAAAGCACCTAGAGTATAAAATGAGAGATGAACAACCTGGCTTAGCAGGGGATACAGGAAGAATTGGTTCAGCCCTCAAGCCAAATATCAAGCCAACCCCAAACTAATGTCTGTCTGGCTGAATGTTGTCTTTGAATCTTATTTGTTCCAGAGTTCCCTGGAGAAAGAAGATAGCAGTGAATTTTGAGCTGCCTCTTATATAGGGAGACCCATAACTCATGAGATTTGAAAAGAGCATCTGGTAAAAGCCCAGCAAGGGGTTGAAAAGGATGCATAGAAGACAGAAATAGGGCCCAAGTTCCTCAGAAGTTGTTTATCCTGTCTGCTAAAATGTCTCTTTGGCTGTTTCTCTGAGTCATGCCATGATAATAACAACACTGCGCTATTACAAGAGTGGCTGGTGAGAGGAAAGAAAAAGTAAGGTAGTTCCTTTTCCTCTAAGGCACCCTTGGTGAGTAATACATATGAGTCTTCACATTCAATTCCCGCTATCTTCAATAAAAGCATTGTTTATTTGCCACAGGGTAGAAAAACAAAGGTAAACCAAAGAAGAAATAATCAGAAAATAAAAGTTAAGCAGACAGTAAGCACAATAGATCAGATTACTTCAGGGATATGTTTGACCCAGCTAAATATATTACCTCAAAAAAAGCATTTGAGCTGGGCATGAAATCTGACATCTTAAAACTTGTTTAGTGTCTAAATAGGCTCCTAAATCTAGATTGTGAGCACTTAGAAATAAGGAAGAAGGGAAGAAATGTTTCCTGAGGTGGTCACATTCTTGTGGTTTTTACAAATGCAAACACTACCAGAGGGGAGCTGTGTTTTGCACCTTCCCAGTTCAAGTGCTCCACTTCAGACAACCAAGCAAAGAGCTGTAGAGAAACTTGAGGGCATAGTGTCACTTTGGCACTTCTCTTCCATTCCTTCCTGCCCTTGGAAATGCTATGAAAATACTGTAAAAGACAGAAGCAAGCAGCTTTATGACTGCATCACAGCTTTGTTACAGGAAATGGGTATTTATAAGCACTTAACTCATGTTCTCACTGTTTTGTTTTGTTTTTTTTTTGATAACTTGCAATGTTTTTTGCTGTTAAATTGTACGCTCCTTTCTAGCTCCTGCCAGACAGCTTGTCTAAATATCCTTGCTTCTCCACAGGAGTGTGCCACAGCCAGGCAAGGTCTGTGAAATATGAGATGTCCTCTCCTTTTTTCACTTCTGATAAATCCTTTCTTTTCATTCCTGGAGAAGAAGCTCCCAGCTCAACACCTTTTGTAGAAGAGTTTCATTTGCCATTGTTCATATTCAACAAACTGTACAGTGTTCATGCTCCTAGTTGATTTCAGTGGGAAATTAGGAAGGTAAATAAGAGTTAGGTATACTCTCCTGGACCCAGAGACCAATGCAATACATCTCTTCAAGTCAATCAGATGAAAGTTTTTCATATAAGAACAATAGAAACTTTCCTACTGTAAAATTACATTAGCCGACACTGTGGAAGATGCATGATCTGACCTGTGTGTTTCAAACACTGAAAAACCCATTTTTATCTCCTTATTTCATGTTTGGTTTTGGTTTACTCTCTACTTGTATTGTTCGCAACAATAATGATTTGCATTTAATCAAATAATTCTGGTCCAGTTCCATTGTATAAATTGATCCTCCAGGTGTTCACACAAAAACCCATTAGTGTCTTTTCTCTCAGCACATCTTGGGGCGGAATATCCCATTACTATGAAAATGGAAATAACCGTATTCCCAGGCAGGTTAAACATTGCATAACGTAACTGACACACTACTAAATGTTAACCCATATTTCCTTACGCAATATAATTTATATCAGTTATGCAGGACAGCAACTGTCACACATGATATGTGCTAGTTATTTTTAAGTTTTAGCAGAAATCAATCTAGCTGCATGAGTTGTGAGAGCAGGAACTCCCTCCCTCACCTCTTCCATATGTTCCAAATGAACTGTTACATTCACATGAGCAAAATCCAGCTGGAAATAGAAAACTGAGCCCAGATCCTCCTTTGGCATAAGCTAGTAGTTACACTGAAGCTAAAGGGCACCCCTTGATGTAAACAAGGGGGGGATACAGCCCTTAAAATTTCACTCACTTTGTTGTCTGAGGCTCTGAAATAAGAGCATCCCGCTTTACAGAATACAGGCTCACTGTTTTAAGAGGTGGAAATGAAGATGTCTTTTCTGTGGAAGCGCAGTGCCATACAACCTCTGAAAAACTCTTGGTGAAAATTTTAAAAAGTTATTATTTTTTTAAGATCTTTATTGTTTTGTCAGTATCGTTGAGGCAACACAGGCTAGAATGTTAACTGTAGAAAATGCAGAATCTCAGCCATTTTTTCTTGAAGTCTGGTTGATTTAAGGGCACTATGCAGAAGATAGGGAACTGCCAGAATGGGTTTACTAAAGGCAAATTGATCCTGATGATCCTGACTGCTTTCTGTGGTGAAATGCCTGACTCTATGGCTAAGTGGAAAGCAGTGGATGTTGTTTGCCTCGCATTTAGCAAAGCTTTTGACATACTCTTTTAGCATGGTAGTGGTTAATAAGCCACCAGTGTATCCTTGTCAGGATGAAAGCTAGCGACTTCCTGGGCAAGGAAGCATCCAGCAGGTTAAACAAGGTGATTTTCCCTCTTCTCAATGCTCACAAACCACACTTGGATTGCTGTGTCCGGTCAAAGGGCACCTAAAAAGAGTTGTCAACAGATGGGAAGGAGTCCACAGGAGGGCTGTGAAGACATCGAGGGGACTGGAGAATGTGACGTATGAGGAAAGTCAAAGGGGTTTTTGTATGTGCGTGTCTAATTGCAGTCTTCTATTGCCTGAAGAAGGGTTACAGAGAGCACAGAGCATGACTCCTCTCTGATATGCACAGAAAGAGGATGAGAGCATTGACAAGCTGCAGAAAGGGAAACCCTTACCATGCTGTTCACAAAGGGTGTTGAGATGTGTTCACATTACACAAAGACTTATTAGCAAGGTCCATCTGTAGCTGATGGTGTGTATCAACTTTCCTTCTGAAAACTACTTTTTGGGAAAAATATAAGAAAAGAGCAAAGGAAGAGGAATAGACAGGAAGAAGTTACAGGGGAAGCTGCTCACGGACCAGCTGGGAAAGGAAACGATGAGTGTCTCCAGATGAACATCCTCCTTGTCCTCCACAGCAGGGTTTCCCCACAGTAGTTTTCCCACAGTAGTCTTCACCAGTTCTTGCACAAGCTTCTTGCTGGTTGTTCCCACTGATGAGACTGTTAGCACTGGCTGTAGCACTCTTTGTTGTGGGGCAGGTGCCTCATGCATCTTGGTAGTGATTTCTGCATGCACATTGCTGATTCCCTAATGTAACCCAAAAGCTACAACTGAAAAGGGAGAAAGAAGGGGTGATTTTCACACCAGCAGCAGTCACTTCCCATGAGAGCCTACCACAATGATGTTGTTGAGGGTTGCTGGTGCATGAGATAAACAGCTTGAAAAATCAGTGTGAGAGTAACAAAGAGGAGGTACGGTGGCAGAGGCTCTGGCAAACTGCCCTTGCAGCTTGGGTGAAAGGCTGTGGAGTTGGGTCAAAAGGCAGTCTACAACAGTGCAGGCAGAAGGCCAAAATGCTAAGATATCTAAAGCAGTGTGCAACAAGGCGCAGGAGAAGAATCCTTCACTATTTTGTCCTTAGAGCAGAACCTAAAGAGGATGTGAAATATCTCTCCTTGGAGGTACCCAGGGCTTGACTGGAAAAGGTCCTGAGCAACCCCACCAAATGTGAAGGTAGGCTTCCTACTTACATTTCCCTGTGATTCTCTGTGAATAGTGCTGCGTACCATCAGCACTGTAAATGTATTTCAAGTGTGAAATCTGAAGTCTTAAAATATTTGTCTAGAAATTGCTATAAGGGGAGAAGACAGAGCTCATGCTCACACTAGACATATTTTGATCTACATAGGAAGATGATTAAGAAAAGATGAGTTTAATTGCAGAGTGATTTCTGCCCTTGACATAATTTTTAAATATGGACTTCATATTTTTTACTCTCTTTGGATTGCGACTTATGAAAAATGTAAAAGATGATTCAAGCGTTAAGTACCAAACACACTGAAGGCTTTGCAGCTATATTTGATTCAATAGTGATTTCAAGGAAATTTATAATAATAAAGCTTTCTTAATGTCACAAAATCTGCTTAATAAGACTGTCCATAAAAATAAAAGTGTTTGCTGCTTGAGCTGAATCCCTTTCCAACACTAAAAAATCATCTGTATGTATCAGTTCTTCTGTTTTCTTCCCCAGGCTTTCCAACAGATATTCTTGGAGAAATCAGCCATGCCTAGGTTTATAAAAATGAACAGGAACAGGTGAGTGAATATATGTATACTGTGTGTCTTCAGGGAGTTATATAAATAAAATCTGAATTCTTTCTATTTACTGTAAATCAGAGCTCAGATAAATGAGGCCCTGTCCATATTCTGGGTGAATTCAGTCAATCCATGTTAGGATCAAATTTAAAAACAGCTTCTAGCGTAGTGACCAGCCACTGTGCAACCTAACCAGCTATATTACAAAACAGTTTCATTAGAGTTACAGTTCCTAACCAGCATTTGAGAACTGCAGGGTTTATTTTTATTTGCCCTGGGAGGGAAAGTGAAAGGGTTATGGTACCAATGTCGTTGTTGTATGGGTGAGTGGACTGAAAGTCTTTAGTGAGTTGGAAAGTCACGATGGTGTTGCAGTTTTAGTCTATATCAGATGCTGGAGAATTTCCTATGTAGTGCTAGGTCCAGCTGTTGAGAAAACTAAATGCATATTTTGCCTATTTATAGCAAAGTTTTCATCTTGGCAGCTCAGCCTTAAAGAAAATATGTCTTTTTTTTTTTTTTTTTTTTTTTTCCTGTAGCTGATTAGCTCCATGGAACAGTTGTACAGTTGAATGACTGATGGGTACAGACCACTCCAAGAATTATCAGAACCACAGTGTTTTCTGATAGAGGAAATTATTCTGTGCAATTATTTATTTAGAAGACAAAGCGGGGCAGTGGGAGTTCCTATAAATAAACACAAGGAATCCAGACCAAACCATGGGATATCATAATTCTGTTTTTCCCATGTTTAGAAGGTATCTAGGGGACAGTATCATTTACTCTGATGGAGATCCATCTGTGTATCTTTGCCAGGGATCCCTGGACCTAGGTATGGAATGGTTAGCCCTATCTAACTTCTGAGATAACTGTGAAGGCTCTCCTGGTTGGTTGCTTCTTAACAGTGTTTTTTTTTTTCTTCTTTTCTCTTCTTTTTCCTTTATGACTAGGTCTTCTGGTTTGCTATAATACAGCAGTACAACAGAATAGATGGGACTATTTCATTGACAGGAACTAAAAATAATGCAACCCTTAAACCACCCACAGCATTCCTAGACACACTGGAAGGGTGCCATGGTGTTGCATCTGCTCCATGTTAGTTGGGAATCTGGAAGAACATCAGCTTTCCCAGATGTCAGGGAACAGGTTTCCAGCAGCCAGTTGAGCAAAGCTCCATAGCCATGACATGAACACATCATCCAATGTGAAGAGGGACTTGTCAAGTTTAATTAAACCTGCTAATAAATATGGAACACAGTGGGTAATATACCTGAGTTTCATGTAAACTCAACAATATCATGGAAAAAAAAAACAATTCAGAAAGGCCTTTGTCTCATACCAACCAGTGAGTCTGCTAGACCACCACTTACTCAGATGATGAAAGAGAAGGCTGGAGGTAATCTGAAAAGATAGCTAGTTTTAGACCATCTCCTCGGTCTAAAGTTGGATTAACCATCCTTGTCTTGAATACCAGGAGTCTGTCTTGACTGTCCAGTTTTTACTATAAAATAATGCAAAACTGGGGGTGCTATAGTAACCACTGGCATTTGTTGCTTGCTGCTGTGTGTGCTGCAGTAAGTTTGATGAAAGAACTGAAAGTGCAGGAACTGCCTGGCACACACAGTCGTGTTTTCCCCCACTTTCTTCTTCATTCCAGAGATCAAGAGAGGACTAGCTAATGTATTCTATTGTTAATTTGCCTTTGTAAGATATTGCTCCCTGAGCCTTGAGATAGAAGGGTATATCTTCTGCTAATCCAACCCTCCAGAGGCATTTTAGCAACTAATCTGGTTGAATCAAATAATTCCTGCTGCATATGATTAATTTTGGGCCAATTTAATTTTTATTAGTCATGGGTTTCAGTCACCTACAGTTGCATGACTGTAATTGCCCTTGAGCACGTGGAATTTCTTTGTAGATTTGATTCAAAAATGCATTGGGTAGCCCCACCTCTGTTTCACCTGTTTGTGCACTGTTAATCTTATTGTGACTCAATTTGCACTCTTTGAATATAGGTTAGTAAAATAAAATCTTCACGGCAAAAAATGGTAAGTCAATTTGCTTCCCTAATTGTGGGATTTCTTGAGTGAATTTAGTGCTTTAAGAATGTGGTGCCTATGGCACCCATGAAAGGATTAGTTTATGAAGGCCAGCTCTTAGAAACAGCCCAACAATAGTGCCTTATCCTCGGGATCACTTATCAGTCAAAGGGAGTTTGTTCTCAGGAGGGCCAGAGCCAATGGGTAAACTCCTGTTTACGCTAGCGGAGGAGCTCTTTCTCAATGTTTGGATAAATTATCACTTTGTATCCTGTTGGAGGTAGAGTAGCATGAGGATCTTAGAGGAGTCTTCAGCTTTTGCTCATGCAGCTTTGGGTCTGCTCGCTCCTGCCTGTGTGAGGGAATAAATCTATTTTCACATGGAGATGTGTTGCTTTATCTTGTGCTTCCCCTTCTCCACGCATAATTTGCCTCTGGCTACCTCCATCCCATTAAGCAGGGCGATTCTTCAGTAGTGCATGAGTTATAGGAGACCTAGCAATCCTGGGACTTCACAACAAGGAGGGCAGTAATGGCTCTAATGTGTGCCAGCGGGGATAATGATTTTTCTTCTGTGGACAGTGGAGAGAAAAGTGCCAACTCACTAGCGGCAGTGGTACCACTTTTGGCTGGCGCCAGCTAGAGCTGGTTTGTAGCTAATGACCTGGAAGGGCTCCCGGTACCATTACACTGCCCTGCAGGCACCCAGCTGGCTTTCCAGAAGCTGGATGGCACGTGGCTGTGAATGCTGGGTCCTGCAGAGCTGTGCTTGAAGGACTGCTTCATGTGTAACAGGATAGCGTAAGAACAAATGAAGGAAAAGCCACACTATCTCTTTTAATAACATTCTTTCTTTACTAAAATCCCATAGAGATGTAGCAGACAGCAGTGGTATTAATATTATGCGACTTAGCTGATGCTAAGAAGCATTTGGGAAAACTTTGACTGACTGGCTCATGCAGTTGCTAATGAGGATATCTCACTTACAGGGATATGGCAGAGTAAAGAGGTTTATTTCTCAGTATGATCTTGCCCCATCTGAGAGATGAGAGTAATATTCACCCGAATGGGAGGTGTGAGGGTTGCAAACCTTAGGCCTGACACAGCCCTGATGGCATGAGGCAGCTAATCACTCTAGCCGATGATGGTGTCTGGACACAGTGATGCTGCAGGGAGGATCTTTTGACGTGTGGGTGAACCGCAGGAGCAACAGCGCCAAGAGAACACAGCCAAGGACTGCAGCGCATGATTTCCCCATGGTCTGAGGCATGCAGAGGGGCTCCCTGTGCAAAACAGTCTCCCACGTGAAAGCATAGAAGGACTGCTCAGTTTTGGGACACCAAAAGTTTTGGCATATAGCTCTGCTTGGCTCTGCAGAAGTGACATGTCACCCACAATACCCTTGAGACTTCTGCCTGACGTGCACTTCTTCCATTAGACACCTACTTCTTTGTGGCTTCCCTGGGAGGAAATAGTTTTGCTTTTGTCAAAGCAGAGGAAAAGAGATTTTTTTTTGTTTGTTTATATGTTTTTCTGGGCTGTGCTTCTTTTTCCTCTCACAATGGAGGTGAATGTGTGAATAGAGATAATGTGGACAGATTGATCTGCACTAAATGAAACTCATGGCAGCTTCTGTGATAAATCTGTTTGGAATGTCCTTATCATTTCACAAAAGAATTTCAACCACAAAATTCTAACATGGGTACAGTAACTTATTACATTACGGACTCCAATAAACTTTGGATTCCAAAGTAGATATAGTCACTCTGAAACCAAATGTGTGAATTTTTCAGAATTATTCCCAACCATGGAGTGTGTTTGGAAATGTACAGTTCTTAACACTATGTTTTGCTTAATACAGCTAAATTCTCATATTGCTGTTGTGGGAACTAACATGACACCAGGCTTAGTCCTACTGAAGTTAATGAAGCTCTTTGTGGACTACTAAACATGATCAAAACTGTTTTCATCCTGGTGTAATGCCTAAATGCTACAATCATTGCTCAGAATGTACACGTTTCTCTACATCTCTCTTAGCTGTTTTGAAAAACAGTGACTAAATACTGTCTTTAGGGATCTATATTTTTACCTTCCAAAGAAAAAATGCAGTGGAAACCCAGCTGTAAACGTCAGGGTTAAAACATTGCTGCAATCCTCATCATGCCCTTTGTGGTATCTTTCAGAAGGAGGGTAAGCATAACTGGAAAACCATAAGTACAGTTTATATGCATTTTAAATGGGCTGAGCTAACATTCAATTTAATTGGAAGGAGTCCTGAATGCAAAGCAAAGCCTTCCCACACTGTAGAAATCCATATGTTAAAATACTTCCTTTTTTTAGAATTTCACAGTGCTATAGCCAAATGTTGCTAGAACAAGGTCCCTGTGCTGTCCTGTTTTGAAAATAAACAAATTGACAAATCTGTTCTTTGTGCCGCAGCCACTGGTTCCTTGGTATATTTGCAAATACAGAAACTTAAAGCTGAATAATCCGCTTCTCTCAAGACTGCACATTAGGCAATTAAGGGGGTATGTTTGCAGGAAGGCACACTGGGCATTAGGCACACAACTATTAGCAATAATAAGAATTGGGCATTTAATTCCCTTCATAGGGATGAAAATGTATCTCTGCTGTTTAATGCAAGCCAGTGTAGTATTATGTGATAAACACGGATCAATAGAAAAGGATTTTTAAATTTAGAATGCCGTTCCTCCACCACAGAATTGGCAATAGAGACAGTTTCCCAGTAATAGAACCAGTCTACCTCCACAGAAACAGGAGCAAAGTTATCTTAGAGAGTAGCAACAATGTCATTTATTTTAATGAGGCTTGTTCTCCAACAAATGCTGTTTCCGCACTCTCAGGAAGGTTCCAGTAATGCTATTAAAAAAAAAAAAAAAAGGAAAGGAGCCCTATCAAATTCTGAAATGCTTCTCTGTTTACATAAGCCCATCGCATGCAGCAGAGCCCTGTATTCAGGCAGGAGCAGGGTTACCTAACTAGGTGTACCAGGGCTTATTTCAAAGTCTACCCTGGTTGTGTATGAAAATTAATTCAGCTCTTTAGCCCAGTTGATAAACGGACCGTCTGTATCTTTAGGTGATTCATCTGTGTGACGAATGCTAAAATATCCAGATTCAGTTTTCTCCAAGTGTATATATTATAAAACCATTGTCTTTGTGACACGAGGGTTTCATTCTGCTTTGCCTTTCCATGGTATTATGCTATACATCCCTTTGGCTTGCCAGTTGCAGCACTGACCGGGGGGAAGAACCCAACAAATTGGCTTTGCTGCAGGGTTTGCCAGTGGGAGTCCAGGGAGAAAACCAAGCTGAAACTGGCACACACGCTGCATTTACTTTAAGCTTGTATTTCAGCCACCTAGCAAACCCAATGGGAAACTTAATTTCTAAACATGAACGTTATTGAATTTCAGCAGCTATATTTAGGTCAGTCTCTTCATGCCAAAATTATTAGGCTTTACTAGGAAAAAAATACATTACCGGCTAGAAACATGTTAGCACTACTTGTGTTAAATGGAATAACTGTATTTTAATGCACTTTTACCTGAATCTGAAGATCCAGTGTCTGCTTCTGACATCATGAAAAACCTGAGAAGCTTGTATCTGGATGTTTTTCAAGTATTTTCTTTATCGGGCAATCACTCAATCTGGCTCAGACAGATATTTCTGTTGGGGAAATGCTCTTTACCATTTTTTCCTATGCCTGTGCTGCTCCTTTCTTTGTGCTAGTGCATGTGTTACAGTGAAGGAGAGTTTGCTGAAGAAAATGATCTGGGAAAAATACCATGCAGAAAAAGGTGGGGGGAATTCAGAGAATTTAAACATTTGGAGGCAGAAGAAAAAATATGCAATGCTACAGAACCAGTGTAAGCATGTGGTGAAAATTTGATGTTCTTTTAGCAGGCATGTTTTTTTGAGCATGCTAGTTGGAGTTTCACTTATCGCAGTGAGTTATCTTGCCTTGTCAGATACAAGGCTGTGGGTTTATTATAGATTAACTTGTGACATTTTTAACTTTCCTGAAGCAGTTTTGAAATGTGAGTTAGAGTAAAAGCCTGGACTGGTTTTGGTTTTTGTTGTTGGCTTTTTTTTTTCCATGTAGTGTTAATTGACAAAAAAGAGGTTGATGAGTAAAAGAAGTTCTGGCCCTTTCACTGAGGATTAAACCCTATTCATAGATGAACTTCATGCCAGGCAGATGGGGATGTTGTGTTTTATGAAACAGAAAGGGTGGGCAATGCTGTCACAGTGCAAAATGGAGCTGCAGCTCAGCAGCAATGCGCTGTCCCCCTGTACACCAGCAGCACTCATGCCCAATGCCTCTAAAGAAGAAGTAACTAAAGCTGGTAAAGTCAGAAAGGTACAGAAGTTTCATGCAAAATACAATAAATGACATCTATTAACATTTGCATTTAATGTAGATGTCAGCTCACTGTAGTGCAGGATATGGTCCAAAATCTCTATAGTGTTTTTCTGGACTTCCCTTTTAGAAGAAACCATCTAAGATAAAACATTATTGAAAAATCAGTGGTAAAAACAGCTACCAGTTGCCCTTTCACCTTGTCATTTCTCTTTCTGAACATCAAGAGAAGGTGATAACATATCTTTCTGTCAAAAATACTCCATTATGCCTGCCTTTTCATGACTAAACTCCATTTCATAAATGAAAGCCACGCTAAATAGTAAGTCCCAGTTCCACGTGCCATGTGATGAAACCCTTTTATTGTGTTACAACACCTGTTTGTAAATGGCCAAGGTAAAGTGTTCTGAGTTCTAGTCTAAGCATACATTCTATGGACAATAAGGGAAAAAAAAATGTTAATAACAGGTTTCTTTAATTAAAAAAATGTCTTTATTTGACACAGCCTATAAAATTTTCTAAGGTAAACTACTGTCCAATATGACAGGTTAAGCTAAAGTTATCCATGTAGTACTGGCAGCGTATGCCATCACTGCTTCCTGCACTAAAAATATCAAGCATGCAATAGATAATTTTAAATATGTAGAATAAAATACAGATCCCTTTGAAGTCAGTGGAAGATTTCTCAGAAAACATTAAGGCAGCAAAGATGCTACAAAGGATAAGCAAAGTCCGCTTAATGGCTTAGTTATCTAATAAAGGGCAGTGGTTTAATGCAGAAGCCATTCCTATTTCCTATAGGAACATCAGACACTTTATATCTAATCAGAGGCAGTGTTACCAAAATGACGTGTCTGGTCAGGTATGTCAGGGGACACAGTGTAAAATACAGGTCCTGCTGCTATCACGTCTGTGGCTCACTCCTGGCAATGTGTCTACTGATGCGACATTACCCACAGGAATTACAGATCCCAGGCTATGGTCCTGAGCAGACACATATCACGGACACTTCAGAAGCAGTTGGTGTGAGCTAGTCAGTGCAATAAAATGAAGTGAATTACCCTTCAAAAATAAAGAACTGATGAGATTCTTCAAATGCCATGAGCCTAAAAAACAAATCTCTTACCCCAGACTGCAAATGATCCTATCTAATTTTATAATTCCTCTAATTTAGACTAGCCACATGCTTACTGCTAAGCTCAAAACTGTCTGCAGTATCAAACATATGTTAAATCGCGTGTCTGATTCCTTGCAACATATCTGTAACTCAAAGGAACACCAAAAAGCTGTCATGAAATTTCTACGTAACTACTGACAATTGAAAACAAATTGTGACTGTGCTGGTGAAATTTTGGTGACCCAGGAACATTTTGTAAGAAATGTGTTTGTATGGAAAACCAGCAAACCCAAGAAAGAGAGGAAATCTCTGCTTTTAGTGAAAATTTTACTCTTCTGCAAAAAGCAAAAGCTATAATGGAAATTACTTTGCTCACCACAGAAATACAGTCACCTCCGAGTAACTATTTTTGGAAATTCCTTGTTATAGCTGTAATTGACAGACTGTGAAGCATTGCTTCTTTTGAACATGTTGAACCTTAGTCATCTCTTTTTTTGGATTTTGTGAAAATACAACATTAAGTATGGTTATTTAAGCAGGTACCCCATTTAGAAGTGATGCACTTTATGGCATATTAAGGAAATAAAATGCAAGTAACACTGTGGAGGAATAGGCTGATTTCTTTACAGATAACTGATTTCAGCATGTAGTATTAGGGACCCAGTTAATTTACAGCTTAAATTTTCACTCTTGGATTCTTGATTTAAGTAACTATGTTTCTCTTGGATACAGTCACGTAATGCTTGGTTTCTATACAAGTGAGCAGGAAAAGCTCTGCTATGACGCTAGTGAAGAACCCAAGTGAAATTCCCTGTAAACTATCAGACATACTACAGACTTACCAACTACTTCTGATAGAAATCCTGCTGCTAGTCAAAATGAGTAAAGTTCGACCAAGTGCACTCCAGGGCAGTCACGCAGTGCTGAGCTTACCCTCCCGTAATCAGCTGTTAGCTATCATCTCCCTCTTTTGCTCATTACTTTTCACCTTCTTAATCAACTTGGCATAAAGAGGTCAGGAATTCTTGCTGCAGGTTTAATTCAACGACGCCTCTTTATCTCTTACCTGTCCCAAGTCCTATCCAATTCTCTCTTGCTTTTCCATATGCTGTGTTCTCACTACAATCACTTCTGTTTGATTACGACTACAAAGACTTGATCGTAGTTCCTCTCCCATGAGAGAGCTCCAGGGCTCAGGAGATTAGCTTCTTATTCGAAATACTGCCAAAAACATTGTGACCTCAGACAACTCATTCTGGAGGCACGCCCTGATGCTAGCAGAAGCACTGGATGTTCATTTACTCCAAGAGTAAAGAGTAAACAGAAATGGGGAAAATGAATCCTGGGATGATTTTCCATGTTATCTGGAAAACACACAGGTTTTAGCCTGGGTTTTTTCTTTCACTCTTCTTGGTGTCTGGAGGTGTCTCTCTGTTAATGACTGTGGTCGCTGATGAGCTTTGTGTGACCGTGATGGCTCCCTCACACAGCTCTGGTCGGTGCAAATAGGCTATTAATGTCATCTCATTAACAACAGACTCTGATCTCTAGGTTTCCTTCTTGAAGATGTGGTTTGGTTTTCACAGGCTGTCTGTATTCAATAGGGTTTACCTTATACCATTAGTGAAACCCGTGTTTTATAATTGTAGGATTACGTAGAATAATTGTGAGATTCCCTGCTGCCTCACGGGAAGTCAGCTGCCTTTCCCACTGGCTAGCAGGAGTTGAGTTTTCTAGTGGCGTACGTACTAGCCTAGGAACTGAGGAGCCCAGCTTTTACTCCCAGCTGTGTCAGTGATTTACTTAAAGATTTCTCTGTGCCTCAATTTTGGTATAATAATGGTGTTACTTGCCTTTTGATAGGAGGGCTAGGAAAATCCTGGGATTGTTTGCTGCTTCAGTTAAAGATAAGGTTGCTCCCTCTTTCTGAGAGCACGTTGTCATTCAACTAATTCGGTGAATGGTAGCTGGAAACACTGGTAGAGGGAGCCACGGCTTGTGCCTTTGTCCAGACTAGGGGAAAAAAATGAGGGAACATCTGTTTTTCAAAAGCTATTCCCTTTATAAATAGAATTTTCTAAGGCTATAGTGAGACTGTTAGGTATATAGACTAAGGAGAAAAGATAACTTCCCAAAATGTTGAGAAATCACTTATATATTTCAGGAGCTATATATATATGTAAGTATATGTAGATTGCTCTGAAAGAGCACTAGAAACTACGGAGATAATTTCTTGTGTAAGTCTCATGTTTAACAAAAAAATGAATCTGAAAATCACTGAAGTTTGGTTATGTGAAATACATAGGTTGCTCCTAAAGTAATGCCTCCTATTAATTTCCATGGAAACTACAGTAGCTACAAAGAGAACAATAACTCTAGCTGATAGAGCAAGTTCTCAGCTATGAAACATTCTTTCTCAACATAGTCACCACTATTAGTTATGCATTTTCACGAGTGATGAATAAGAGCCTGCCTGCCGCACTCATAAAAATCTGCTCCAGTGGAAGTGATCCACTATTTCATAGCTGCTGTGATGGTATTGTTGCTAGGAAAACGTTGCCCACGCAGGCCATCTTTCATCAGCCCAAACACATGGAAGCTAGAAGGTACCAAATCTGGGCTGTATGATGGGTGTGATAGGACAGTCCAGCCAAGCCTGGCAATGTGCTCCATAGTCTTCAAACTGGTATGGGACCTGGTGTTATTGTGTTGCGAGAGAAAGGTTTTCTTCTTCTCTGGCCTGATTCTGGAAGTTCAAGCCTTCAGCTTTGTCAGTGTCGTGATGGAGCAGTCAGAGTTAATGGATTGTCTGGGTTCCAGGAAATCCAGAAGGATCACCCCTTTCCTATTCCAAAAGAGCACATGCCACTTTACCAGCTGAGTGTTGTGTCTTGAACTTTTTCTTTGGTGAGGAATTCACATGTTGTAATGCCATGGACTGCCATTTTGACTCTTGTTTGTTGTGTTGACATTACATCTTCTCACCGGTAATGATGTGATCCAGGAAACTGTCACCTTCAGCCTCATACTAGTTCAATAGGTCCTGACAAACTTGCATACAATATTCCTTCTGTTCCTATGTGAGTATTTGTGGGACCCACCTGGAGTAAATTTTGCAACATTTTAATACTGCCATCATCATTTCCAATGTTTTGAAACTGATATTCAGCTTCATACATAGTTCCCTGGTTGTTATCCGCTGATTCATGTGGGTGAGCTGATTGAGACATTCTTCATTTCATGGTGTGACAGCTGTGCATGGCTGTCCAGAACGTCACTTGTCTTTCATGTCACTGTCACCACTGTTGAAACACACCACCCACTGCCTCACTGTTTGGTCTCCATAAACATTCACCAAGCATCAATGAATGTCAATGGGTGCAGTTTTTTTCCACGTGGAGGAATTCATTGGCGCACTTTTATTTGCTTCATACATACTTCCGTGTCAGACACCATTTTGTCAGACTGCCCCTCTGCTGCCATTTGTCATGTAGCAACAACACGTAATGGAATACTGGTGGGAAGGTTCAGCCTCTACTACCATACCACCACCAACATCCACCTCTGACATCGTGGGCCAACATTATAAAATAGGAGGCGTTACTTTCAGAGCAGCCCTTGTATAAAAATAATGTGTGTGTCTCTCTATATATGCACACACTCATGATGTACACAGGTGTATGACTATAACCCCAGCAACTCTTCCCCTGTGCACCAAAACGATGCTGCAGAGTGTCCCTTTCACAAGCTATTTTATCTTACCAAACATTCACACCTCCAAACGACGGTTTTCATGTATAGTCTTCTCACAAAGTATGAAGAAATAAGTATCAGAGGCCACTTAACTGATCAAGCTATCAAGTTACACCTACACTGCTGCATCATGTATATTTACAGCAGCA
>JACDJE010000157.1:1511448-1563444 GCA_016647715.1 Pavo muticus | reverse complement strand
TTTTTACTTTATTTTGTTTTTTTCCACTCTGCAGCAGCAGCTCAGATTGCAACAGCCAGTGCACTTGGTTGGCATTGTGAAATACAAAATAACAAAACCTACAGCTCCGTGGAAGATACCCTGCAACACCAGCCATTTTCTGCCCATCTCTGTGTCATCTGAGCTATCCGTAGCTCATTTGCTCACTGGTGTTATTTTTTTCAGTGCCTGTGAAACCAGGAATGGCACTCAGCATGCTTGGAATTTGGCCAGGTTCCTGTTGAGATAGTAGAATGGAAAGAAAATAAAAAGTACACTGACCCAATTTATCCAGCTAAATGTATTGGGCCATGACAATAAATGCTATGAACATGTTTAACTTTGAATCATTTTTCAGGTGAAGCGGCTTAGGACAATATATTATAAATGGAGCTAGAGATCAGGGACTAAACACTTCTCATCAGGCTATTAGCTTCAAAGGGTGCTTTATGTTCCATGCATCAAATATTTAAAAGAAGACTTTAAAAAACAAACAAACAAAAAAACCAAAAAACATTTTTCTACTTAATTTCATTTCACTGAAAGTTTACATCCACTTTTCTTGTACCTGTTTTAATCAAAAAGAACACTAATGGGTCTATTTTTTTCTTTTTCATGCCAGCTACCTACATTTAGGATTTAGGGAGCGTGTGGCCCTTGCTCTCTAGTGTAAGTAGAAGTACATCTGGCTGCATCTGCAAGTGCTAAGAAACACAACAGCACAGTGGGTTTGTTTTTCAGATGCAGAGTGGAGGATGCACTTAAAACCAGATAATCATCTAAACTGAACAGCTTGTGCCTAACTTTGGCTCCCCCACACCTGTACCATTCTTTGTACTATGCCAGGTGATGCCTTGTTCAGCAGTGAGCATGCCAAGGGGTTGGCTGCTCTATTGTTGGATCTGTATCCCAAGAAGGACCAAACAAATCCTGTGATCTCTGTCTCAGTTTCCTCATTCATGAGTTGGGGACAATGATCTGCCTCCACCTTTGAGCACCTGGTTATATCTGAATGCAAAGTGCTAAGGATACAATGGGAGTGCAGCAGAACTGTTCTCGAGTGCCATATGGCTGGTCAGGTTGCCAGCATGTGCAGCTAAAGATGAGAAAATAATAACCCCTCCCTCAAAAAACAAACAAACAAACAAAAAAAACCACCAAAAACAAAACCAAAACAAAAAAAACCCACCAAAAAGTCTCAAGGCCGACCAACAAACAAAGGGTTAATTTTGTGCTAATAAAATAAACACGTTTCAGCAATAACTAGCCAAGCAAATGTTCCATTGCAGCTACCCATTGGTATTGGCAGAATAATAATAGTACCTTCAGCATGGTGCACAGCTCCTCTTGCAATACTTCCCTGCTTTTGTTGCCTTTTTCAGATCTAAACTGATCTAAGCCCTCCAACTCTTACCTTTCCTTTGTAAGATCCACCTGGAATGCTTAAAAATTGTAAACAGATTTGCACCCTAGGAGGGGACAAAAGAAAAATATAGAAATGTCTACAAATTTTTATCTGACCCAGGCCTGAGCTTCATCCAAGTTGTGTCCTCAGCTTGTTTTTGGCAGCCTCCGTCCTCTGCATGGAAAACCCTTAGCATGAGGGCCTAACCTTGAGCCCCCCTGCGCCACCCTGCAGCCAACACACATGGAAGAGTGAATGACAGAAACCCAGCCAGAGGGGAGGGATCCAACAGCTGGATGAGGGTAAGAAGGATATTTTGATCAAACTCATGCATGTGCCAGCCCAGGAGAGTTTTCCATTTGATGTCAGGTAAGTTTGAGGTAAGGTGCTTTATGGTATTCTGCTTGCCTTGGCACAGGATTGAGGAAGAGTGGTCTCTCCAAAATGATGGCTTGGGGAATGACCAAAGCCCAGGCTAAACATACGGCTTGTGCACTGGTATTACTTAAAGGGGCCTAAGTGCACAAAAATAGGCATCTCAGGATCCCAAGAATTTATGGGTTGGAGTCTAGCTCTCCTTCAGGGCACAGTCTCTCCACATAGCACTTTCATGGGCAACATGTTTTATTCCTGTTAGCAGGGGCTGGGCAAGCAGAGCTAGCCATTTGGTGGCACAAGGTCTGGGCAATGGTTGCAGGCTAATGCAGTTATTTTGTATATTTCTGTTTTAGATTAGAAGCTTTATTGTATGTGAATCCCCCAACCAAAGTCAATTCATTGTAAGAACTGGCAGAAATAAAACTAGGCAAAGGAAAGCAGATGGCTGAAATATTCTGTTGAAAAAAAATCAATAGTCTTACTTCTGATGCATCAATAGTTGGGTGTGGACACATTCAGAATTGATGTTTAAATGTCAGCTGGGCCCAATTTGCAGCATTTCAAAGCCTTCTTTGTGTTTCAAATTTGGCAGGACTGAAGGTCAGAAGTTTTGCTAAGTATTTGACACCAGTGATATGTATCCTACAAACATTCATTTTTATTTGAAACTGTCTTCTTTTATCTTCCACTGGTGGTAGCCTAGGTGGAAGAACATAGAGTGGGCATAAGTTCAAAGCTTGGTCAAAGGACAATAGTTGCTTATGTTATCTTGACCTTAATGGCTCCTGAAAAACTACATAGATGCAAGTCAGAATTTTTCCAGTGCAGAATTATGTTCTTTTTTTTTGTTGTTCAAATCTGTAAAGATACTGTGGCCAATAAAACTCTTCACTGAATTGGCTGGTTTTGATGTGTGCATCTTTTGTAGTATAAAGAAGGCTGTGGGGCTATTTAAAAGAAAGTGGTTGATAGCCCAGAAAAGAACATAAAAGACGCATGCTTCTGTTTTAATGTTATATATTTAAATTACCAGAATTTACTTAGCATAAAGTGCCAAAGACTCTTTAAAACTAACAGAAATATGCATTTATATTGTCTGAAGAGCTCGTTGTGCACCTTAAAATGCAGAAGAAACAAGAGCTATGTGAAATTGTTAAAAAAACCTGCCAGTATTTCAAACACTGTTATCAATAGAATAGTTTGATTTTAAAATTAATTTAAATATGTTGTTTCATTGTTCTACCATTTTGGAACAGGCTGCCTAGGGAGTTGGTGGAGTCATCATCCCCAGAGGTGTTCAAGAAATGTGGCACTGAGGGACATGGGTTAGTGGGCATTATTGGTGGTAGGTGAATGGTTGGACTAGATAATTTTAGAGGTCTTTTCCAACCTTAGTGATTCTATTATTCTATTACTGTGGCATGATTACTGAACAACATTTTGGACATGCAGAAATAATAATTCAGTTGTATATTTGACAGACAAAATATTAATTTCTTCTCAATATAGAAGGGACTTCAGGAAATAGTAATTGAAATTTAAGTAAAAAGGACATTGTAAACAGGATCTTGCTAGATAAATGAAAAGGGGCATTGACTTCATCCAAAGCAGACATCAGTCAGTGTACTGCAAGAAAATTTTGCCAGCTGCTACTACTGGTAATAGCATTCACTGTACGCTTTGCAAAGGAGCAAAAGACTGAATGAACAAGTCAAGCAACAGCTCCCTTGGAATTAGTAGAATTGGAGAGTGTTCAGAGTTTTTCAAGAGAATTGCATTTATTTTCATCTCTGCTACAATACATTCTATGAGTGACAGATATATGGCAAACAGAGTACTGAAATTTTACTTCAAGTTCTGAACTGTGACGACAGAACAATGCTTGTCACATTTCAAAAAGGCTACAAAGGAAAATCCTCAATAGTTAGTTAACGGAGACACCAGAAGGAAACAAAACAGCAGAGCTTCATAAAAAAAGCAAAAAAGCCACCTATATTTATAGCTGCAAAAGGAGAAATCTTCAGAACTTTCTGAGTAATAGAGGCGAAGAATTATCTCAAAATCCCAGGCAGAAAAATTAATTTGAAAGTGTGCCTTTTTGAAGAAAATCTTGGAGACGCCTGTGTTAAGCAAAAGACTCCATCTGCAAAGAAAGTGCTAGGAGAAACACTGGAGGAAAACATATCCAGCTTCTGAGCCTGCATGGTACAGCCAGGGTGGGTGATGTGGAGGAACAGAATAGGGCACAGTTATGAACCCATCTAGACATGAAGGTTAGTTTGCTCAGAAGTCATTTCAACAGGAGTGTGTTTAGGAATCAAGCAGGCAGGTAGTTTGAAAAAAAAAACAAAAACAAAAAAATCCCACCCTTGTAACAGAAGAAAAGGGAAGGGGAGGGAAAGGGGTAAGAGAAAAGGGGAGGGGAGGAGAGGAGAGGAAAGGCAGAATTTAAAAGCCACTGTAAGGTTTGGTAGCTTGATATTGGAAAAGTAGTTGGAGATTCAGCATGCTCTGCTGAATGTCTGTTTAATTCAGAGGTTCAGGATTGGAAGCATAGCATGAGATACCCTCTCAGGAAGAAATCTGGGTCCTTAAAAGACTGTTCAGTGCTACTATGAACCCTTCAGTGGGGAAGATGTGCTTTGTTGAGGAGTCTCCAACAGTTGAAAAGAAGAATGTGCCAGGTTTTCCTTGTTTATTTTACAATTACTTAGGAAATACAAAGAGCTTTCTTGTCCTCGTTTATTCTGGGCAAGAGGAAATAATAATTATATAGAGCCCTGATTAACCAAAATGAAAGAAAAAGGATCAACTTTATGGCTATATGCTCCATTCATAACAGACCATAATGTTTTTAGTATTATTAGAAGAAAACATTTGACTTTCTTGGAATGATGTTTTACTTTGCAGAGGAAGTTATTAGCGGCTGCTTGGTTGGCTTGTTTGTTTGTTTGCATTAGAGCAGTCCTGCTAAAGCATATTGACTTAAAACAAAAGTCACCTTGGTATCAGTTGCAGTAGCCCCACAAACAGTGCTTAGATTTGCATCACTGACAGGCATTGTTATGTGCTGTTTTTTGAAGGCATTTGAAGGTTAACATCGAACCTATCCTTAACACCATTACCTTTTTTTTCCTTAACACCATTACAACTGCTTGTTTAGCTTAACTTTTTAAAACATAGTGTTCACTATATTTTCTCCTCCAGCATTAAACAAACAAACAAACAAAGAAACACAAGACCAACCTTATTCATAGCCTGTATTCCTATTAAATTTGGTCTGGCTTCAACTTTATGGCTGTAGAGCCTCCTATAGAATGGGAGTCTCAGTAATGCCACTTATTCCACACACACTCTGCACTGTGGGTAAAGGGGAGACATCAGCCCCTGGGGTTTGTTATCTCAGTGCTATCATCCGCAAACACATCCCTTCTTTAAAAGAAGAGACTCTATCTTTACAGGTAGCTTAATGTCGTCTAGACAGCAAACGCAGCCACAGTTTACAGAGTTGATTTAGCTACCTCACTTGACCAAGCTACAGTGAATGTGATTCACAAAGATTTTCTCTTTATCCTGTGTTTGTTCTTCTAGCTCCTCTGGTTGCTTATCTGTGCTTGTACCTGTGAAGCCGGGGAAACTCTAAGCAGCTATCCCACGCCACAAGCTGCATGCCAATCACCCCAGCAGGGATATATCGGTGGTAAAATGAGACTTTGGAGAGTCTAATGAGTAACGTGTGGTGCAGATGATGTATTTTCATTCATTTTCTGTTTAAGAAGTTCTTATTGTTTCTGCATGATGCGTTTTTATCTGCTGGTTGTAGCTTATACAGAAACAAAGTGGTTTTTTTCCAGTTCAGGATAGATGTTTTTCTGCCTTCTTATTAATTCAAAGAAATAAATATCTTGATGAGAGTGACCTTCATTATACCTCAGAGCTGATCATTGCTCCCTGTGGACTCCATTACCTCAGTGAAAGCAAAAGACAAAGTTCACTCAATAATTAGAGGGACCGGAGTTGTTCTGGTCTGGGAACCTGACACCCCTGCTGTGCTGAATGGCAGTGTACAGATGAGGGATTCGAGAGCAAAGAGAGAAAACTAAATGAAGGCTGCTAAGGTCTGCCTTGTGCATTCACTTGCAAATGAGGTGGGGGCACAGCCAAAATTGAACAATCCTTTTCCCAAATAGCAGCCAATCATTCCTAGGCAGGATGAGGACCTTGTGTTCAAACAGGTAGATGTGATCTGTCACATATGATTCAATTCTACAGTACCATGAGCTGAATACTTTGTGCAATGACAAATATTATTTAGTGTCCACTGATGGGTATAGTATGCATCCATCAGGACCTGTTGTATTTTTCTGTGCCATCTGTTTAGAAAGAAAGATTATAAATAAGAAATGTATATAATGTGAAATGAGTATAACTATATGTATTTGCATACACAGGTGCACATAAATATGTATGTGTGCACATAACTGAACTAATCAGTGCATAGGTAGAGTACTTAATACACAGAGAAAATCTTTCACTGTTAAAATTAATGGACAAAACCTGTGTGTTCAGCAGCACAGCCCTTCAACACTACCACCCATACCTGCCCTGAAGGATGATGCAGAAGCGTGACCTATGGAAAACATGACCTACAGCACCCAGTCATAATGCAGGTCAGGGCCCAGGGCAGCTCTCAGAAAGACTGCAATAAGCTTATATTTCCTAAGAAGCTTAAAGCCATGAATTGATAGAACTGAGAACCGAAGGCCAGATGTAAGTGAAGATGCTTAAAATGGGACTTTGGTGGATTCTGTGCAAATGCTGACCTGTTAGTGGGCAACACAGTCCAGCTCTATCTGTGATGTGCACTGAACTTGAGCAGTGGGACTCATGGCTTCTGCTCAGCCCTTGCAGCCTTCTCTCCTGAAACAGCTGAAGTGTGAGGTAATAGGATGACATACACAAGGAGCTTTCTTGTTTGGGCAGCTGAGACCTGGCCAGGTTGCCCATCCAGTCATCTGCTGGCCTACAGAAACTGGCAACATTCTACAACTCCCATTTGGAAGTAGCATAGTTTCCTAGCGCCAAAATCACAGTGCGATTAACCTTTCTCAGCTCTGGAGGTGCCTGAGTTCTTAGGTCTTTCACAGTTTGGCAATTCTATGAAAATTCTCCACTTGCTTTTAGAATTTTTGCATCTACAGACTTAGGTTAGCATCCATTTATGGCATCCGATCCATCTCCAACTCCAAAAGCAGCAAAGTGTGGTTGCATATGGAAGTGTTTTCACTCTACACCTACCCTTATCAGCCATAATGGGCACTTCTCAAAAAGGGATTGTGGTCCTTTTGTCTTTAAAATAAGTTTTTAAGCATCCCACTTTCCTTATATAATTGAACTCTTGGCTGGGTGGCCTTGGGGAGGTGGGTAGGAAGGTGAGGTTGTCTTTCATCTCCCCTTTTGAAGAAGTGCTGCTGTGCAGAGAGGAATGTCAGATTTATTGGGCCTGAGAGAACACAAGCTTGCCATGTGGCAGCTGGGTCACTGAGCTGAGACCAGGGAGACTGGATTTCCAGACCTATAAATCATGGAGTTGTTGCATGGGACAGCAGTCAAAGCCTAGCCTTTCCTGTTGACCATGCTTTAATCCTCAGCCCATGGAGTCCTCTTTGGGACTCCTCTAGCTGCCTTTCCGTCTTGTCCTGAGTCAGGTTTCTGATTGAAGGGAAGCAGACCATGGAAAAAACTTTGCTTTCTAATAACGGTACCGTCTTGAATGATCTCCACCCCTTCATCTATTTCCTCCATGACAGTTCTCCTTTCAACTACTTTTTTTATACTCATTTGTTTTTTAAGTGAGAGCAATTCCTCTCTCCAGGATGCAGTAATTGTCGGTGCGAGCAGAAGTGAGGGTGTGGTGGGGAAAATTTGCAGCAGGAAAACAAGGCAGGTGGAGACTCCAGAAACCACCCCAAAGCCCAGGGCTGCTGAAGAAAGAGTTTTTGCCAGAGGATGCCACCAATTGCTTCCATCATGACAGCATGACAGTTGTCTTGCTTCTCCACCTAGTTCTTTCCATCTTTTTATTATATTTTTATTTTCTATTTGGAAGTTATTCCTCATCTTTGCTCCCCTTCTCTGTCATTCAATCAGCCTCTTTCTGGATCCTCTGCTCACAGATGTGTTTTATACCATGGTCATGGAGGACGTGGCATTGTTTTTGCTTTCTGTCTCCCCATTGTTCATTACATCAGCTGAAGGAGCCTTCTCCTGCATTTGTTTTCTCCTGGTAGGGATGACTCCTGGTTTTGGCAGTTTGGATGTGGTCTCTGACACACCCACTGCTGGGTGTTTAAGGGCCACTTGTAGGCCCTGTCTGGTCACCAAGCTGTCACCAGCCTCTACTTTCTCCTGTTTGTGTGACGGTGGGTAAGGCAAGATAGCAGAATAGTGTTAACAGGAAATTTATATAATATTTGACAGCATTACTCTGCTGAAGGGTGCCAAGAATATGACTGGCATCATTTTCCTGGGTCTTTCCCTGGCCTCAGATGTAAATTTGATATTTGTTCAGGCAAGCACACATTTCAAAAGAACTTAAAAGGAGAATGTATTCCACATATAGCTGTATTACAAGTATTTACTTTGCTGAATTGAACTCCAGCCATCTACACAATTTCTGTTTGTTTAAGATCAGTAATCACAGTGTTTGCTTTAACAGTGCAACTATTTATGAGAATTGGAAATTAAAAATTCCAGCTGTGACCATTCAAGAAATTGGTTCCTGTTCAGGAAACAAAAACATAACAAGAGTCACCTGTGTAGTTGTGGGTGAAAATATCCCACCTGTGTTAGCACCTGCAGTTAGTAGTAGTAACAGTAGAGCCTTTTTTTTTCTTCCCTTTTTTAGTTCTAACACGTGGTACTGAAATCCTATTGCAATGAGCCATTTTGAACTGAACAACCCCTGCCATGCCTTTATAAAGAACTTCTCTGCATTGTACCTTCATAGTTACAAATTTTCAAAGTTATTGCTCAACAGGCACATAACATCACAACTCCAGCTAATTCCTAAAAGTATATGTGCGTAAACTCTACTATAGTTCTTAAGCTTTTAAAGAGGATTTTTCAAAGGAAGCAGAGGCAGCTGGGTAGGTCATTAGGAATTACATCTCTGTCTTGCTTTTGTAAACTCCTTACTCTAACATGTTGCGGTATCAAATGGCACGCTCTGTATTTCCCATACTTGTTATATGCTTTGTCTAGGCAAATTTCTGTACTCCATTTTGATGGGAGATAGCATAAAAAGCAAATAATACTTAGCTTAAGTAAATATTTGATATATTCATGTCCATCATTGCTCATGTAACTGAAGAAGGTATAAACTGCCTCACCCTTATGTATTCTTCTGGCAACACAAGAATGTCAAATGAAATAACACTTAGAGAGCAGAGAAGGAAAAACACAAAAAGCTGAACTTTGGATTTAAAAATAAAAGATTCTCAAAAGTTTTCTTCTGTGAAGAACATGTGAAGTAATAAAAATAATAAAAGTAATTACCAAAAATTAAAAATTAAAAATAAAAATGGAGGACTAAGGGAAGATATTGTCCCGAACACCATTATTACCATATATCCAGGTAAAAGACCATTTTATTTTCTGAGGTGAGTTCAGCTCCATTATTTACTTTCTCTGAGTCAGAGATCATTTGAAGAAATATCAGTGTGCTCAACAGAAAGGAGTCAAAATATCACAAAGCAGCAGGGTGACACAGTGGCATACTGGCTCCTGGACTGAGCTAACATGTCTCACAGGGTGATGTGGCAACGGATAAAAATGGAATGCAAGAACTGCAGGGAGAAGGAGGTTTTTCACAGGAATAAGAGTTGTGTGCTCTTAGGCTTTTGTTATTCTTGGAAGAAAAGGAAATAATAAAAAGATGAAGGAAAAGATACAGCAGTAGATAGTACTGAAAGTTCAAGGATTGTTTAACGCCAAAGCTATCTCATCAGAAATCCAGATGAGAGGGGGGGTGACACTGAGGGCTGGAAAAAGAAGTCTTCAGGTAGGTGGGGAAGGGAAACAGACGAACATGTATGGAATCTTGCAGCCTGAGAAGAAGCACAAAAATTAGTGGTGCTTCCCAGTCACCAAGACAACAGCAGACTTGATTTGGAGCTGCCTGTAATAATTTATGACTACTTTGTCTTGGTTGGATTACTGTGTTGCTTTACTGGCTTCTGTTGGATTCATTACTTTGGCAAGAGCTTCATCCATGAAGACATTACAGAGGTAGAACAGAGGGAGAATTTGGGGAAATTTGGATCTGCTAAAGGGTGACATAGACATTTTAGTACTCTTGAAAGAGGTTATGGCTCTTTTTTGTTTTGATCATCTTAAGTGCTATGATTTGTTCCAAATGGTAAAAGAGATATGCACAAAGAACAGTGATGGTGAAATCCTTTTGGCTATAAAAGGGCCTCCTGTTTCAGCAGTACTGGTATCAAAAATGAAAATCAGCAGTGTCCTTGTACCTAGCTGTCCCTTGGCCTTGACAGAAAGATGGGAGGAGAATCATAGTGTTTGCACTCCTGGAGGGCAGGGTTGTCAGGTCCAGAGTTTGGAGACATGCTATGTATTGGGGGAGCTGAAGCTGCAGGTCAGTAGGAGCTGTGTTGCAGTAGCGTGATGCATTTTCAACACTGGAATAGCAGTGATGATGGAGAAGCCAAAATAGCCATATGAAAACATCAGTTCAAAAGGTAAGCTAGCATAGGAAGAGCAGAGATGGACAAGTGTCATGACAGTATGCTGCTTGTAGCACTTTGGTTGGATGGAGGATGGAGGCTGGCAGTGAGGGAGGGTCTCCTTCCACAGCAGGCAACCTACTAAGTGACAGAAGTCCTCTTAGTTCATTCCTACTGAGATACCCACACCTGTTAGAGGCAAGGATGGTAAGCTGCACACACAGGCAAACTGCACACCGTATGGTCTAGTTTACTTTGGAAGGAGTGTAGCAAAATGCAGGAGAAACCATCTCACAGCATGCTAAACAAATGCCATAGTCTGGCACTGGACCTGCTAGGCTTGCTTTTGCAAGAGCAAAAGGTTTTACTGTGGACTGGCTGTCCTGCAGAAGTTCCCTCTCTGGAGCACCTCAGAGGTATTTTAAAACATCCAAATAACAACAGTAAGAAACCATTAATGATGGCAGGGAAAGCTCTTTTGCACCTCTGAAATAGATGCTACAAGTCAGCTCCTGAGCACCCAGAAAGGATAGAGGATCTGTCTGTTCTGCTCCACCCATATGGCTTCATCACCAAAATATTGCCACACAAATATTAAAAAAAAAAAACAAGCAACAAAAACACTAATGATCCCCCCTCACCCTTCCCAGTTCCCAAGATTTACGGCTTCAATAAAGTGACAAATGTGAGGAAGGAGAAGTTTGGTATGTACCATGCTTTGTACATTGCACTGATTTTATTACATGCAATATATATAGCTGATAATATAGAAAACATTTTGCCCCTATACATGTGAAGGACCAAGTCCACATGTGGGCATACAAACAATTGGAATTAGTGCACATCCCCCACATATATATTTGTGGAAATAATTTAATATTATAGCCTAACTTTATACGCCTGGATTTTTCTTGACTTGTAGCTTTCCCTTCCAAAGATATTACAACAGACCTCTTTCTCCCCCTGAGGTTGAGGCCAGCTTAGAATGCTACTTTAGGATTACAATAAATAAGCTTACAAAAACCGTCAACAAGAAAAAGAAACAGCAACCCTGAGCCATTCATCATTTTTTCTTTCACTTCTTTTTCTCCCTACAGCTATTACACTAGCCCTTGTGAACCCCAAATGTTCCTTGCTTTTCTATTGCAAGCACTTTGCGAATTGTTTATTAGCTTAGAAAACTGTTTTGCCTCTCAGGACAGGTGTCAGTAGAAGATATCTGGGATGAGTACTCTATGAAGAAAGTACTTCTTTATGCCTTAGGAACAAACAAACTATTCCAAATGATCCAGTGCTATGAACCAGCTGACCAACAATTGTTACCATCTCTTATAGTGACTTTAGTGCTGTCTTCATTATCATCTACTGTTCTCCCTTGCCAATTCAGTCAGCGGTTTGCCTCCTGTGATACATATCAGTTGACAGATGTATCCTTTTTCATTTCACATACTCTTAAAGCCTTGGGCACTGCTTTCTGGAGATATTTATACAGCTCTGGGACCCTCTTGCTGGAAAAGTAGTTTGTACTGAATATTTGTTACATGTTCTACAAGATCCCACACACTCTTACTTTGCATACTGTATAACAAAAAAAGGTGCTAATGCTTTGTATGTATTTTGTATGAAACCTCCTTCCTGCACATCACAAGACATATTTGTGTCATCTCAAACACTGTAAGAGGAAGGACATCTGCAACAAAACACACTGATGAATCTATTTCCCCACAGTAGTCAGTAAGATCAGTCAGTCATGTGCTAATTCTGCTGGTGTATTTCCTCTTTTTTAAATCAGTATAGAGCAAAGTGCAGAACTGAGCACCTGCTTTTATTTCAAAGCGATCTGTTTTACTATATATGTAGAAGGGAGGGATGCCATCCAGAGGAACCTGGACACTCTCAAAAAGTGAGCGCACAAGAATCTAATGAGGTTTAACAAGGCCAGGTGCTAGGTATTGCACGTGGATTGAGGCAGATTCAGATATGAGTACCATCTAGAAGAACTCATTGAGAGCAGCCCTGCAGGGAAGGATTTGGGAGTCCTGTTGGATGTAAAGCTGGACATGACCCAGCAGCGTGCGCTTGCAGCATGGAAGGCCAACAGTATCCTGGCCTGCATCGAAAGAGGAGTGGCCAGGAGGGAGAGGGAGGTGATTTTCCCCCTCTACTCTGCCCTTGTGATGCCCCATCTGGAGTACCGTGCCCAGGCCGGGGGCCCCCAGCACAGGAAAGATGTGGAGCTGATGGAACAGGTCCAGAGGAGGGCTATGAAGATCATCAGAGGGCTGGAGCTCCTCTCCTATGAGGACAAGCCCAGGCAGTTGGTCTTGTTCAGCCTAGAGAAGAGAAGGCTCCTGGGAGACCTCATTGTGACTTTCCAGTACTTGAAGGAAACTTATGAGCAGGAGGGGGACTGACTATTTACATGATCTGATAGTGATAATATAAGGGGGAATGGCTCTAAACTAAAAGATCGTAGATTTAGGTTAGATGTTAGGAAGAATTGTTTTACTCAGAGAGTGGTGAGGCACTGGAACAGGTTGCCCAGGGATGTTTTGGATGCCGCATCTCTGGTGGCATTCAAGGCCAGGTTGGATGGGATTCTGCCCATGGCAGGGAAGTTGGAATTAGATGATCTTTAAGGTCCCTTCCAACCTAAGCCATTCTATGATTCTATGATTTTATTTCACATTCAGGATACCTTACATGTATATATTGAGCTATATATATTGAGCAACCAACTCCTGGCTCTGCCAGACGAAAGTGGCAAAATCTGAAGGCTCTTTTGCTAAATGTTTGCTGCTGTTCTCTCATTTAGATAATCCATTTAGAAAAAGTGATAAACACATAATATTTGAAAAATGCCATAACAAAGCCCTTAAGGTAAAACAGCTGGCCTTTGCTTCAGTTTCTAGGGCAGCATTTTAATAAACATTAGTCATGGCGATTATGGAACATTTTATCAAGGATACATCATTTCCAGCATTATTCCATTTTTGACTCCATATTAGCATAATAACTTGTGTTATTAGTATAATTTGAGACATTTTAAGAACATGGCTGAAGAATAAGAAGCTCAAGATGGAAAGCGTCTGATTGCCAGTTGCTTCTCTTGCTTGCCAGGGCCAATTAACATATTTCTTCCATTTTTGCTTTCGTTTGATTTATCAAAATACAAGTGTGCTGTAGATATTCAGAATCACTTAGATTTCTTCTTCTGGCTTTAGAGCCACATAGCAACATGAAGCACATTCATGCAGATTAAGTGCTCTTTGGAGTATTAGAAACCACTTAATCTGTATAAATATGTTTAAGGTTGCTCAGTTTTTACAACACCTTGAGAAGGATATACAGTGGTTCAGAAAACTGCAATGTATTATTTAAAAGAAGATATATAATCCACAATAAGTTTATCTTCCAAGTGACTATTTTGTGAATCATAGTTTATTTTTTATATTTTTGTACTTCATTGCACCGTTAATACAAGTGACAAAGGGAATTTCCTATTATATACTCTATTACTTTCAAAATTCTGTTTTTATCACTGTTGATTTAGAAAATAAACATGAGAGATGTATAAGTACTGAGCAATTTTACTTTAGAAATCAGTGCAGCAGGAAGGATATACACTTTTAAGCTGGAAAAAGTAAACAGTATTTATTTTCTCATCTAGCTAAATACGTTAGCCCATGCATAACCAAACCATACCTTTTCAATTTCCATTGACTCTAATTTTCATTTGCAACAGAGTTGAAAAGAATGATGTATGAGACAGCACTAAAAGCATCACATTGGAATGTTAACTATTTTGCTTTTGGGGTTTACATTGTCTTTGTAGTACAGTTTAATTATTGCCAAAAATAGAAAGCGTGGTTGCACTGCGCAGCTTTCCCAGAGGACATCTTACGTATCCTGAGATAAATTTAAGCTCTATATTTAATGTGTCTGCATCTGTAACTATGTCATATTCTGAAGCCCTTTGTTATTCGAGTGCTTGCAGTGTCCATTTGTAAGCAGGCAGCGGTAAGAACAAGACAGCATTCATAATAAAATACTAACCCCAAAGAAGTCGATAAGACTTTTGGTGGTCACAGAAATGGAGACTGAATGTCCTCTGAAGAATAGAATTCAATACATTGATTTCTAATTTAGTCACAACTTCTGAGGTTTGGTATCAATAAACACCTATTATGAGTAAAACCCTACAGAGCCAGATGGACCCTGTGGTCCGTCTTGAAGAATGCTTTAGTGGATGTTAATTGTCCCCACTGGTATTTCTGGGGCTATTGCTCCTAAGCTGAAGTGCAGCATGTACATTCTGGTGTGGTAGGTTGGTGCTAGCTGATGGAGGTCTCCTACCCGTCACCAGAGCAGTTCTCCATTTGTTGAGGATGAGTTGCGCCAAGTGAGCACGATGAAGCCCATCACTCCCTGAGGTTCCCCTGCATTGACAGTAAAGCTTTAGTGGTTTACATCTTGGCTCAACAGAGGACTTCCTCTGCCACCGTGATCATAACCTCACTGTGTTTTTAACAGATGCTGTCATGCATCCTGACCTGAGACATATGATGGAGGTTGTGGGATCATCTTAGAACAGCCTGAAGCCTCCTTTGAAAGACTTTAAATAGCACAAGTGGGACTGGCATAGGGCAGATATTGCAGCCCGTTTGATGGGCACAGAGCTGAATTTTAGCCTTCCTTTGCTCCTTACACACAAATTAACTAATGATGTGACTGTAGTTGTGAAGGGGACTGTTGTGTTTCTATTCTGGGTCACTTCATCATTCCTGTAAAAAAGTTCTTTGTTTTACAAAGAATTGTGAATTTGAAATTTGTGGGGGTAAGAATTCCTAATATCCTGAGCTTTGGGAATTCTTCTGCTGTGATAAGCAGCATTTAGTTGCAGTAAGCTGTATTAATAAGTTATCTTAGATAATAACAAAATGGATCTTAAAAAAAAAAAAAGTGAGATGATTAAGGTATTTTTCCTCATTTTTACTGGATGCACTGTGTGTGAACTGCACAATACTTACTGGATATTTTTTTTCCAGTGCAGGCTCTGATTTAGCTCCATGGGTTATATCCAGTGCAAACAATGAAATGTTATATGACATGGGTGTCCAACCTTTTGGCTTTCTTGGTCCACACTGAGTGAACAGGAATTGTCTTCGGCTTCGGAGGTCACTCTGAATGTAATGCCTCCTATTTATTTCTATGGAAACAACAAGAGATACAAGAGCACAGTAACACTGCTTTATAGAGCAAATTCTCGGCTACAAAACGGTATTTTTCAACTTAGTCACCACTGTTAGCTACGCATTTTTGCCAGAGATGAACAAGAGCATGCATGCAATGCTTGTAAAAATCTGTGCCAGCAGAAATGACCCACTGTCGCTGTCACCAATGCTGAAATGCACCACTACTGCCTAGCTGTGCCCACATCCACTGTTTGGTCTCCAAAAATGTTCAGCAAGTGTCAATGAATGTCAATGAGTGCAATTTTTTTTCTGCATGAAGGAAGTCAATGACATGCTTTTGCTTCATACACACTTCCATGTCAGACGCCAATTTCTCAGACTGCCCCTCTGCTGCCATCTGTCACACGGCAACAACATGTAATGGGATACTGGTGGGAAGGTTCAACCCCTGCTGCCATATCACATTTGCCTCTGGTGTTGTGGGCCAACGTAATAAAACAGGTATTATTTTGGAGCAGCCCTCATAAGATATATAATGTGGATAATGTATATAAGTAACAAAATATTTTAATTTTTAACATTTTTATCGAAACATTAAAAAAAAAAGAGCAACAAAACCATAAACCTAGTGGGATACATGACCATGTTTTTGTGGAACTAAAGCATCACTCTGGTTCGATGGCAGTGGCTGCAATTCTTAGTGAGCTCTCAAGGTATTCGTCAGAGGTTTTTGATTAAATTTTATCCTTCCTGTTCTTCATCCTTCAAAAGAGTTGTTCACAAATGTGTGTACTGCCAAAAGCAATGACATGAATAAAGTGTGACTGTGAAGTCAGGGATATTTCTGCCTGGTAAAAGAGGAATTATTGAAGTCCAGTAGTGAGACACAATCAGAGTTTGGAGTAGAATATCTGACTGCAACTCTGTACATTCCATTTGAAAATCTGTGGGTCATGTATTTATGTTGACTGAAAATGGAGTCAAAAAATTTGATAATATTTGGCAATCTTGAAGCCTGTTCTCAATTTCCTTTATCAAAATGGAAGGCATGGCTGCATATTTGTTGCTGTTCACAGACCTATGTATGTTTAGCCAGTGTATCAAAGCGTGTAACTTATTGGCCATGACTTGAGCTCACACCATGCTGTGCCCCGTGGCCTGGTTTCAGCCCAGATGGGGCTTGCAGCACACTGAGGTTTGGTTGGTGCTGAGGGGCTGGGCCAGGCCACTCAGTGGGAAGAGTTGCTGCAATGGATGGTGTAGGGTGGGGGGTTGGATGCTCTGTCAGCTGGGCTGGGCTTCATGCAGACCATGGGCTGCAGGTTGGACATGGCTGTTATACGACCTTTATTGCACAGAGGTCCTTTGCCAGAAGCTCATTGCAGGAATAGGCTGTAATACTTTTTGCATTGGATTTTACTCTACTGTTGGTTTTATCATTCTTGATCTCTGCAAATGTGCTTTATTGTCTGGATCATTTAATTTTGTTAGGCAAACGTGCTTCATTTTTTAATGATAAAATGTTAGCGTGTTCTTCAATAATAACTGTTTTTCCTTTCAGAGCGACTGATGCATAAAGTCTAATCTTTTGTAGTTGAAGGAAGATGTTCTTTAAGAATTGATTTAGGGTCCATCTTTGTCATACTAATTTTTAATTACACACAGTCAGACCCGATTAATCTGAATTAGTATGCAAAACTCCTTTTTAGAACTAAATAAAATCAGATTAACTAGTAAGGGATACATACAAGGATGTGTTATGTGGTTGGTTAGGAGTGAAATCTTTCTTATTCTTAAACATACAGACATTTCTGTTTGAACAGCTTATATCCTCAAATTGGCTACACAGTTTTGCTGTGTTACAGAGCTTTAATTCCTTTTGACTTCTGAGCGAAGCATCTAGGCATCGTAATAATATTATGCAACAGAATTCCTCTGTAGAATTTATAACCAAAACTGGACTTAACAAGATCACCTCAACCAATGTCTTTATGAACATACATATGTAAAGAGGTGGCACAATACTCCAATTTCAGAAGTGATTTTGTTTTTAAAGAGTGGCTAATATAACCTAATATTTATTAAGAGCAGCTGCAAAAATGGTGAATTCCTCCTGCCTTCTTGCAAAGCTCTCCTCCCCTCCTACTCGTGTGCCTACTTATTTTGTACTGGCTTTGGTGCACAACGCAGCCACTCAGATAACTAAAATGGCAGAAAATAACCTGGTGAAAAAGTGAATATGGATGATTTTTGCTGGTAGAGCAAACTGTGTTTACCTAGGAATTAGTCAAGTACTGAAAGTGATGAGGTGGAGGGGAGAGGGTAAATATAGAGCAAGGGGGCAGGGAGGGGAGTGGAAAAAAGAAAGCGAAAGAGAGAGAGTAAAATACCCTCCTTTCGGACACTGAGACATTTGTTCAACTCAGTCATACTGTAAGGTTGTGCTCTATGGAGGCCAAAGTCAAAGCTGGCATTGATATGTTTGAGCTCACAGGAACGTCCTCACTCAAGTCAGATGCATTTAAGCATGCACTGTAAGCAGTGGCAGATTTCACACTCTGCCACAGGAACTGAGATCCCTAAAAAGATCTACTGACTCTTCATTGTCATTTCCCCTCCACATATCAGGGGAGCATTTGCCTTGGTGGCAGCCTGTAAGTGTCTGGAGTTTTGGCTAATCGGAACCAACACCAGAGGTGAACAGAAACCTCATCAACTACAGTTGCCTTTACAAATTGATTGCAGCCTATTATTTTACTACTACACAGTTGTTACAACTGCACAGTACTGTAACTCTGAATCTCAGCTATGCATCTCATCTGTGTTTCCAAGACAAAACGAAGCATGTTATAGTGTTAGCAATATATCAGAAAAAAATACATTAAAAAGCTTTTTGAATACAATGGAAAAGGCTACTTTAGCAGTACATTGGTTATTTTAATTTGAAATGATAAATAGACATCTCCTAGAAGACAATAAAGGCTTTATGCTTGACTAACCCGTGCCCTATTTATACCACTTTCTGCCATGATGTATTTCTGTACTTTGTACAATAAAATACAAATGACTCAAATTCGTTAGGAAGGGATTAATTGGCATATAATACGGAATCTGGTTACAGCAAGATCCCAAAATAAAAGAAGAAAGAAGCTTGTACAAAAGGGGGCATTAAAATACAAGTGAGTGCTGTTTGTTAGCAGCTATAGGATAAGCCTGTGTAGATACTGAGTCCAACTATGTGGCTTGGCTTATGTCAGAGGACAGTGAAGACATTAACAGATTCCCAACATGGAATTATTTCTATGGGCCATTCATATATTTCATTTTATTTAGGCTTAAACTGAACTGCTGAGCAGACAGGTGGAGATTTGATGTAGTTGATCAGAAAGAGTAGGAACCTGGATGAGTAAACACCACAGCCTTGCTGACATGCTGGCCACACCTCCTCAAGTTAAAAGATCCAATTCTGCACATCCTTTGGCTTTCTGATTAGACATTTTGCTTAGCTGCAGCCTAAATCAGGAAAACTCATTACTGTTTTTTTTTTTTTAAACTTTTCCCATCTTATTTCTTATGACTATATTCCTTATTCATTTTTTGTACTGCTTTAGATTTTCAACAATGACCACATTATTGGTCAAACCCAGACTCTCTTTTCCATCCCCTTCAGAAAAAAAAAAAGAACAAACAGAAAGGCCATACAGTTTCTTAAAAATCTGCTGTTGCACTTATGAACTTTAGCTGTCAGGCATTTAGATGCAATGTTTTTCAGGAGGGAATACAAATCTGCCCATTTCAGTGCTATTCTGCTTGCCCTTAATTCTCTTCCTTCATTCTGAATAAATAAAAAGATTAATTCCCACACATTCCTGAAGCTCTGCTTGGCCTTAAATTAGATCAAGTTGGGAGTTTTGCTCATTACAGCTCTTCTTCCCTGCTGGCAGAGAGACTCTTGTCTTTGTCACTTGTCTTCTGCCTGTCCTCCTGTCCTTACAATTCAATTGCAAATCCCACATGACCATCATTCAACCAAAGAACAGACTATCATCTAGGCTTTTTAACATGTTTCTCACTGTAAAATACATACACATAAGTGCACATTTCTTCCAGACAGACCCTTATGCTGCTAATAAAGTTTTAGATGCATAGAAAACAGAGCAGTTGAAAATATGCCATAGCACAAATTTTAAATATCTGCTTAACTCATTAGAATGGCATTTCAGCATTTCAGAGTGCCAGAATGTCACTTCAGTTTTGTGGGCCCTTCCCTTCAAGAAGAATTACCATCTCTCCTTATGCAGGCGTATTCAGTGACAACAGTTCCCACCATGTTTTTAATACATATGTATATACATTTTAGATGCATAAAAAGCTATACATAGTATGAATCATCTGTTTCATAAACTTGAATATGCTGTTGTCAGAACCTATAAAAATAATGTGACAGGCAGACCTTCACAGTGTGTCTATCCACCGGCTATTGTGAAGACAATCAACCACTTTCAATCTTCATCACCTCAGCTGGAAAGCAGCCCCTGGAAGCCAGAGGGAATATAGGCAGGCAGGAAGCCCGGAGTTTGACAGATCTGATTTTTCAATAACCAGGGATATGTGTTTCATAGCAGAGATCTTTGAAAATACCTTGTCAGTCCCACCTCCCTGTTTATACTGAAGGAGCTGCAGGCTGAGCAATTTTGCTGATTAAGGCACTGGCAATACTGACCAATATGGCACCATCTAGAATCATTGTTGCTTTCTCCTTTTTAGAAAGATTTTTCTTTCTTAATGCAGGCTCCTGAGGGATGGCAAGGTCCTATGTAACACTCCAGTAGGCAAACAGTCCACACTGTGCCCCAAATTATGTAATTGATTCATGTTCAAGCAGACTGCCCTCCTCTTGTCACGTGTGGGTAACAAAATATGCTCCTGGCCAGAGCCACCTTGTAGGTACTCCAGACAGAGAGCTGGAAAGCTCAGAGGAGTTGGAAATGTGTGCTTAGACTCTCCCTTATACTCCCTTCATTTACATTTCTTTAACTTCTTTCCCTTCCTCTGCAAGAGGCACACACATACACAAACATAGGTATGTAAGGAGGAGGTCTCTTCCCTGCTTGTCATTCCAGGTGGCTACAGGCAAGTGTAAAGGAAAGGGTTTCTCAGTACTTGAATATGCTGATATTATACACACTGAAGTCAGCCTGATGTTGCTAATGTTCTTTGTTGCAAAGCCAAACAACCAAGTGCAGTGTGAGTGATGTCAGTATGTTCCAGTCTTCTTTCACCAGAAAAAAAACTATCAATATTTTTTTTAGGGCATTGCCCTTATGTCTCCTTTTTTCAGGAAGGTGCTAAAATACCAAGACTCCTCAACACAAACCAGCCAAACCACAGCACAAACTGCTTTAAAAAACTAAGCAGATAGTAGTCCTGTGAACAGGAGCCCAGGAAATTATCTTTGCACTTTTCTATCTCTTTTATCCCCCTTGTAAAAGTGCTAAGATGATTTGTCTGGCCAGTATGGACACGGGGATTTTGTTTATCACTAGAGGCAGTCAGACCATATTCATTTTATCATCCAGAAAAAGTATAGGAACAATAATAAAATAACACCCCAAAGCACCTTTGGGAATTCATAGAAAGCCTTATTTACAGTGATGAAAAAGTGAAAAATAATGTTGAGTTTAACTTCCGGTAAGGAAGTCTTGTATGTAGCATAAAACTATTTGAAATTTTGTAAGATTTTGAGTGATAATGTGTATGACCTACTAATAAGTGATTCCATATTTTCACCAAACTGAATTACACCAAAGAAATTTGAATTTAGATGAAATTAGACAGGCTTTTTTTTTTTTTTTTTTTTTTACTAAAACGATTTATGAATTCTTTGAATGAACTTATTTGAATGAATGCCAGAATTAGCAAGCTCATGAAGGACACTTAATAACAATATGTGCTTGAACATGAGCGCTTATTTGGGCTTGACTTTAATGATATGCAAGTCCCCATTTAAATTTGGAGCATAGGTTGAAGCCTTTTCAAATTGAAGATATATTTCCATAATGCCGAATTGTCTGAAATTCAGATAAGTAAAAGACAGGTGAAATGTTACATCATGTTGATATATAGTACATGTTTTTTTTTCTTCAGAATTGTCACCTGTCAACCCCTACATCATGTTTATCATATTCAGAGACGTGGGAAAGTTCAGGGAGGAGTAATTTCACTTCCTAAATTTCAATAAACAGAATTCTACCTAAATATGAGACACAAAAGCTGTCTGAAAGAGAAAAAAAATTTTAAATTAAAATGCAACTCCAATAAATGTTTGGTTGGTACAGAGACATTCTGAAATTGAAAATATGTATTTGATGTAATGCATTACCCTGTAAGATAGACAGGGCAGAGGGCAAACTTCTGCTGAGATCTACTCAGGCATGCTTCTGTTTCCCAAGTTTAGCACTGGAAGTCCCCTTTTCTTGAAAACCAGTTTGAACAAAACACTAATGAATATACATAGATGAAGCAAATCCTTTACTGGCAGAGGAACAGGTTTTATGACCTAATGGGTCTTTTCTTTCTCCAGAGCTTATAACTCTGTGAAAAATGGATCCTTTTCCATGGAGATTTTTACTGCCCAAATGATAGCTCTTTGCAGAGTGATATGAGTTGGTTATACTACATAGAGCTCACCTACGCTTTGGTAAAAGTAGCAAATAAACAGATAATCATGTCATCAACAATACAGGTCCTGCAGCGTGAATGATTCTTTTCTTAAAACTACATTAAACAATTGCCTCATTTCTAGGCAACTCAATCTGTGGCCTCAATAGTTTTGTGTTGCCCATAATCCCACTAAAGTCTTACGCAGCTTTGCTGAATTTAATTTCTTCAGTTTCCTAGTTGTATCCCTGTACTTTCTCAAACTAACTATTATTCAACTGATGTTGAATTATACAGAAGCTTTTGATTAAAGTGCTAGCAAACACAAGGAGCCTTGAATATATCTGAGTTTTCCACTGGGATCAAACCAGCCTCATCTGCTTCTTTATGCTGAATTACAGAAGCCATGTAACATGGCACACATTTCTCCCCACTTTGGCATGCCAAAACACTGCTTAAACAAGAAGGTACTTTGGCACTGTGTGTAATTCCCAGAAGTACAAAGAAGAAAATTTCAGAGGTCTATGACTCAACAAACAGCTTTAAAAAAAAAGATCTACTTTCATTTCCTGTTGGAATCAGTACAAAATAAATTCCCATTTTTTTTTTTTTTTTTTTTTCTGATCAGCATCAAATTAGCTGCTTCCACTATGAGCCAAACTCAGCTGCTGTTCATTTGGTACTGCTTTCCTTTGTGCTTTAGGGTAGGCTATGCAATTAATTTTTACTAAGGTCTGCTGAGTAATTTTACTGAAGCCCACTAATTTTTACCAAAGCCCTCTGGATAATTTTATTCAGGTCTGCTTAGCAGGAAGCTGCTCTGGCTCCAGCTCCGATGGTCCAGCCAAATGCTGGATGCTGCCCTCATATCTGGGGACAGTAGCAATGTGCTGCAAGGGCTTCTGAAGAGCTCAGGGCATGTTATGGATACAGTGATACAGGCAGCGATGTGCCTGCAATCCGGGCAAGCTCTGCTCAAAACTGCCTTTTTTCCTAATCCATTTGGAATCTGTTATTTGAGCTGATGTGGACTGCATTTTATTCATCTGGTATTTTTTATATTGTGTTGGTGTAATTCCATGAAGTTTACAGAGTTGTTTTTATTTATAATAATGCTAAGGAGGGATGAAACAGGTCCTGTTTACTAAAGAGTTTTTCTTAGATTTAGAGGTCACTGTCTGCTGTTTGTGGTGGTTTATCTGACAACCTCTTCAGGATGCGATGACTATATTATTTGTGAGTGCATTTTTGTCTTTCTTTTCCATAACAGATTAAATTGAAAATATTTCAGCAGCTTGACTTAATAGGGTCCTTCCTAACCTAATAAGCACAGATTGCTATTTCCTGTGTATGAAATAAAAGATGAATGCAGAAAATAAGAGATTTTCTCTTTATTTGGATAATATTTTACTGATATGACTGAGAATTTGTACATATCTGTGGCAAATTAAGGCATCTGAATACTCTGCTTCATATTCTCTTATCTGAAAGCCATTCTGAAAACCATAGGAGCTGGAAGTACTTCAGGGATGGAAGATCAATCCCTTCTTAAATATATAAACCTCAGAAAAGATTTCAATTGTCCAGAACATCTACTTTTGCCTCAAACCATTGCTTGACATATTGACGTGTATATTTTCTATACGCTCCCTTAAACAGGCTGAGGACTCAGATCATGCAGGTTTTGCTACAGAAAGCACACGCTCCTTTTGGAATATCAGAATAAATTGTTTCAAAAAACTGCCTACATTACTTAGAATATATTATACTCCTCGTGCTGTGGATACAAAAACACTCTGTGTGGGAATGTTTTTCTGTCACTCTCTTGATATTTTACAGACCCTGCAATCGATGGTGTCCTCCATTTTTAAATAAGGAGTCCAAGAAGATGTAAGGACTTCTGTCATTTACATATCAGCTGGATCCACAAAGCCATTTAGGCACTTATCTTCCATTGATTTTTATGGAGCACGGGCTCCTAAAATGCTTTTGTGGATCTAGTAAGTCATATTTTCTTTTCTTTATTGAGATGAAGACAATTACATGGCCAAATTCCTTCAAAATCCAAGAATAGTGTTGTCACTCTAATGTATGCTTTTTGATCAGTACTTGAAAACTTGTCAGTGTATTTTACTGCTGTGCTCAGAAATATAATTACATGCTTTATAAAGTATAATCAATATTAGCACACTAAGGTAGAGAACAATCCAGATCTTTTAATTTGCCTTCTTTCCATATTAATGCATTTTTCAATATGTTTGGAAATGTTAGCGATTGAATATCATCATGACTTAGAGAGGGAAGTGGAAACACCCTGGATCACGTGCTCCAGGTCCTCTTCTGCTTCCCAGAAAATATAAAGCAACCTCAAATGGCACTTATCTGGCCCATCAGGCTAGTTTTACATCTCCTTTCAACAGCTAGGGCAGTGCACATCAGCCTGAGTAGGCTGGTGACTCTGGCTCATTAATTTTAACTAGACACTGGGCCTGAAAGTTGTTTAATACCTCTGGACTATGTCTTTCTCTGTCCCTTCAGAGGCATGATTAACACAGTTGGCAGTGCTGTATCTGTAGCTCCAGACTTGTGACTAACTTCTTGTAACCACACTGAAACACAGCAGTGGGTGCAGCTATCCAAGAAGAAAAAGAAGCATCCTATCCCCCAGTAATTTCCCTGCTGCTTTTTACAGCCAGTTTGGTTTCACAGATAAAAGGCTCCATTTTTAGGAGACACAGGGGAAATCAGACCCTGTGGGCAATGGTGGAAGAGCAGGTCTGCTCTGATCCTCTCTGCCAGCTTGCAGTGGTCCCCTGGGGACAATTATTTCACCTATGAATCACTGGAGTAAGCTGTTATGTTAGCCTGTACAAGAACAGCTCATGGAAGAGCTTGCACTGAGGAGATTCTCAGTGGCTGTTGTGAAGCACTTTTAAGTATCTTGCAATGTCAAGAGTCAGTCTGGCCCTAATATACCTTTAACTTCATACTTAAGATCGATGGGTCAACTCTAACATAAAAATGAAGAACGTAGAATGTTATTAATCCAAAAAGGTACTTTGTTTAATGACATATTACGTAAAATATATTGTCTACTGTCTTCAAAGTTAACAAAAAAACTATAACGTGCAGGTGGCTTGGTCTGTGAAATAAGGTTTATGTCTAGAGGTGTTTTGGTTGTTGCTGGAACACCATCAAATTCTTTCCTATTCATAAATATCAGCCTTTGGATTGATCCAGGGCAGGACCAGCTATAAAAAATGTAGCTTGCTATTAACAAACTCAGCATACTATCCAAATAAGATTAGGGAACTCTAGGAGTTGGCCATGAATACACAATTATATGATTTCAGTGGTGGCAATATATGCTCTAATAGTAAGAAGGCACCATGGGACTTAAGCTATCCTACCCAGAAAGAAAATCAAATTTCAAATATATTAGACAGAGGGTAAACTGAAGTCAGCTGCTACCACTAATCTTAAATCTGCATTTCTGAAGCACAAGCCAAACTCTCACATTTTGCACGCCAGGGAGAACCTCCAGCTTTAAAAAACAAAAACAAAACAAACAAAACAAAACAAACACCAGAAGCAACAACAAAACAACACAAAACTTGGCAGAATGGAGCAGTTATAGGATGCTGTAGGATGTAAGACCTCTGACCCTGCACTAAGCTCAGCCATTTGTAAATCATACAAAAATGTGATTACTCTGATCCGCCCTTATGACTAAAACTTCACATTTACTTCTCAAAATGGATCTTTTGTGTTCCTTCCCCCATCTATCCCTACTGACTGAATGTGATCAGAAATGCCAACCAGCCTACAGAAAGGATGAGGCGAAACTCTAACACTTCAAAGTCCCAGGGCCTCTGAAGCACATCTCCTTCAGCAGCCTCACGGGCCTTGTGGAGAGCCCATGGGAGACATCGACAGCCATTAATGTAGCACTTTGTGTCCTCCCAGCCTCAGCCCTTCCTCCGTGGCAGTTAATGAGAGAGCCCAGTGCAGAAGAGGAGACAGAGAGATGCTATGCCCAGAGGCTGCCACTCTGAATAATGCCCATTTAAACTGATGTTCTAGTTCTTCTGCTCATCATTCATTACACTTCTGCATGCACTGCTTTCCCTGAAAGGCAAGAATTTAGAGGCCTACAGCAGTTAACTATCTGTGTGCATTCTTTAAGCGACATGAAGAAGGTGAGGCTACAGTTTTTCTTTATGGGTGCTGTTCAGGAAAAAAAGAGGGGAAAAATCGATGAGTACAGTTAGTATCATAAAATTAAATCTTGTGAAACACCCTATCCTACATTTATTTATGCTCATTTAACCTGTTAAATGGGCTATTAGCTGGCTGTAACTTTTCTAAGTGTCTCTGCCCAGCCCAGCCCACACCGCTTACCTTCTTAATGCTTCTAGAAAAAGGAAGGCTGCAGAGATTTAAAGTTCATTTGTAACCTTACGTCTGTGAATAACAGCACACTGTGTGTTTATTCATCTATCTCTCACTCTTGGCAATAGGAAAGTGGATGTCTTTCTCCTACTGCGTGCCCTCTTGTTAACAGAGTGGTGTCCAGTTGTCAGCTCATATAGCCTGCGTCACCAGCTGCGGAGTAAAAATTGGACCCCAACAGAAAACACAGTCATTAACAACTGAGAAACAGCGCAAATCTTCCTGTCCGCTTTGGAGACCAAACTGCATTAGGGGACACATCCTCAAGAGACACATGATCATTCTGCTATCCATGTACCTTTTTACTTTTCTATGGTTAGAGGACACGAGAAAAAATCTTAAAGCCGTTATGAAGGACACTGAAAAAATGTGAGACTTACATCTCATAGAAGCTAGCAACAGAGCAAGTAGTTCACTCAGAGGTTGCATGTTGCAGGGACTTTCCATGTGCTCCAGAAAGTTTTGCTTGGCATTTGTACAAACTTTGGTTTCTTGAGCCATAGTCCCACAACTTTGTCAAGATGTTTGCATCTTGGTTGTCCTTACGTACCCCAGTTCATCAACTTTGTCTACTTTTCTTAGGAAAAAAAATGAAGTAGAAACCTAAATCAAAGGGAAAAAAGAGAACTTCTATCAGTACATAAAATGCTTGAGGCAGATTTTCATCTGGAAAAATATTAAGGAATGAAAGGGAATGCATAAGTGAGCTTCTGTGAGCAACAATAAAATGTAGTGATAAGAAAATATATATAAAATAGAGCTGAGCCACCAGCAGAAAGCCCACAGGTTGCACAACAGCACATGAATGTCCAGCCTGACATTTGAATGCCCAAAGACATACGTACTCTTCTTCAATGCACTGTGGGCAGCATTCTTTAACAGTTATCCTAATAAGTGGTTTGGGGAAAACTCCCTCATATTTTCCATTGATATGCAAAATGCTTCCTTAGAGAAAATAAATAAGCATGAATAAGAGACTCTTAAAGTATGAGATTCCTTACAAATGAAAATCTGGGCCAAGACTCAGTTAAATGCAAAAAAAGAAATCTCCTGAAAAAAACCTCAAAACCCAGCAACTCAGAAATAAGTGATATGATGCAGAAAATAGTAGTATAAATTATTATTATTTCATTATATAACTGGCTCCATAAGGGACCCATCAACACTGTGGCTAAATAACTTTGCCTTGCCAATAAATCTGCTGCTTCACAAAACTTCCTTCCAGGTTGATGCTGCTCATTTTGCTCCACAAATGAAGAACAGAATAATTGTTCTGAGGTTTAGCCTCTTTTCCCTGTTTAAGGTTATAAGGGAGCATAAGAAGGTCTACTTCCCTTCTGTGTTACTTATCTGCTTCAGCAATCCTTTTAAAGTATAAGTAGGGACAGAGATAAAGAAACAGAGAGTTCTAAGAAGTCTAGATTCTGTCAAACTGGTTAGGATGTACAGTGTCCAGGGTAAAAATAAAGACTTGGTCTGAGTACTTTCTTCATGGAGTTTAAAAGGACTAAGCTGGGGGATCTTCTGTCTCTTGCTTGCTCCGGGCCAGCGGCTTGCTATGTAATTGTGCTGTGGGGTAAGGTTGGCCTTGGCTCCCTGCCTGTGGCAAGGCTGTGAGCAGGGCTGTGTTTATTCCCTTTGAACTTGGTGCCCACGCCTACAGTTTCACTGCAACAGAGTGCCATCTTTAATTCCTGCTGACATGGCCCTTCCCTCTCTCCTTCTGTGTCAGGCTTTTGGCAGAATAGACCTCACTTGGCTTTAAGGGATGCGGGAACCCACCATAGGCATGAGACCCACCTTCTGTGTTAATGAAAGGGCTGTACTCACAGAACAGGAATGTTTCCTGCTGTGGCACGAGTCACAGCCTGCTAAGCCTTTGTTCTCCCATGCTGTAGTGTTGGGAGCCTTTCTGTGGGGTACAGAGGGCATCTGGAGCTCGGCCTCTGAGTCACTGGGGACCAAGTGACTACTACAGAGCAGCCATTGAGGAGAACCAGACTATGATGCCAGAGTACTCCTCCAGGCTCACGCTACCCTTGAAGAAATGTGGAAAGTTATTTCCTTTACATCTTAAGAATCAATCTTACCCTATCAAGGTTAATGGCAAAGCTGCAATTTATTTGAGTGGAAACAAGATCAGGTCCCAGGTGGCTGGAATTAGAGCTCGGAGCAGGAAAAGTCATTGAAGATTAAGAAGGTGGTTGTTGTTACATGCACATTTTTCCACTGTTGTGCAGGATAAAATGGTACTGCTTTGTCACTGTGACCCTAGAGCATTCATATAGAGCCAAATAGCTGGAAAACAAGCAGGTTTGGTGGGGGTTAGTTTACTGATGGCTCAGATCCCTCACGTAGTCCATTCTGTATTCCCACATATGCTTTTTCAGATGTGGAAGGTGACAAGGATCAAGGATAGGTGGCCACGGAGATCAGGAGTGGCTGTAACACCATATCAGTTCTTTATTTTCTTTCTACTGTTCTTCTTCACAAGGGTCAATTGTGAGGAGCAAACTAAGTTTCATCTCTTCATTGATAGCAGCTTGGTCCCATCCTCTCCTGTCTTCCAGACCAGCAGCGCTGAGGTCTTTTAAAGAAAGAGCAAATTGCTTTCAATTTGTTGGGGCAGATCACTGTGCTAGGGTGTGGTGACCTGACTTTGTACCTGAGCCCTTAGTTCAGTATGAAGCACACGAACATTTTAAAGGATCTGGTCCTAAATAGCAAAGCATGACTGTACATGTAATCAAATCACTATAGTATGATATTTCCTTTTGGGAAATGATGTGTTGCAAGTTACCCTGCCTTCCAGTTTGCCTTCCAGTTTTTCTCCTTTTGCCCCCAAACATTCCTGTTTCTTATACTTTCTCTTAGAAGTGCCATCAGTTTCAGGGTTCTGCTGCCAGCTGCCAGTCCTGCGTAGGTCCCTCTTTCCAGGTCCTCTGACTCAGCGTTTTGTGAAACCACAATTGGCAGAAAACACTCTTTTAGAGGGACCAACTGTAATTTAGACAAAAAGGCCATTAAATGCACTTAGCAGCAATGGCAAGACTGCCTTTGCGCTGCTGTGTTAAGGCAGGCCACAGCAAGGAAGAAATACATAATGTATGTTTTCTAAGTTTTGGATAGGCAGCTTTTTAAAACTTACCCTGCTCATTTGCAGTATTTTGGTAAAACAGATTATAGGCTGTGATGAGTGATCCTGCTCCAAGGCACAAAATGGTTAACATTTAACGTGCTGGACCCACAAACCCACAGATGTTTCTGTGGTCATTTCAAAATAATGTAGCATTTTCTAAACTAGGAAAATCATAGTATGTGGCGACCAAAAATCAAGGTGGACTTTGATTCTTGTTCCTGCTCTCTGGAGGCAGGGTTCCATCCAGAATTGCTCTTTAGGACAGAATTGTTTTTTTTCTCCATGGCCTGTGAGCAAGACACACAGTTAGTATCTCCTCTTTTGGATGTCAGAGGAAAAGAGCAGAGGCAGTTTGGGGTGATATATCTACTCCTTGTCAAGGGGAGATGTTTCTATCAAAAGAGTAGAACTCTTGCCTGATGCAGTCAAGGTCTCTTGGAGTTGTCAAGGTAGATACTCTTCTAAAATATATAGCTCCTGACAAAACAAACAGAAGTTTTTCTGTGGAAACAGAGCAGTCAAAAAATCTATTCAGCTTTTATTTTAGGTAGACTGTATGGTTAAGGACAGGTCAAGGATAATGAGCTGTGATTGTAAGAATCATGTAAGAGAAAAAGATGTAGCAATGTGTCATTTCAATTAGGAGAGAGTGAGTCAGGGAAGGATTTGTCTTCTGCCTTGTCAGGGGGAAATCTCCCTGCTCTGGCAGCGCTGCTGTCACCCTGCAGCAGACACAGGTTTGAACTGTCGGGTTCTGCTCCTGTGTCTGTGCCCATGAGAAGGGGAAGAGCCTGCTCCAGGTTTGGTCTGCAGCAAAGCCTGGCTGCAAAACCACAGGCTGACCATTGCAATGAGGCATGATAAAAACCATCAGTAATTAAGGAGAGCGTTCGTGAGGGCTTTATGTCTTTTTGCCTTTCTTTAAAGAATGTCCTTTTCATATATGCATAATACACACAAGACAAATACCCACAGAGCTGTGGGGGAAATACATAATACTCTCTGCTCCAAAGGTTAATTGTCAAATGATTAAAACGTAGTTGCTTAGGGTTATTCCATCAGGGACCTGCTAACTTTGTTGCTGTTGTTGTTTATTTCTGCAATTATGCCAGTGAGTACTAAGAATTAAGAGAACAGTAACTTCTAAATGTAATATCTGAATTCATGCATGTATGTATGAATACATTTATCAATGCATAAGCAATATTTAAAATGCCTTTCTGACAAAGAAAGGTGTAAATAAATTAACATAAGCAAATGTAAACTAGCACATTTTTTTTTTTCTCCCATGAACAACACATAATCTCTCATTGGAAAATTTGAACATAGTGGCTAAATAAATCCTGAGAAAAGCTTGTTTTTTTTCCCCTTCTTCTTTTTCTGTGGAGAAAGAAGGAAGCACCAGCAGATGTGACTTGGCAGCACACAGGAAAAATAAAATGAAATAAAAATAATACAGAAAGGTGGAACACTGATTTTGGTGGTAGAGAAGTGCTTAGCAGTTGAAATCTGCTCCCAAGACTATTCTACTTCCACGATCCTCAGGATTTTGTAATACATTAATTTGGATAGGAATTTATATGGAATTATTAAGTCTGACAATCTGAGAATTCATCTTTTTTAAACAACTGTTCAGGGCTGCTAACCTGTTTGTAATATATATCCACTTCTCAAAGTAAAACCCCAGTTATTTTAAAATAGAACAAAACCAAAAGCACTCTGGACAATCAACAGATCTGATTACAAATTTAATGGCCTGGTTCACCCCTGCTTTGCTTCAATTTTGAAGCCCTATGAATCCGGTGCTTTTTATCTCCTCACCCCAGACACAATCTGGACTGGCACAGCAAGGAGTAAGTTTCTGGGAGTTTAAACTTGTTCCGCTTTATTCATTTTCTCTGTTTTTGAGAGCAGCTGTCTTGAAGATTTGTGCTCTTTTTTCAAAGCATGACTATAGTGATCATGAGGGCTCGGTGAATTTATTAACGCCACTTGATTAGGTCTTCCCTTGACTCCATTTTAAAAGCATTAGTTCAGGAACATAGGTTTAGATATCCTGTACTGTGTATTCTCCAGATCTGGGCTGAATTTGGCAAAATTTTTTTTTCTGTTTTGGGCTTAAATAAGAAAAATCACAGATATGTAGTGAAGACTGCTAAAACCATCCAGTAAAACCTGATTGACATTTCTTATTCCAAGTGATAAACTTTAAAGTAGATTGTCCAATAGAACTCAGATTCCTCTGCAGTCCCAGGAATAAATGTGTGGCCCAGGATTAACAGGTAAGTGACATTTTGAGGGAACCAAAAGTGGTTATATGATGTCCCGTGAACAGTGTTTTCTCAATTAAATATCCTGTGGGAGGAGACTGTATTTGAATTGTAGCATCAGATATTTCAGAAAAGAGATATAGTTTATGAGATCTCCAATGCAAAGTGATCTAAAGGATGAAAATTTTGCTCTGAAGCGATCAGCTGTGCTGATGTTTCTTTTGTGGCATTTAGCTATGATTTTCTCATTTAAGTATGACTAAAACTCTCTTCTCCTTCTCCCATTTCTTTTTTGGACGGTTGTGCTTGCCGCAGAAAACATTAAGTTAATCCTTGGTAATCCAAGAAAAAAATAGAGGCAATAGTTCAAGTTCTTTTGCATGCGTTTAGAAAAACGAAATATGATTTCACCATGAAAACTCTTCATTTTCTATCTCAATTCTAATAAACACCATATGAAGCATAACTCATAAGTGTTCACAGCGCACAGTTGGGTTGCTCCTGGAAATTGCATGTTTTGAGTGCAGCAAAAACCAGCAACTGTAGCATGATTAGATGCTAAGGAAAGAGAAGAATTTCTTATGGCATTTCGAAGCTTCTTATAAAACAGTATCTTCACCTATAATTGCCAACCAAGACATTACCACAGGGCCATGGATTGTTATTTAAAAGGCTTTTTCCCGAAAAATAATGATGAAATTAAACATTGTCATTTAAAAGCTTTTAAAAATGTGGTCCTTATCTTCTCCCATTTGTGCAGCAGTGCCTGGCTTAGGGAAGTGAAGGGGATATGCATGATTAGCTAATGATGGATGATTTCCTAAATGACACTGTGTAGAGATTAAGACACTTGGATTTTTCTAAATGTGCATTTTAGTGCTATATAAAGGTGCTAAAATGACAGCTCTGGAGACAGAAGTTTTCTCTTTACCCAGCAATGGACAGAAGAGAGGATCATTCTGTGTTTGCTCTATTCAGATAGTTCTTTGTCTACCTACAGATACCATTCAGACTGCAAGTCTGCAGTCAGGAATTCTGGGGACACCTTAAAAATTAGAGGTGAAAGACCATTGATATCTTTTACTTAGGATATCCAGCATCAGCAGCTTTTACTTGAATCACTGATCTAGTAATCTATAGATTCATCTGGTAAACAAATGCATCTTTAAAATTAATTTCTTTATCTGTTTTCTAGCTAAAAATGTACCTCACAGGTTTTGATGTGAAAGTGTATTTAAGAAGAGACTGGAAACAAGTTCCAGAAGTGAAGAAGCTGATTTACATTCAAGGATACTCTTCCTTCAGAAAGGAAGTTTACCTGGGGTAACTGCTGGGTGGGAATGTCCTTTGAAATGATGTTGATTGTACCTTGGTTCAAAGAGCTCTTTGAAATTCCTGTAATGCAATTATGCTAAGTCAGAGGAAGTTAAAGGATTGTGTATTGGCAAAAATGCAGTTAGAATCCGAGTTGGAGTCATGTGTCAAAAGTGCTATTGATGATAACATTGACACCTGCCTGTGATAACTTCAAAGTCTGTTCTCTCAGTATGTAAGTTCACTAAGCTTAGCTGGCACAGGGACAAACCAAGACAAAGACACTGGTCCAGACCTTCAAGAAGTGCGAATGGAACTGTGTCACTTCACAACAGCACATCAAACCTGAGCTCGCTGCCTTTTAACATAGAGAATACAATGACTGCTCCCCACCAAATGAAGCCCAGCATTTGTGCACCTACAGCTGTTAGTCATAGACAGAAAGGGATCTCTGTGACTATCTGCTTTCACCATGCTGGTGGAAAAAATAAAAGTGCTCTGTGTGAGTTACTGAGGAAAGATTGAGTGTAAAAGACAGCTTCCACGCTGGTTTCTGAAGGCACTGAGGTTCTAAGTGTTTCTGATGTCTTCTGGGCTTGAGTTCTACCCTTGTGGGGGGTCATGTTCAGATGGAGTGAGGGTAGGAGACTTTTCATCTATCCCACAAAGTGCTTTAAAAAATGATGAATGAAGTCTGAACTGATGAACAAACCCAGAACTTAGCCTTTGGGAATAAGACTCATTACTCTCTGTATCACCTAGTGTTCCATAAGCTGCTGCTCAACAAATATGTTTGCATATTTTGAGTTTGCTTTGAACATTTCCCTCTTTTTAAACATCAGACTGATATTTTATTTAATTGCTGCTCTGTTCTGCTCAGTTCTGTGAAATGACACAATGGACCTGAAGACCAAGCAGCTCCTAAGATCTCAACCTTTGCCTGGATTTGGTTGTGTGTACGCTGTAAGAGTTTGTGCAGGAAGCGTGACCTGACCGAGGTCCAAAAAATGGGAAACCAGGTGCTTTTAATCTTTTTAGGAGATTCAAGATTATAAAAAATAAGGTGGGAAAAGGCTAGAATTTTCTGCCCGAAGCACATTCCCCCTCACCCCCTCAAAGTCTGCCCTGCAGCAGAGGCTCTGCCTTTAGGTTTAGTTTCCTTGATTTCCCTCTCTGGGTACCAGCTGAAACATGCAATGATTTCCACCACTGTCCTTTTTGGATGTGTTCATTTTTGGAGAAAATTAGGGAGCAGAAAAGGGGCAGAGCAGCCAGGGTCTTCCCCAGTTTGCAGTTCTGATGCAGATGAGGCATAAAGAGATCTAGGATCTAGAAAGCTTCTTCTGGCTTCTTTGACAGAGATGCAGACACCTAGAGCCCTCAAATGCTATGATAGCCAGGTCCTCACCCGCCAGTTTTGTGGTTTGTTATTGCCAGTCTCCTCAGTGTTGAATTCTGTCCACAGCACCGCTTAAGAGGAAGAGATTTGGACTTTACATAATGAAATAATGTTGTATTTTAGATTTCAGATATTTATAAGGAAAAATGCACATCCTGATTACATAGCCTTGTGAAGAAAAAACAGATATTTTTGTTCTGCTATTCAAATTAATTCTCCGTGAAAAATATTTTATCAATGTGCTGAAAAGGAGAAAAAAGCACTCCAAATGCTGTTAAAGTGGAACTGAAAAGTATGGATTTATAGATAAAAATTATATGACAAAAATTAATTAATTTTTCATGTGTTGCACTGCAGTTAATCCTTGTATTCACAGTATAAGTTACTTAGAATCACTGAAGAATTCCTCCTCTGAATTTTCCTCCTGAAATTATCCCGGAAGCCTATGCTTCAGACTTCGTAGGAGCCTGAAGGTATTTGATTTATTTTATGAATTTTGTTCTTTGTTCATTTATTTTAACCACTGTTGGTTTTCTTTCCCTTTGACTTCCTAAGGTTTTTGTTCTGATACATCATCAGTTATTATTATCTGAACTGTTCTCCGCTGAATTCAGGTTCCCTAAAATTTCAAGTACAGCAATTTCATTTGAGAATGAGTATCATTAAATGAAACTGTTGAATTAAACTATCTCAGAATGTGCAGCTATAATTTTATATGATGTTTATAATGGCAATTCCAGCCATTGTGGTAACTTGAGTATTTTCTGAATATTTTCAATTCAGCTTTTTAAAAAAATAATAATTATTATAAATATCATGTCAATATTCTAAAATTGTAAAATGCAAAAGTGATTTTTTTGGTAAACATTAGAAATACAAGTAATCTGTTCAAATTTAAACAAAAAAAATATTTCATTGGAGTATGCAAAAATATTTGGATGACAAATCTTTAAAAATTAACTTGCTTATTGCAAGAAAAAATAGAATATTGTGTTCCAGAAGTTGAAGCTGCTATATCCATTTGAATTTACTTACATAGTTATCACCTTCCTGCATGCAATTAGGTTAGTATTATTAGATATTATACAGTTTGACATTTTGATTCCAACTGTAGACAGACAAGCATGTCTTCAGCTGGGTTTCCGCCAGCTAAAAATATGGTGCTAGATAAGCACATGCAACCTCCACATTGGTATTGATGACACCGAGAAATAGATTGTTGTGTTGAAATAATTGAACTCCAATGCATTCTATAGCTTGTCCATTATTAAGCTAGATCCTGGCTTGGATATATGTGATAGTATGATGCTGAACAGCTATGCTTTTTCCCCCCATTCACCTCTCAACTTCCTCCTTCAGTCTGGCCTTGCACACAAGGCCTTGCACAGGAAGGCAATGAGCAACAGTACTGATAATGACTGGAGGCTGAGGGGAGATCTTATTGCTCTCTTCCAATATCTGAAAGGTGCTTACAGTGAGAGTGGAGTTGGTCTCTTCTCAATGGTGACAGGTGACAGGACAAGGGGAAATGGCCTCAAGTTGTGCCAGGGTAAGTTTAGGTTGGATATCAGGGAAAACTTCTTTACAGAAAGGGTTGTTAAGCACTGGAATAGGCTCCCCAGGAAGGTGGTTGAGTCACCATCCCTGGATGTGTTTAAAATCTGCTTCGATGTGGTGCTCAGGGACATGATTTAGCGGAGGGTTGTTAGAGTTAGGGTAGTATGGTTAGATTGTGGTTGGACTCGATGATCTTTAAGATCTTTTCTAACCTGAGTGATTCTATGATTCTATGATTCTATGAAAGAACTGATAGCAGACGTGGTTCGACAGCTGAGGGCCAATTGAGCATGCGCTTGATAAAACAACTTATGAGTATGAATCAATCATCTTACACCATAAACAGTGAGCAGCCCAAGAGCCCCATGATCTATCCTGCCCAGTAGAGGCCTGCACAACAGGATCTCCCTTTGAGCAGAGACACCTCTTGAGGATATGCTTGTGTAGAGATCCGTTACATCTTGACATCAAGATGCCTTGCTAGTACAGATCATCTGTAAGTGAGTAATAGTTTGTTACAGGCTTTGTTAGTTTAGCTAAGATCATACTTTAGATTGACTGTGTACGTATAATCCCTTAGACATAAACCACTGACCAAGTCTGAGACTAGGATCCAGCTACACCTAGCTGCACCTAGCCTCCTTATCCTGTGTCTGTGTTTAACACTACTCAGTAACTAATCATGTATCCAGCCATCTCACATCTTGTTAAGTTGCTGTTAAATCATTACATTATATTATATCAAAAAATATATTCCTGCTTCTCTCTTACTTGTATGTACTTGTTTCCATCTATGAAAACAGCCTGAGTATCCAAAGGGTTAGTGACTGCTGCTGTTAGAGAATTGTGGTCTGGTACAATACCACAGCTCCTAGCAATTTAGAAACACAGGATAAAGAGAAAACAGGAGTTCTTGGGTCATGGAACCTGGTCCCCATATGATGGTGCCTATCATGGACCATGACATCATTTAGTACATATTATAAGCTATCCAAATTTCATCTTAAAATCAACGAATGCTTTCACTATGAGAAGACTGCCCCAGACCGTCACTCCTCCAAAGTTAAAAAACTTGTAATTTAAAATTTAGTTTATCATCGATGAGTCACAGCTTTGTCTTAAACTGTAGGCTGGCATGTCTGGCATCTCAATGGAAGGCAGCTCACCTCTTCCCAAAGGATTCTATGATTCTGTGAGGACAACGAAGGCTCCCCATGCAGACAGATGAAAACCTTCTCAGCCTTGCTAGAACAGAGTGAACACAAAAATTTCTGCTTGCTGCCAGATAATCTCTCTAATCCAGCTATTGGATCTCACTCTGCAGGAGATGAATCAGATCTTTGATGGCAAATAAAAGCCTTGCCTTCATTGGTCTGATTGATGATCTTCTTTCAGAAACCAGAGGGGTGCTTCATTCTCTTGCATACCAAACTCTCAATATAAGACAGATGTCTCTAGAAACCTTACTGTTTCAGAGTTCAAAGTCTACTGGCGATGGCTGCCTTGCAGAAGGATTTAGAAAAGGTAAGGATCAGATATCAAGCATTTTACTCTTTATTTTGCACCACATATTACATTTGCAAATTCCATTCGGGCAAGTCATAAAATTGTAGGAAAACATTGTAGCTGCAGTGGATTACTTGTAGGCTTTTCCAGTTCCATGTACCTTAACTTGAACTACTACTCCTGAAATAAGTGAGTCAGTATTTGTTGTCTCAGTAACGGTGAACCAACATGGCCAATATTTTTGCACTTTGCATGCGGAGAATAGCATCACTTGGGCAGAAGGTGCACTTGAGAATACTTCAGCACTGACAGTCAAAGGTTTGACCAATGTTACTTTGCTGAGCAGACAGTTCAGCAGTAGCTGACTTGAAGTGTTTCCTGAAAAACATTTTATTCTGAGTCTCGTTTGTGAGACCTCTTGCTTTTAAACTACTGTGCTAGATTGTTGAAGTAAGAGATGTTATAAAAGCAACATTTACGTATCTGAATTCCTTGGATTTCTTTGCTGCAGTTTATAATGGGATAATCTGGTGCTCAAAACATGTGAAAAGCCTTTTACAGAAGCAATAGAAAGACAGTTTATGTTCCTTTTTTACTGATTGCTTTTGCTTGATGCTAGGAAATAATTATTTTAAGTGGATTACTTCCAAAGAATAACTTAATTTGATAATAAAACAAATACTACTTTTCCATTTATTGATGAATCAAGCAAGGTAATTGGATTTATTACTTCTGAATCTATGAGTAATCCAGTTTCCAAATCACATATGTATTTCCTCCTCTGCTTTTATGTTCATCAGGAGATGACACTTATTTATTCCTTCTCTTTCTGGCAGAAATTCACTTTTTTTTTTTTTTTTTTTTCCCCTTAATCAGGAGAGCAGCAGTCCTATGCAATGCATCTGAGCTCAAAATGGAGCTAATTTATAGTTATTCAATAAATATTCTTACCAGGAAAAAGTGAGTGCCAGTCACTCTAAATAGCTAAAAATACTAGTTAAAACATCTCACATTAATGTATATAATATGCACAGTAACAGTAGAATAGATACAACAGTGCTCTGGCACAGTTTTGTACTTCTTTGTAACAGGAGTAATGGAAGTAATGGAAGTCAGAAGTCCTCGGAATATATATATATTCCAGCCTGGTACTTAGAATATGCCTCCGATGGGCACATGCAGCTGATCAGAGGAGCAGCCATGCCAGGAATTACTGTCTCTTCTCCTCTCTCTGCTTTTTAGCTTGATACCACAAATCCGCCATGCTGAATCTTTAGAAGATTATGTATGATTTAAGAAATAATAAAATTACAGAGGATTTTTAAAGCTAACTGAGTTACTAAAATATTCATTTACAGCAGTAATTAATTTTGCAGCAGTTTAGACTCTTACAGCATGTCTTCCCTGTGCATCTCTCATCAGTTTACAAACATTAGGTAAACATCTAGAGCTCCTCACTTCTGTACTTCATGTGTTGCATGGGGCCGGTATGCATCTAAAATGATTTGCCAGTCTAACTATACTCATTCATATCAACAGATTTCTTAGGCAGAAATGCAATTTATGTTAGAAAAACAGTTCCTCTTTCAGTATAGAAAGAAGTTTGTTCCTTGAAGAACTATGTCTGCATATTTTGGTTTAAAATGTGATTTCTTTTCATACTTCCATTCAGCTCGATATTTCTAGTGAAACTTTAAAGAGTAAATCAAATAATGAGTTGACAGCACTTAAGAAGCTCATTCTAACTTGGGTTATTTTCTTTTGTAAAGGGCAAACACTGCTTGTGTTCAAAATACATTATTTTATCGATGAAATACATTGATCAGCATATGCCCTTGATCCCTTTGATAAAGATGCAAATCCGGTACATTCCATGGCTTCAGTACCTTCACTGTCTGCATCAGAGCTCTCCTCTTTCCTGACAAAGCATTGCCCAGAAAAGGACTTCCAGAGGTGAAGGACCACATCTGCAGAGCTTGAACAGTGCAGCCAATTTCTGTCTTTTGGAACTGTAACCAAATTGTGTTTGCAGAAAATCAGAGTTCTGCTAGCTGTTGTGGTTTTACTGTGTCAATATTTGGGTGTTTTTCCTGGTCTTCCAGAGTCAGCCATGCTCTTTAGTGTGAATGATAGTGATTTACTTAGGAGTTGCCAGGGTTTCCAGGCTACCAAACTCCATGGTGGTTTACAGCTGAAAAATTTCAATCCAGCTTTTCCATTTGTAGATGCTATTTGAAGTCAGTGCTGCCCTTTCATTTTTTTTTCTTTTTTCTTTTTTCTTTTTTCTTTAGGATGGGAACATAATGTGGTTTACAGCTGAAATGATCATTTGGGGCAGAATAGAAGGAGGAAGGAAGGCCATACAATTTGTTAGGAAAAGCATGCTGAGGGCTTTGCAGTGCTGTGGGAAAACTTCCTTCTGCTGTGTCTACCCAGAGTCCCAGATCCCACATCCTTCGCTCCGACTCCCAACACATTTCCCCTTGTGTCTCCTTCCATGTAGTGACAGAAAAATCCAGACCTTTTGGACTAATCTGATATCATTGTTCCTCCTCAGTCTCTTCTATCTCTCCCCCTTGCTCCCAGAAAGAGCAGGGAATATTTCTGGCCATTGCAGAGCATCGTAGGGTTTTCTCACATCAATTCCAACACATTCCTCGCCTCCGTTCACCCAGGAAGAATCTGCTGCGCTTGGTTTCTGTCTCAGCTCACAGCTATGTGCCAGGTCAGTGCCAGTGCACTGTTGTGCATGGTGGAGTTTTGTTATACAGTCAGGAGGGTCAAGTTTCACATCTTCAAAAGGAGTCTGTGTAAAGACAAACAGACAAATGGCATATTTTTAAATGTCAGTAATGCATAAACTACTGTATCAGCTACACAGCAGGAATGCCTTTATCCAGCTGTGTTTATATATTATTTTCATTAATTATGGGTGTTCTTAACACTTGATACAAACAATTACACTTTTTTTTTTTTTTCCTTTTTCTATGAGGTTGCCTTTATATTAAGCAATTGTTCTTTCAGGAAAAAAAAACCGAATTCCTTTCCCACTGGCATTAACTCATCAGCTGATATATAACTTTTTAATTTTTTTTTAATTTTTATATTAATTTTTTTAAAGTAAATCTCAGAATGCAGCCTTGCAAACTAGTGTTCTTTGGAACGTCATTTATGAAAGTAGATACCTTCTTCTGTCCACCATGAATTACAATAAAATCACTTTAAATCCATAATTTGAAGCACCATGGTCAAATGTATTCCTGGCATCAAAACACAGAAAAGAACATAATTGCACCACGGATGAACTTAGTCTCATGAGTTCAACTGTGCTCTGAAAGCTTTTTGATGTACACAATGTATTTTATGTATATGTTTTTCTTTTGTTTTGCTTTCTTAATACCAGTGCTGTCTGGGGGCTGGATGAGTAACAACATTTTAACACCAACTGCTGCAGAGCCCTAATGAACCTAATGGCATTTTAGCCTTTATCAAAGATTATGCATCATGTATAGCCAACAGAATATAGTTATTTTCAGAGATAGATACACATTTTGAGAGATCAGAAGTATTCGTGCATATATTGGCTACAGGGAAGCTACTTGAATTCAGACAAATGCATTTCACCCAATTCATTTCAGGGCTGATTCATTTTATCTGTGTGTCTCCTGTGCCAACTGGGAACATTAGGCCTCTTTAAAAAATGATGGCGGATAATAAATGCTCCAGGCATTTGTTTTGCTGAAATGAAGTAATGGCAGAGAAGCATATGGTGAAATATATTTTTAATTACTTTTCAACAATGTTAAATGTTTTTTCCTTATTTTCATATTTAATGTTCTTGATCCAGCTTGCTAACTAGACAGCTCTTATGGAACACACCACTTTGTGCAATAACACATGACTAATTTTATGGGCAATATTATATGTCACTGTATATCAGCAACATATTAGCAGTAGAACTTGGCTTATGGCACTTTGTGCCACTGAAGGAAGCTGAGGATGGGGGGGCTGTGTTGTTCTCAATTTGCTTTTTCCTAAGAGCCCACAGTTCTCAGCATCTTTGATTTCATTTTCTTATATTTTTGTTTGTGCATGTAAAGCAGGAAATGTGCTGCTCTTCTGGTAGACTAAACAGAGGGAAGCCCACCTGGGACTGAGAGGAGACACTAGTTTCTCCTTTAACAACTTCAGTTTTGAATCACCCTTCCATCCCCTGCTTTCACCTCCCTCCCTGGAGCGCAAGCTCTGAACTAAAGCAAAGCGAACACAAACAAAGGACACCTGTTTCCAGCCCTGCTAAGGAGAGAAAAGCTGCTAGTGCCTGAAGGCTAACGCTGAGCTAAAGGTATTGTGGCTGCAGAAGTTGGCTAGGCTGCAGACACACTTGCACAAGGAAATAGGAGCTTATTGCACAATGCCAGAACACACAACTAAAGAGCAACCTACATCACCAGGGATGGCAGAGGGAAGTCAAGGTACGAGTGTTGCTGCTCATCTGTGCCAACACTCATTGTGTTGGGATGTACACAAGTATTCCCTTGATAGAAATCATTAAAAAAAAAAGTTTAAAAAAAGAAGGTAATTTGGTGTTAGGACTCAAAGCTGGTAACCATGCTCTCCCCTCCCTTGCTGAAGGGCTTGCACAAATTCTTTTTCTGCAGATGTCACAGTCATCACCATTGCATGCAGAAGTGTGCTCTTGTAGCGTAACCTGGCCCAGGTTATTTTGGGCCAATGAGTCTTTCCCAGTGCTGAGAACTCTTCAAAGAAACTGCTCTGCTATCACCACCTTCCTTTTCAGCTCAAGTGGCTTTTCTTACAGTGGCTGTGGCAGTATGGTGAAAAGGGGATGGGAGAGCTCTCTTGCATGTCCAGTGTTTCCTTTCTCATTGTTAGTGATTTACAGGATTAAAGCAGCATGATATGCAGATTTCTTCTTGAGATGGGAGGGGAATGTCTCTAGGTCTGTAGAAGTGGGCACCACAGTGGAAAGAAATACTACACATTATTCAAGCAAAAAGACAGTTTGAAAAGGTTGGAATAAAAGATGAGGAAGATGCTCCATTTTTTTTCTATCTCCTCCCCTTCTCCCAGGTGTCCATTTCAGAGGAGCAGAAGCCATAGGCATTGGCAGTGGAAAAGGTGAACCCTGAATACCGTTCCTGTTTTGAAGTGTTCATCTCTTAGACTTGGTACTAAGGAAAATCCCAGAAAAGAAAAGCAGCAATTTGCCTTTGTGAGAAGGAATGCCACACCAGTCGTGGCCTGGCTCCTATGCTACTTGGAGCTGCAGAGGAGGAACTAGTCAGTTCTGAGTCCACTTATAGAAAGATTTTTTTTGAGGGACATTTTTATGGCCAAGAAGTAAATGTAGCCTGTCTATCCCTTGATGGTGGAGCAGCCTTTTGCAGGTGATTTGTAGAAAGTGAGGAGGTGATACCCTTCAATTCCTTCTCTCCCCAGCTTGCTCGTTGGAGGGCTCCCAGGGTGAGCCCAGGGCTACAGCCACAGGGCAAGAGATAAAGGACACAGCCTCCAGAAATGGCCTCATTCCTGTTTTAGTGGATATCAAAGGAAAAAAATTAGTCCCAGAGAAGAGACTTTTGATTCTGGGATTCATAACCTGATGGTGATATGGAGCTTCCAGAACCCAGATATGATAGAGGATATTAATTTTCCAGAAACATCATTTTTAATCTTCACACATGAAGAATTGGGTCAATTGTGCATGGCCAAAGACAGCAGTTCCTCTTGCACTGTAGCTTGGCATACTGGAGATAACACTTTCTATAAATCAAGGCAGGCTGTAAAAAGTGACAAAAACTGTGAAGTTCAGTTTGCCAGGAAACTGTTATCGTGTATGTGTATTTTTTTAGGAAAAAAACACTTAATATCCACATCCCATTTTGTCAATCTTTCAAAAGCCCTGATAGGGATGTGAACATTGCTCAGGAGCTATTACATGTCACGATTATAATTTGTTCTTTTTAAAGAAGGTGATATCTATGGTGTTTTTGATGATTACATTTCCTTGGTCTATATTTATTCGAAAGACGCTTTTCAAACCTGAGAATTGTTTCCAAACAGTATGTATAAATGATTAGCACTGCTTTCAGTTGTGCAGTTTGATCCCAAGTCCTTTTAGATGTTAGTCTCGATGTGAAGATGACACCCTGCCTGGTGAAGAAAGAATAGATCTTAAACTTGGCAGCACCTGAGAGAGCTGGAATGGTTTAAAGGTAAGGCCAGCAACTTCTTATAGAATCAGCAACAGCTCTGAGTTTTAAAATCCACTGTATACCTTGAATGTACTAAGAACGTGATGTTTCCCAGCAGAATGCTGTGTAAGCGGCTAGTAAATTGCATGGCTTCAGACCAACAGATTTCCTGTTTCAAGTTGCACTCTCTTGCGTACATTCAGCTTGGTCCCATGCTGTGGCTGCTATGCCGCAAACCCGAAATTATCTTCTAATTTTTCAAATTTAGGAGAAAAATGATCTATTTAATTGTTTAAGGTCTCTGTGAAGAGTCAGGGCATTTTTACACAAGGCTCACTAGAATGAATACTTATCTCAGATATCTGCCTTTGACAAGAAAGTTCTTCACTGTGCCAGTAAGGGAAGTATTTAGTGAGTGCTGCAATTTCTTTTCGACTTATGTGACAAAGAACATCTAACTTCGGATAAAATGGGTATGCATTTTTTTTCTTTCTTACCACCTTTTGTATTAAAACTCCATTACTGGCATCCTTCGCCATTTGAAGTCCATTTGAACAACTTATCTTGAGGGGAAACATTGGACTCTCTGTATTTACTTCAAATCATAGGCAACCACTTAGTGAAAAGCCAAAGCCTGAAAAGTTGTTATGCTTTGATTACACTTGTTTTATACTGAAGCCTGTATAACTGTCCACACATTCAAATATATTTTTTCCTCCCTCATCTGATCTGATACATCTTTCCAAATTTAATGTGTGTTCTTCCCTTTATTTTTGAATAACCACTCTTTTCTTTTTACTTCTGCTGTTATTTAAGGCTACAAAGTATGTTAAAACTCACCAGCCAGGCTTAATGAAAACCAAAACCCCCAAAAAACGTGCAATATGGGCAGAGTTTCTTCACCTACTGCCAGCACGTTCATATAAGAGGTGAATGCCATTGAAACAGATGTTCTTCTGAAATGCAAAAAGGAGCTGGATTGTGTGTTCCCCTTTTGGTGGCAGTGTGCTGTGAAGCACACCTGATACCGCACCACTTTTGTATGCCAACTGCAAAGCTGGAGGAAGGAAGCACATTCTGCAGTTCTACCACAGGGGAGGAAATAACAAGTGGTTGAGATCAGAAAAAGTACTGAGGGGCAATGCTGCACTATTATGCAGGGAGATGGGGAATGGCACAGCTGGAATCACACCAAAGGCATCTGGTGACACTCCAGCGTTTATGTGGTGTTGCTGTGAGGGTGGGAGGAAGCACTGCTGTGACATCTTTAGTGCCCTGGTAAAGCCATCGCCAGCCCTTCAGCTTCCTCTTCTCCTTAACGAAATTAAAAATGTCCTTCAGATTTCTACTGTTCATCTATTTTAAATTATTTGTAAAGCCTTTGCTGAATTTTGGCTTGCATCAGAAGTGGGCTGAATGAAGCCAGGAACCAGAGCTGTGAGACAGACCAGATACAGTCTGCATAACATGTACCCCTGATAGATAATTAGCGTTGCCTTTTAAGAGCAGTAACAGAATACGAGCTGTAATCTTGATGCTCTTAGATTGTCAGTTTGGCTCCAACTAAGCTACCATTTAAGGCCAGTTTACAAATGGGGTAGGAGTGCTAGAAAAGATAATTGACGATTGCTGCTTTCATCTATCACTTCCCAGCGAATGATTTTTTATTTAATTCCTCCTAATGTTTGTCAACAGTTTTCTCATGGATCTTTTTGTGTTCCTTTTTGATCTTTCTTTGTTCTGGCAAATTTACTTTCTAAAGAAATTGTATTTCACTCTGCAGGCCATGCTGGAGGGATGTCCGTGACAGCCCAGGTGAGGGTGGCCTCAAAGTTAGAAATGCTGAACAGGAGCAAGCATACACCCACTGGACTGTGAATTTCAACACCTCTTCTGGTAGCACGCACAAGGCAGTATTGTTTCTGAAAGTGCAATAGTATTTTAAAAATCCAATTAGAGATCTTAGGTTCAGGATATCTTGTTTTCTGTTCTAATCCGCAGTCTACAGTAAAACTTTGTCATCCAGGCGAAAGCTTGAAGTTAAGAGAAACATTATGTGATCTTAGAATCCATTATGCATCTTTTTATTTACTGAAGGCTTGCTGTACAATCTGCTTGTTTCCGAGGAATGAAAATTGCTTATTATCCTGGATAATGAAAGAGAATGTCGTCATCTATAATTGTTAGTTCAGGATACTTACTGTACCCTTCTATTATAAAGTGGTTTGCATAAAAATGGTTCAGTTAAGGAAGCAGCTTTTAAGGTTTTTCAGAAAAAAAAAAAAAGAAAGGGATTTGTATGTAAGTGAAATTTATGCATTTTTGACTGCAAAATATACTGGAACAAGTTTCTAATTGACAGATTGTAATTTGAATATGTGTGCTATCTACTGAGTGTAATCCATGAATATTATAGTCTTTTCTTTTTCAACGACTACAGAAATATGCTTCTATATATACCGAAGTATATAAATAACCCACCTGTCTATGTATATATGTCTGTCTGTGTAGGTGTACTATATATGGCCTTATTGCTTTTTTAATGTAGAATTTGCTGTATCTAGGCATTTTGGCAAGTCTGTTCCTTGGTTTATTTTCCCTGATTGGTTTCTTGCAAGATAACATTTATGGGAATGAAGGTTTGCATTAACATCCTCTGCCTGAGTGTGACAACTCTGTAAACAGCAGCTGTACGGGGTCAGTCATAAGATCTAGAAATCAAAATTGTAAGGGCAGTAGTCACAGCTCATGAGATGAACGCTATTTGCTGGAATGGACTGCCATTCAGCAGTATGTTTGATAAACTGCATTAGACTACAAGTCACACTTTCTACAGCAGTAGTGTTTGACATGCACACGTAAAAGTACCTATGCATTAAAAAAAAAAAAAAAGGAAAAAAAAGAAAAAAAGAGATTATCTATTCCAAACTCAAGGAAAAGGATATCAAAATCATTCAGCTAGAAGGAGAAAGGAAGAAATATTTGTGCCTAAAGGGTTGGAAAACTACCTAAATCCCCATGAACATCAGGTATGCAGAGCTGCAAGCTCTTCCTGCAGTTGCAGAAGTGGGCGTTAAAGCTGTGGCTGCAGTCAGCCAGTAACAGTCTATGCCTGCACGGAAGGAAAATCCTCAGGGCTGGGACAGTGAACCCAAAGAGCTACGAGGGCTTTATGACAAAGAAAATAGTAAAAAGGAGTGTTAAAATTGTTATCAGCATTCAGTGTAAGAGCTCACATTAAACTCTCCTCCTGCCATCACTCATGGACTTTTCACCCAAGCCAAGATAGCCTCCATCCATCTCAGTGACATGCCGTGCCAGGCTCAGGGTAACTCCACTGCGTTGTGGATATTGTCTCAGGGATGTCAGACCCAGGGAAGCAGGCTGCAGAGTGATTGCAGCTCATTTCTAAGCTCACACACGTGCTGCTCACCCACAGTTAGCAGGTAGAACGTGTCCCTTTGAGCACGCAGGCACAGCTGGGAGCCAGCTTTTGACTTCTGTCAGTGTCTAATTGAAATAATGCCAATTTTAACAATATAATTATGACTTGGTAAAGCAAAGCAAAACAAAAAAAGTATTTAATGGAGTGCTTAGTATTTTATTTATCTATAGCTTCCCCTCACCTTCTGACAATTATGGGAAATATCTGCAGCAAAACTGTCTGTGGCAGCTCTTCAAACATTTAAGTGGGGCTTGTCATTTAATAGGGCTGCAAAAACATCTGTGCTTCTCTGGGCTCTCCACATCTCTGGTTCTTCCAAATTGCAGCCTACTAAAGGCAAGTCTCCCAAACCCCTCAACAATTCTGTGTACAGCCTCTGATGTACTCAAACATCTTTGCATGCTGTGCGGAGCTTTCCAAACCATTTCAGCCCTTCTACCCATGCTTTATGGAGACCCTAATTCACTGGTTTCATGGTGTGCCAGAGTGATGCTACTTTGTGAAAAGCTAGAAAGAAATTCCCCTGGTATGGGTTTTCGACAAGTAGCTCTCCTTATATTTCAGAACTTTTGGATTTCCATCTAATTAGGTTGAACATTGCTGGGAAGTAGGCACCATGCTGTGTTTGCCTGCTTGCATGGAGCCAGACACTCTCCAGCACTACTCAGGTTTTTCACGAAATACAGGCTTATTTATTTATTTTCCCCCCAAGGAGATGTGTGTGTGTGTGTGTGTGTGTGTGTGTGTGTGTATAGGGGGGAGGGAATAAAAGGAATTTGTTCACCCTGTTCACCCCCACATTCACCAGTCTTATAGAAAAGCAGAAGGATTCATATTCCAGCAATTAAATTGTCACCAGTTGAAAAGCTTGGATACCTTTGATTTATAGTGCCTCTGTTGTTTTATTAGGGTATCAGATAGGAGGGATCTTCTTTGTAGTATAACAATAGCTATGAAATTGATCTTCAGGGGGAGGTAATCTTGACAGAATTTGCAACAGGAGAATGTGCATTCCCTTTCTGAAGCATTTGATGTTATGAAAACTGGATGCTGTACCTGTGCTGATAGAAAAAAATGTAATTTCAGGAGAGTCCTAGCTCAGTTGTATCTCCTAGTATTTCAGCCTGCAGGCTGTGTGTTGGACTGGTGTCCAGAGACAAGTGAAGGTGGTCTGTAAAACAACTGCAAAATGTCAGAGTAAAAACCTTACTTTCACCCTTTTCCATGCATTTGACATTTTTGTGTCACTACCTGCTTACAGTTGCTGTCAGCATTTTTGTTGGGCATGTGCATAAAAGAGGGTTCATCTTGTTTTTCTTTTACCCAAAAAAAAGGTTAACATGGTGCTGGAATTGAAGGAGGTCAAGAAATACAACCCTTTGCAGGATTTGTGTGCACATCCAAAGAAATTTTCATGCACCCACAGAGTTTGCAAGCTCCCCTCCATGGTCTCCAGCACCGTATGGTTAGCAGTTGTCACAGGTGGCAGACGCTTGGCGCCTTCCTAAGCACTGCTCTGGCTGTACCTACAGGCCTCCAGAACTTGAAAGAAGCTGCTCCTCTGGGCTCACTCCTTAGGAGGTTCTGCTTGAATTCCTCCTGCTGTCTGGATGCTGTAATCTTGGAAATGTCTGCAGAGTTGATCTTCAAGCTCCCACATCCAGGAGAGTTTCACCAGGCTCTGGGGTAGAGGAGAGCTTACTCTGGTTAGGGATGTTCTGCTACACAGTTTAAATTATTAAGTTGCCTTCATCCCAGCACAGGAGGGAGGGAAGCTGGCTAGGTCTGAATGTTGTTACTTGGAGTTATTATTTCAGATGGGAGGGTGGAAGCTTGATTAAATTATCATATTTCACGTTGATAAGGAAATGGTCCTAACTAATAGCATCAACTATCCCAATTTACTTGCTCTGAGCCATTGGGGTCTAGGTCAGCAGGTCATCATCGACTGAGAGAGGATAATCTCTACTTTAATGAGGAAAAATGGTTTATTTTTGTCTTACAGATGGCAGAGGATATGATTCTAGTCTGCCATCTTACAGATGGCAGTGGATATGACTCATGTCAGTGGATATGTCTATCTGGTATGTTTTTTTCCTAACAAGGTAAATCTGGCTATCACTTCCCAGAATTTCGTGCTCTTCCCTACGATTCCAAAGTTTGCACGTACTCTGAACATATACTGTTCTATCACATTTAGGAGGAAGTAGAGCTACAAAAATTTTTGCCTATATTTGGGAAGGCCCTGTTGTTTCAAATCACAAAAACATCAATGCGACAGCAACTTGAAGTCCTTATGTTGCCATTTGCTCTTCATTATTTTTTTTTTCTGGCAATACTCCAAACTGCAAAGAGAAGGGAATCGGAGAATGCTCAGACAGCATTAGGACTATTTGTCTGTGTATGGAGCTAGTGTGACTTTTAGCAAGTTATTCTGAGAATGATGGACTTTTTGACAACTAGTGTTAATGGGTTTGTATCTTTTAGTCATTTGTGAGCTTTGTCTGGGATCTTAGACTGAAGTTATCCCACAGTATAGGTTTCCTTCTGTCTGGTAACTCAGCTTTTGTTTTGTATGTAGTCCCATGGGCCTCTGCTGCCTGTTTATGTGAAACTTGCAGAAAATTATCAGTGAGATTTCTACCCTTCTTCACAGTTGAGGTGAGCCAGGGGATTCAAATGCATGCATGCACACTTGTACTCAGTGTGACTGCACAAATCAAGTTTCCAGAGGGAATTGAGCCACAATGATATGATGACTGTAAAGCCATGAGGAACTTCAGAGATCTTGCAAGATAAGAAATTCAGAAGCAGGGGCTTTCCTCTACTTAATTTTACAAGCTGATTTTACGTTCTGCTTAAAAAAGTTATGTTACCTTTCAGTTTCTTAAAGCATTATGTATTTTTTGTAAAGTTCTTTTAAGCAAAATGTCAGTCCCTGGACATTACCAGCCAGAAAGCACTCCTGAGCACACAGGATTGGTCTGAAATATGGTACTAGCTATTACTTCCTTAAGCGAATTTAAACACTATTAATAATAGCGAACACTTGCTGTTTTCAGGCCCTGTCACAAGGACACTGAGTTTTACTCAAGCTTTGTTAGGTTAGGTGAAACTGAAGATAAAGTGAATAACAAAACAACAATGCTCACCATACCTGAGATTATTTTGATACAGGTCTACCTGAGAGAAGAAGGTGAATCAAGATTTTACACGCATCCATGAGAAGGTCATTTCAAGACACTTTTATCCAGATTTCTAAGGACTGTGAGTTACATGGCTGCAGTGTATACTGGTGTCCTCTCCAAGACCTTTCAAAGTAATTTCAAATTTCAAATAATTGTAAAGATCTAACGGATAATAGATCAAATATGTGCAATTTTTCCATTTCTCACAAGTGAGTATATGCTTGCGAGTAAAACTTTCCTTCTATCTCCTTTTCTGGTCTTAGATTGGCATGGTTGAGTGAAGTGTTTTTAAATAGCATCTTCCCTCCCATTTTCCTCATGTTCCTGGAGCTGCCTACCATGCCAGACCACTTCTCACAGACAGTGGGTGCAAGAACTTGAGTATACAGCAATTTCACACCAGTTGAACAGTGTTGCAGATGCAATGTTAAAAAAAGGGCTTTTTATGTGTATGATGTCTTTTGCCTTTAAAAGATGACCATGCAGGTTTTTCAGCAGAAGCCAGATGACTTGTGGAGAAACGCAAAGAAGGGAAATGGATTGTTGCCTAACTAGATTAAAGCATCACCTGCTTTCTGGACAGACTTTGATACACAGTGAAACATGGTCTGGAGGCAATTTTGTTTCATACCAATGCAAAGCACAGCCTCAATTGTTTAAAGGCACATGTATGTATGTATATATAACCCATGTGTCACAGATCTGGCTAAGCTCCCTGGCTAGACATTGTCCAGACACTAGAACATGTGTTCTTTAAGCCTTGAAGCCTGAACAAAATCTGTATAACCCTGGAATTAATGTCAATCCTTGAGATTTGTCCTTGCTCCAGATTACCTTTTCCCAAATTTTAGCCAGCGTGAGCATGCTGTTCTTCAACTCACTTCTCAGATGCATGTGGTGATGTAAACAAGTTATTGTCTGCTAAATAGAGCAAGAAAATCTTCCTGCTTACCTCAAATGATAACTCCTGTTTATACTCCCAGCGTGACTTTCTGTGACAACATAAGCTGCTGCTGCTGATCATGAGCTTGCTTCTGTTTGGCTGCTCCCCCAAGAAAGTCACCTATTCCCTTTTCAGATGCACTCATCCTCTTCTTCATTCCCCACC